>CAMTDV010000003.1:0-10000 GCA_947069175.1 Scalesia atractyloides | reverse complement strand
GGGTTGGGTTGGGGTTTGGGGGTGGGGGGGTTGGGTTTTGGGTTGGGTTGGTTTGGGTTGGGTTGGGTGGGTTTGGGTGGGGTTTGGGGGTTGGGGGGGTGTTTGGGTGGTGGGGTTTGGTGGGTTGGGGTTGGGTGGGTTGGGTGGGTGGTTGGGGTGGGTTGTTGGTTTGGGGTGGGTTGGGGTTGGGTTGGGGTTGGGTTGGGTTTGTGGGGGTTAGGGTTTGGGTTTGGTGGGTTGGGGTTTGGGTTTAGGGTTTAGGTTTAGGTTTAGGGTTGGGTTAGGGTTAGGGTTTGGGGTTGGGGTTGGGTGGTTGGTTGGGTTGGGTTGTGGGTTGGGGTTGGGTTTGGGTTGGGTTTGGGGTTTGGGTTTTGGGGTTTTGGGTTTGGGGTTGGGGTTGGTTTGGGTTTGGGTTGGTTTGGGGTTGGGTTTGGGGGTGGGGGGTTGGGGTTAGGGGTTAGGGGTTGGTTGGGGTTGGGTGGGGTTGGGGTTAGGGGTTGGGTTTGGGGTTTGGGTTGGGGTTTGGGGGTTTTGGGGTTTGGGGGGGTTTTGGGGGTTTTGGGTTTTTGGGGGGTTGGGGTTTTTGGGGGGGTTTTTGGGGGGTTGGGTTGGGGGTTGGGGGTTTGGGGTTTAAAAGGGTTTAAAAGGGGGGGGGGTTTGGGGTTTGGGGTTTTGGGGTTTTGGGTTTTAAGGGTTT
Organism: Scalesia atractyloides; assembly: GCA_947069175.1. Lineage (NCBI taxonomy): Eukaryota > Viridiplantae > Streptophyta > Magnoliopsida > Asterales > Asteraceae > Scalesia > Scalesia atractyloides. Next base: position 9,303 of record CAMTDV010000003.1, on the reverse strand, counting down.
AGGGTTTTTAAGGGAAAAAGGGTTTAAAAGGGTTTAAAAAGGGTTTGGGGTTTGGGTTTTTTAAAAAAGGTTTAGGGTTGGGGGTTTTAAAGGGGTTGGGTTTTTTTAGGGGAAAAGGTTTGGGGGTTTGGGAGGAAGGGTTTGGGGGAAAGGGAAAGGGTTGGGGAAAGGGGGGAAGGGAAAAATTTTGGGTGGGGGGGGTTGGGAAAGGGAAAAAGGGGGGGGTTTTTGGGAAGGTTTTAAGGGTTTAAAAGGGAAAAAGGAAAAAAATGGGGGGAAGGGAAGGGAAGGGTTTAAAGGGTTTGGGGGGAAAAAAGGGAAAAAGGGGTTTGAAATTTAAAAAATTTAAAAAAATTTTTTTTGGGTTTTTTAAAAAGGGAAAGGGAAAAAGGGAAAAATTTAAAAAAAAAGGGAAAGGGAAGGGTTTAGGGTTTAAAAGGGTTTTTTTTGGGGTTTAGGAAAAGTTTTGGGGGAAAATTTTTTTAGGGAAATTTAAAGGTTTTTTAAAAGGGAAAAGGTTAAAGGGGTTGGGAATTTGGGAAATTTTTAAAAAATTTTTGGTTTTTTTTGTTTTAATTTGGGGGGGTTTTTTTTTAAAAAAAATTTTTTTTTTGAATTTTTTGGGGTTTTGGAATTGGGGAAAAAATTTTTAAAATTTTTAAAGGGGGGAAAAAATTTTTGGGAAAAAAAGGGAAAAAGGGGAAATTTAAAAGGGGAAAAATTTAAAAGGGAATTGGAAATTTTTAAAGGTTTTTTGGAAAGGAAAAAAGGGTAAGGGGGAAAAGGGAAAAAGGGAAAAAGGGGGAAATTTTGGGGAAATTTTTAAATTTAAAATTTTAAAAAGGGGTTTTTTAAATTAAAATTAAATTTAAATTAAAAAATTTTTAAAATTTTTTTTAAATTTTTAAAAGGGAATTAAACTTCTTTTAAAAATTTAAAACAAAATTTTAAACAAAAGGGGAAAAAACAAAACTTAAAAAATTTTAACTTGAAACTGTTTAACTTTAAAACTTGTAACTAAACTTAAATTTAAAATTTTAACAGTTAACTTGTAACTTTAAACACTTTTAACAGTTTAACATTAACTTTTTAACTTTAAGACTTTAAACTTTAACTTTTAAGCTTTTAATTTAAACTTTATACTTTAAACTTTAACTTTAAGACTTATAAACTTTTAACCTTTTAACTTTAACTTTTAACTTTTAACTTTAACTTTTAACTTTGAAACGTTAACTTTTAACGTTAACTTTTACTTGTTAACTGTTAACTTTTAACTTTGAACTTTAACCTTTTAACGTTAACATTAACTTTTAACTGTGAACGTTAACTTGTAACGTTAACTTTAACTTTAACTTTAACTTTAACTTTAAACCGGTAAAACGGTTAACTTTTAACTTTAACTTTTAACGTTTAACTTGAACTTTAACTTTTAACGTTAACTTTAACTTGAACTTAAACTTTAAACGTAAACTTACAACTTATTAACTTTAAAGTAAAACCTTTTAACTTTAACTTTAAACTTTAAATTTTAAATCTTGAAATGGGAAATTTAAATTTAAATTTTAAATGTTTAAAGTTTAAATTTTAAATGTGTAAATTGTACAAGTGTTAAATGGGAAGGTAAAAGTTTTATTTAATTTTCTATGTGTAAGTGTAAGGGGAATGTGTAATGTAATTTTAATTGTGTATATTTTAATTTTAATTTTTAATTTAACTGTGAAAATGTGTACGGAAAATGGTAAGTTTAAATGTTTAATTTTAATGTAATTTTAATTTAATTTTTAAATTTTGTAATTTGTAAGTGTTAAGTTGGTGTGAAGGAGTTAATTTTAAGTGAAATTTTAAATGATTAAATGTTTGAAATTTTTTTTAAATTTTAAGATTTTTAAATGGAAAAATTTTAATGTGTAAAGTTGAAATTGTAAATTGGAAAGGGTAAATTTTAAATTTTAAATTGGGAAAGGGGAAAGTTTAAAGTGAAAGTTAAATTGTTATAATGAATATTGTGTTAAATTGGTAAAGGGGAATGGTGAAAAGGGAAAAGATGATAGTGGTAAGTTGAAATTGTAAACTTAAACTTTAAACTTTAAACCTTTAAACTTTAAACTGTTAAACTGTAAACTTTAAACTTAAACTTTAATTTAAGACTTAAACGTTAAACTTTAAACTTAAAATGTAAACTTGAAACGGAAACTGTAAACTTAAACTTGTAAACTTTAAACTTAAACTTGAACTGTTAAACGTAAACTTTAAACGTTGAAACTTTAAACTTTACGGTAAACTTTAAACTGTAAACGTTAAACTTTAAACTTGAAACTTTAACTTAAACTTAAACGTAATTACTAACTTAAACGTGTAAACTGTTAAACGTAAACTTGTAAACTGGAAACTTTAAACACTTTAAACTTTAAAACTTAAAACTTTAAAACGTAAACTTGTAAACTTTAAACTGTACACTTAAACTTTAAAACTGTAAACTTTGAACTTTAAACTTAAAACTTAAACTTTAAAACTTGAAACTTTAAACTTTAAAACTTTAAACTTTAAAACTTAAACTTAAACTTTAAACTGTAAACCTTTAAACTTAAACTTAAAACCTTTAAACTTTAAACTGTTAAAACCTTTAAACTTAAACTTGGTAAACTTGTTAAACTTAACTTTAAACTTGAAAACTTAAACTTTAAACGTTAAAACCTGTAAACTTTAAAACTTTGGAAAACTTTAAACTTAAACGTTAAACTTTAAACTTTAAACTTTAAACTTTAAAACTTTAAACCTAAACTTTAACGTTAAACTGTAAAACTTTAAACTTTAAAACTTTAAACTTTAAACTTAAACTTTAAACTTAAACTTTAAACTTTAAAACGAACTTAAACTGTGAAACGTTAAACTTAAGAACGTGAAACTTTGAAACTTTAACGTTTAAACTTTAAACTGTAAACTTTAACTGTTGAAATTTTAATCTTAAACTTTAAAACTTAAACTGTAAACTTAAACTGTAAACTTTAAACTGTAAACGTAAACTTAAACTTTAAACTTTAACGTAAACGTTAATTTTACTTTAAACTGTAAACTTTAAACTTTAAACTTTAAACTTAAAACTGTAAACTTAAACGTAAACACTTGAAACAACTTTAAAACTTTAAACTAGAAAACTTTAAACTTTAACTTTAAAACTATAAACTTTTAAACTTTAAACGTTAAAACTTGAAAAACTGTGAAACCTTTAAAACTTTTAACTTTAAACTTTAAACTTTCAAACTTTGAAAACTTTTAAAACTTTAAACTTTAAACTTTAAACTTTAAACTTTAAACTTAAACTTTAAACTTAAACGCTTTAAACTTTAAACTTTAACTTTAAACTTAAAAAAAAACCCTTTAAACTGTAAAACACCTTTAAACTTTAAACTCCCTTTAACTTTAAACTTAATTTAAACTTTAAAACTTTAAACTTTCAACTTTAGAAACTGTTAAACTATAAACTTTAAACTGGTTAAACTTTAACTTGAAACTTGAAACTATAAACTTTAAACTTTAAACTTTAAAAACTTTAAACTAAATTTTAAATTTTAAAAATTTGAAATTTTTAAATTTTAAAGTTTAAATTTTAAAAATTTTAAATTTGTTTTAAATTTTAAAAAATTTTAAAATAAAATAAATGAATTTTAAATTTTTAAATTGTTAAATTTGAAAAGTTATTTTTTTTTTTTTGAAAAACATTTTTAAAAATTTTAAAACTTGTAAATTTTCAAACCAATAAAAATAATTAAATTTCCTTTGTAAATTGTAAATATTTGAAATTTATGTTGTGTGAAGAAAAAAAAAAAAAAAAAAAAATTGTTAAAAGTTTTAAACTGGGAATAACCCCCCACCACCCACGCCCAACCCCACACCCTTTTAAATTTTTAAATTTAAATTTTTTTAAAAAAACCCCCAAAATTTAAAATTTTTAAAAAAAAAACAAAAACAAAAACCCCTTTTTAAAAAACCTTTTAAACAAAACCCCAAATTTTTTAAACCCCAAACAAAACCCCTTTAAACAAACCCTTTAAACTTTTTTAAAAAAAACCCCAAACCCCCCTTTAAAAAACCCTTTTTTTTTAACAAAAAAACTTTAAACCCCTTTTAAAATTTAAACTTTAAAAAAAATTTTAAAACCCTTTCTAAACAAATTTTTTTAAAAAAACCCCTTTTAAACAAACTTTAAAAAATTTTTCAAAAATTTTAAAAAAATTTTTTAAAACCCCCTTTTAAATTTTAAAAACCCTTTAAACAAACCCCCAAAAATTTTAAAATTTTTTCCCCTTTTAAATTTTAAACTTTAAAAAAATTTTTTAAAAAAAACTTTTTTAAATTTTAAATTTTTAAAATTTTAAACCCCCCAAAACCCCTTTAAACAAATTTTTAAACCCCCTTTTAAATTTTAAACAAAATTTTTAAAAAACCCCTTTAAACAAAACCTTAAAAACCCCTTTAAAACCCCCTTTTAAATTTTAAAACCCAAACCCCCCTTTAAACCCCTTTAAAATTTTAAACAAAAACCCCCCCAAAAAACCCTTTAAACCCCCCTTTTAAAAACCCCTTTTTAAACCCTTTAAAATTTTAAAAAAAATTTTAAAACAAATTTTTTTAATTTTTAAAAAACCCCCTTTAAAAACAAATTTTTAAACAAACCCCTTTAAACAAACCCTTTAAAACAAATTTTAAAAATTTTTTAAACTTTAAACAAACCCCCAAAACCCCTTTAAAAACAAAACAAAAAATTTTAAAATTTTAAAAATTTTTAAAAACCCCCTTTAAAACTTTAAATTTAAAAAAACAAACTTAAAACCAAAAACTTTAAACAAATTTTTTTAAATTTTAAAATTTTTTAAAACCCAAAAACCCCCAAACAAAACTTTAAACAAAAAAAATTTTAAACCCTTTAAAAAACCCCTTTTAAAAAACAAACAACCCCCTTTAAATTTAAAATTTTAAAACCCCTTTAAATTTTAAACCCCTTTAAACTTTAAAAACCCCCAAAACCCCTTTAAAACCTTAAATTTTAAAATTTCTTTAAACAAAAAAAAAAAAAATTTAAAACTTTAAACAAAACAAAAATTTTTAAACAAATTTAAAATTTTTTAAAAACTTTCCCCCTTTTAAAAACAAAACCCCTTTCCCCCTTTAAAAATTTTAAAAACAAAACCCCCCTTTTTAAACTTTAATTTTAAAATTTTTTTTAAAAACCAAAACAAAATTTAAATTTTAAACCCAAAAAAATTTTTAAAAAAACTTTAAAAACCAAAAACCCCCCAAATTTTTTTAATTTTTTAAAAACCAAAAATTTTAAACAAACAAAAACCTTTCTTTAAACTTAAATTTTAAACCCCAAAATTTAAACTTTAAATTTAAAAACCTTTTAAAAACCCCTTTTAAACTTTAACACCAACCACACCACCCCCACCCACACACCCAACCCAACCCACCACCACACAAACACACCCCAAACCACCAACCCCACAACCCAACAACCACCCACACACCCACCACACACCACCACCCCACCCAAACACCCCACAACCCCCAACACCACCAAAACACCCCCAACCCCCAAACCCCCCACCCACACAACCCAACAACCACCCCCCCAACCACCCAAACCACCCCACCACACAACCACCCCACCACAACCCACCCCCACCACCCCCACCAACCCCACCACCACCCCCCACCACACCACACCCCCCACCACCCCCACCCCCCACCCACACACCCCCCCCAAACCACCCCCCACCAACCCCACACCCCACCCACACCACCACACCAACCACCCACACCCCCCACACCCAACCCACACCCCACCACCCCCACCCACCACCACCCCACCACCCCACCCCACCCCCCCCCACCCCACACCCCCAACCACACAACAACCCAACCAACACCAACCCCCAACCCACAAACACCCACCACCCCCACCCCCACCCCCCCACCCACCAACCCCACCCCCACCACCCACACCCACACCCAACCCCCACCACCCACCACACCACACACACCCCACACCCCCACCACCAACCCCCACCCCACCACACACCCACCACCCACCAACACCACCACCCCCACCCCACCCCCCACCCCACCACCCCACCCCCCACCCACCCCACCCCCACCCCCCCAACCACACCACACACCCCAACCCCCACCCCAACCAACCCACCAACACACCCCCCAAACCCCCCACCACCCCACACACCCCCCACCCCAACACCAACCACCAACCCAACAACACCCCCACCAACACACACCCCACCCAACACCCCACCACCCCCACCCCAACCCCCACCACAACAAACCACCCACCACCCAACACCACCCCACCCCCACCCACCCCCACCCACCACCCCCCACCCCCCCCACACACCACCCACCACCCCACACAACACCCACCCCACCCCACCCCACCACACCACACAACCCCCCCCCCCACCACCCACACCCCCCACAACCACCACCACCCAACCAAACCACCACACCCACCCCACCCACAACCCAACCCCACCCACACACACCCACCCCAACACACACCACCCACACCACCAACCCCCACCAACCCACCCACCCCACACCCCCAACACCCACCACCCCCCCACCCCCCCCAACACCCACCCAACACCCACACAACCCACCCCCCCCACCCACCACCCCCACCCACCCCCCACCAACCCAACCCCACCCAACCAACCCCACCCCCACCACCCCCCCACCCCCACACCCACCCAACCCACCCCCCCACCCAAACCCCACCACCACCACCCACCCACCCACACCCCCAACCCACCCACCCAACACCCACCCCACCCCCCACCCACCACACCCCCAACCCCCCACACCACACCCCAACCCCCCCCACACCCACCAAACCCCCACCCCCAACCACAACCCCCCCCCACCACCAAACACCACCAACACACCCCCAACACCACACCCCCCACCCCACCCCCCACCCCAACCACCACACCACCCCCCAACCAAAACCCCAACCAAACCCACCACCACCAACCCACACAAACCACCAAACCCCCCCACAACACCCAACCCCAACAACCCACACCACAACACCACACCACCCACAACCCCCAACACACCAACACCACCACACAACACCAAACACCCACCCCACCACCAACCAACACCCCCACAACCCAACCACACCCCACCCACAACACACCCCAAACCACCCACAACCCCCACACCCAACCCACCCCCAACCCCACAACCCCCACCCCCCACCCCACCCAACACCAACACCACAACACAACCCCACAACCCCACCCCAACCACCAACCCACCACCCCCCCCAACACCCCCACACCCCCCAAACACCCCCCACCAACACCACCACACCCACCCCAAAAAACCACCCCACACCAAACCCACACCCCCAACCCCACAACCACCAAACCACACCCAACACCAACAACCCCCACCCAACACCCCACACCACACCCCCACCCACCCACACACACCAACCCCCCACAAACAACCCCAAACACCCACCAACCCCCAACAACCCACCCCACCACCCCAACCCACCAACCACACCCCAACCACACCACAAACACCACCCAACCACCACCCACCACAACCACACCACCACACCCACCAAACCACCCCAACCCACACAACCCCAACACCCACCCCACCCACAACCCCAACACCCCCCACCACCACACCCCCAACCCACCCCCCCAAACCCCACCAAACCACCACCCCCACCCCCAACCCCACCCCACCACCCCCACCACCCACAACCAACCCCCCCACACCCAACACCAACCCCCCCCCCAAAACCCACCCACCCAACCCACCACAACACCCACCCCACCCCCACCACCAACCCAACCACCCCAAAACCCCCCACCCCCCACACCCCACCCAACCCCCCCACACAACCCCAACCACCCACCCCAACCCAACACAACCACCACACCCAAACCCCACCCCCCAACACCCACCACCCCCACCAAACACCCCAACCCACCCCAACACACCCAACAACCCACACCACACAAAAACCACCCACCCACCAACCCCCCCCCAACCCAACACAACCCCAACAACCACCACACAACCCCACCACCCCAACAACCACCACCCACCACAACAAACCCAACACCAACCACCCAACCACCAACCCCACCCAACCCCACCAAACAACCCACCCCCCACACCCAACAAACCCACAAACACCAACCACCCACACACCCACAACCCACAACCCCCCCACCCCCCCCCCACCCAACCACACCCCACCCCCCCCAACCACCCACCCCCAACCCCCCACAACCCCACCCAACCCCCCCCCAACCCAACAACCCACCCCCCCCCACCCAACCAACCCCACCCCAACCCCCCACCAACCCACCCACCACCCCAACCCCCACCCCCACAACCACCAACACCACCCACCACCACACCCACCCACCAACCCCACCACCACCCCCCCACCCCAACACCCCAACAAACCCCCCCCCCAACAAACCCAACACACCAACACACAAAACCCAACCCACACACCCCACCCCCAAACACACCCACACACCAACCAACAACCCCAACCCCCCCCCACACCACCCCCCACCCCACCCCCCCACACCCACCCAACACCCAACCAAACCCACACCCCCACCACACCAACCCACCAACACCCCCCCCCAACCCACACAACACCCACACCCAACCCCCCCCCCAACCAACCCAACAACACCCACACCCAACCAACCCACCCACCAACCCCCCCCCCCCACCCCCAACCCCACCCAACCCCCCACCACCCACCCCCACCCCCCCCCACCCAACACCACCACCCCACACCCCCACCCCCACCCCCCAACCAACACACCCCCACCAACACCCACCACCCCCACCACACCCCCCACCACCAAACCACCACCCCACCCCACAACCCAACACCCACAAAACCCACCCAACCACACCCACCCACCAAAACCCCCACACCCCACCCCACCCCACCCCAACCCCACAAAACCCAACCACCCCACCAACACCACCCCACCCCCCAACACAACCCCCAACCCAACCCCCCCCCAACCCCCACCAACCACCCCAAACCACCCCCCCCACTCCACCCCCCCACCCCCCCCCACCCACAACCCAACACCCCCCAACCAACCACACCACCACCACCCCCCAACACCCCAACCCCCACCCCCAACCCCCACACCCAACACCCAACAACCAAACCCCCAACCCAACCCCAACCCCCACCACCCCCCCCCAACCCCAACAAACCCCAAC
>CAMTDV010000002.1:82462205-82972205 GCA_947069175.1 Scalesia atractyloides | reverse complement strand
CTATCACCTTTCCTCTTTGCATTAGAACACAGCCTAGTCCTTGCCCTGATGCGTCGCAATAAACCACGAAGTCATCACAACCTTCTGGAATAGTGAGAATTGGTGCATCACAGAGTTTTTGTTTAAGGGTTTGGAAGGCTTCTTCTTGTTTGGGTCCCCATATGAAGGGTATTCCTTTATGAGTTAAAGCCGTGAGTGGTACAGCAATGCGGGAGAAATTTGAAATGAAACGGCGATAATAACCAGCCAAACCAAGGAATGATCTTACTTCGGTTGGTGTACGTGGCGCTTGCCATTCTTGTACTGCTTTGATCTTTGAGGGGTCGACATGTATTCCCTTGTCATTGACGACATGTCCAAGGAATTGTACCTCTTTTAACCAGAATTCGCATTTGGGGAATTTGGCGTAAAGCTTTTCATTCTCTAAGAGTGTAAGGATGAGTCGAAGGTGCCGTTCATGATCAGACTTAGACTTTGAGTAAACGAGGATGTCGTCGATGAAGACTATAACAAAACGATCGAGATAGGGTTTGCAGACTCTGTTCATTAAATCCATGAAGACAGCTGGAGTGTTGGTTAAACCAAATGGCATGACCATGAATTCATAATGACCATAACGAGTTCGTAAGGCGGTCTTTGGGACGTCTTCTTCATGTACTCTGAGTTGATGATAACCAGAACGAAGGTCGATTTTTAAAAAACAGCTGGCGCCTTGAAGTTGGTCAAGAAGATCATCAATGCGAGGTAATGGATAGCGGTTCTTGACCGTTAACTTGTTGAGTTCTCTGTAGTCGATGCACATGCGAAACGTTCCATCTTTCTTCTTCACAAAGAGGACAGGTGCACCCCAAGGCGAGGAACTAGGACGTATGAATCCTTTGTCAGTCAACTCTTGCAATTGACTGGCTAGCTCTTGCATTTCGGAGGGGGCTAACCTATAAGGAGACTTTGCAACTGGTGTAGCACCAGGTATAAGATCAATGCGGAAATTGACTTCTCTCAAGGGAGGAAGTCCTGAAATGTCATCAGGAAAAACTTGCGGGAAATCTTTTACTACTGGGATGTCTTCAAGTTTCTTCTCCCTGGTTCCCTTTTTGACGACATGAGTTAAGAATGCGACATAATTCTTGCGGAGATATTTTCGAGCTTGAAGACAGGACATTAACCTGAGCCCTTTCGATGTGGTTTCTCCAAAGATTCGTAGAGTCTGACCGTTTGTAAGAGGAATGCGTATAAACTTTTCACGACATACAACCTCAGCCTGATGTCGGCTGAGCCAGTCCATACCAATTATAATGTCAAAGCTTCCCAACTTCATAGGAATGAGGTCAACTGGAAAATCGTGGTCGTTTAAGGTGAGAGTACAATTGCGTATAATAGAGTTTAATGAGACCGGTTTTCCGTCAGCAACTTCTACTGTTATGGATTCCATGAGCTTATCACGAATTTGGTTTAGGATGGGTTCAAACTCTAAGGACACAAAACTTTTATCCGCGCCGGTATCAAACAACATGGATGCATAACTACCATTGATAAGAAACGTACCGTTAACCACATTGTTGTCAGCTCTAGCCTGATTAGCGTTGATGTTGAAAGCTCTTCCTCTTGCAGGTGGAGGAGCTTGGTTAGCTTGATTCACCGGATTTGCCTGGGCTTGAGCATGTATAATGTTCACCAAACGTGGACAAGTGTTTCTAAAATGGCTTGGGTCTCCACAATTGTAGCAAGCCCACATAGGTTGCACCATGGGATAGTTGGGTTGGTAGTATGATTGAGCTAAATGTTGGGTAGGTGGTAGTAGTAGGGGTTGTTGGGCTTGACCCATTATTTGATGGTGGGTTTGAGTTGAGGGCTGGTGGCGGTTCGTTCGCTGAGGTATGCGACAGGTTTGAACAGTGTGACCTGCGCGACTACAGCCGGTGCAATGTTGGCAGGGATGATCAGGAAAGTGATGGTATTGGCAACGGTTGCATTTTGGTAATGGGCCAGAGTATGGCCTTTTATATGGTGCAGGTGAGGGGGCAACTTGGGTAATGGGTGCACCAGGGATAGGGTAATTGGTTTGTGTGACAGCGAAGTTTCTGGTGTTACGTTTCCTCTTGTTAGCAAACTTAGAGGAGGAGGTGGAATGGTTTGAAGTTTGGCCCTCAACGGGGGCTTTCTTTTTCTCCTCTTTAAATTTACCGTTGCGAATTCGATTCACGGTCAGTTCAGTAGCTAGTTCCATAGCAGCTTCAAGTGTTGCTGGCGAAGTGCTGAGAACTGAATCTTGAATTTTCGAGGAAGACCTCGAATATAATGCTCGACTAAGCGGTAAACTGGGGTGAACAAGTTAGGGACCATCTGGTTCAACTCTAAAAACCTCTTGTTGTAGGAAGTATGATCTCCCTCCTTTTGCTTCAATGAATGAAATTCATCCTCTAACTTTTTAATCTCACTTCTAGGACAGAATCGTCTCGTCATGATTTCCCTTAACTCCTCCCACGTTAAGGCCATTGCATCTTCGATTCCCCTCTTACCCTTTTCAGTATTCCACCAGGTAAGAGCTACCCCAAATAGTCTCCCGGTTACGTATCGTACCTTGCGATCCTCGGGACAATCGCAGTTGAGGAAGGTGTTTTCCATTTCCTCAAACCAGTGGAGGAGAGCAGTGACACCTTCGGTACCTTCAAATTTCGGAGGATCGCAAGACTTGAAATGTTTATATGAGCACTTTTTGGTAGGAGGGTTGTCGATGTTCTAGTCTTCTTGCTGGGGAGGATTGGTGGGATTTGTGGCGAGAGCTTGTTGTACTTGAACCACAATATCAGGAAGCACCGCGGCCGTTTGTTTTGCGATTTGAGTGGCCAAGCGTTCGTGTGACCTTCCTGATCTTCTACCCCCTCGTTGTTGTCTGGCTGACATCTATAGGAACATACATAAGAAAATTGTGAGTTTATGGAGTCTTTTTAGGTGTCATGTGTCTTAAAGAAAATAAAAATAACATAAATATCAATAATGCAACTACATCCATAGGATGTCTTGGGTTTGCTCTTGTTGGGCCTCAAATGTCCCCCATACCTTCACCTGTATAGTCATGTGGGCCCCCATGACTATTGGCTTGGTAGGATTCACATTAGTATTGGCGGTTTAACACTCGCATCACCCGAATGAAAACCATGAAATATGTTTACGAGATGTATGGTCGGAATGTGTCCAGGTGTACACAATGACAACTCAAAGTGGGGTTAGCTCACACGACGTTTGGTATAGCATGCTTTGGCCTAATAGGTACTTCGTACTCTCATCGTTAGTCCCCAGGTAGGCAAACTGGTCCTTTATTTTGGATTTATACGAATGCCAGCCTAGACAGGACGTTCAGACTACCGGTACTTGTACCCTTCCAGTTACTACATGCCCGTCGTGAGAACTCACTTTGATGTGATTTGAAAATACAAAAATCATTGCAAAAACAATCATGAAAATGATGTGATGTGTGCTCACAAGGATATGATATGTTTTGAGAATATGATTCATGATAGGCATTATATAGTAATATGTACTTATGAACATGCTTGCATAACATTGAATGTAAAATTAAACATAAAACATATAAACATCATGAATTTTGCATGTAACACACAAAAATCTTAAAAATTTCTAATCAACTATAGTATAGGCTCTAAGGGTCTAATAACCTATCCTATATCCCTATAGTCATGGCTCTGATACCAATCTGTCACACCCCGACCCGCAGCGGAATAAGAGTCGGGGCATAATTGGGTTATCACCAAAGCTCATGATATTTACTAATATGTTTCATATTTATTTAAGTCAAAATTACATCCTCAATATTCCAAACATGTTCATACAAATACAAAGAAAAATAATCAACTAAACAATCCAAGCTCTAAACTAGTTTATTCTTCTAAGCCAATCCTATGTGTTTCTTGCTGCAACTGGATCACCTGTATCATGTGTAAAAATAGGGGTTTTTGGGTCAACATAAGTTGGCGAGTGAACCTTGTTAAATAAACATTTATTATTGATTTCTTGTTATATTTATTATGGAAAAATTATGCAATAGTCATATGTGAGCAAATGTAAATAATCATACAATAACAATAACAACCACAAACAATAACATACAATAACATATCAACTTGCACGAATATATAACATGAATGAAACTGTATATGTTGGCAACGTCACGTTCACGCTCATATGTAATGGGGAAACGGACGGCCTATGATAAATGTTTGTGCGATCAAGGCTCAATCAAACGGAGCCGATCGTATGTTGGCAACGCCTGGTTCACGCTCATAATGTAATGGGGAACAGCTCAACGCTCATAATGTAATGGGGAGCGGCGGCCTATGATAATGTATGTACTGAAAATGATAATTTAATCTAAACAATAACCACACAAACAGTTGATACATGTTGAATACACATTCGTTCATGGATATAATTTATGCACAATGATTTAAATATAATAAATGGTAAGACACATGATACACCCCAAAAACGTGATTAAAACGGGGAATTTGTAGAGATTCACTCACATTGGGTGCGTTCGGTTGAAGATGATGAAATGCGCACGAGTTTGGAGGATTGACCGACGAGACTTAACTAACCTAAATAATAACGGGAAGTATGGTAAATGAATGGATTTTATTAATAATTTTAATAAGATTTTTGTATATATTTTTGTGAGTTTAAGGCTATTTTCTATCTTTAAAAACATTATTTTTAAGTATTTTTAATTGATTTTTAAATTAAATAAATAAATAAAAATATAAAAAAAATGTTGACTTTTGCGTTGACCATTGACCTTTGACCGGGACTGTTGACCGTTGACCGGTTTGCTAAACTGTAAGTGTGCGCCGGGTAAGGCTCGAACCCGAGACCTCCCGTACGCGTGCACGCAGCTCTACCAACTGAGCTACGTGTCTAACCCGAAATAATTCTGTTTTTAATTATATTTATATACTATTTTAGTTTATTCAAAATTCTTTTATTTTCAAAAAGGGTTTTAATCATCGAACCGGAGTGTGCAACAGGTCTCGAACCCGGGACCTGTGGGTTAGTGTTGCACATAGTCCACCGCTGGACTGTGTGTCTAACCTGGTTAATATACCGATTTTTATTATACTTAACAACTTCAGTGAGTTAATCCGGTTCAGTTAGAAAAAGAAAACATCTTTATTTCAGAGCATACGTTTGTGTCAAGGATCGAACTCGCGGCGTGTGATATATGTGCGCACACAGTCCACCGCTGGACTGTGTGTCTAACCCGAGATAATATCCAATTTATATTAAACTTATAAACAAACTAACTTCATCTTCTTCGTTACAATATCACAGACTACGATTTCTCTACTGTTTCTTGTTTAATTCGATTGACAAACATTCAAATGACTAAAATGAAATGGCAGAGAAGATTTTGGAAGTAAACATACCGGAGAAACGATCTTTCTCAGAATTCCAGCGAAATCGTCGGCTCTGTTTTTATGGATTTTGTCTGAGCGGACAAATTAACAATTTTGATTAGCTAGATGTGGAATTGAAGTACTGAACAAGAGTTATCTGAATGTTTAAAGGTTTATACCGTTTCACAGCGAGTTCTAGCAATTCTCAGAGATTTTCCGGCGAATGATGATTATCCGATATCGTCGCCTGGAACTGATTCTGATTGAAGGGTTTGAGTTAGCAAAAGCTTAACAACTGATAGATGATGAAAGAATTTAGAAACTTACCGATTTGATGGAAGACACGGTTTTCCGGCGAAAGTACGGCGAGTTCAAAAAGCAATTCCGACGATCAGAAACTAGAGTAAACGTGAGAATAGAAGTTCTGGGAATGTAATTGAGTCGCGAGATGAAGCTTTTGTTGAAGTAAATCCAGAAATGAATGTTTTCGGTTATAAAAACCGAACATCACTTGAATTCAAGGCCATTCAAGACTGAATTGATTAAAAATGTCGGTGTATCGGTTATTGTCAGAAAACCGCGATCACTCAAACGTTTTGGACGTTTGGAAACCGGTTACGGTTTCAGATGGCGTAACCAGGTTGATACGCGATTGAAGTTATGATTTAATTGATTCCTAGAACTAACAGAAAACATCAAGTGCGGAGTGGTTATAAGTGTGCGTGTTAAGTCTTTAGACTCACCCGGCTGACCCGGGTTCGAATCCCGGCAGCCGGTTTTCTTTTTTTATTTATTTCCTTCACTTTTTATTAATTATAGTTTTTAAATTCTAATTTGTTAATTAATTATGCATCGTTTAAAATTAAAATAAATATAAATACGCAACGAAAAATTTATAACTTGATATTCGATTACAAATGAAGCGGGTTTGGAAAACCCGTTTTTGACAAATGTTACACTACCCCTAAACCCTAAACCCTACCCCTAAACCCTAAACCCAACCCCTAAACCCTAACCCTAAACCCTAAACCCCAAACACCAAACCCCAACCCCCAACCCCAACCCCCAACCCCTAACCCCTAAACCCTAAACCATAAACCCTAAACTCTAAAACCATGAACCCCTAAAACCCTAAACCCTGAACCCTAAAACCTAGACCCTGGACCCTGAACCCTGTACCCTAGACCCTGGACCCTGTACCCTGGACCCTGGAACCTGGACCCTGAACACTAGACCCTGAACCCTAAACCCTAAACCCTTCGTGTGAAGTCATTGTTTGTAGAAAGTTCGACCCACCATACCGACCACGTTCGCTACTAGTGGTGTTAACACGGTACATTTTACTCGACTAATCAAACAATTGGTTATAAACATACAAATCTTGGTCTTCCATACTAGAAGAACCTTCGCCGAAAGCGGCATTTCTCATCGACTCGTGAATGTGTGATGTGGTTGCACCATATTTTGTTACATAAACGTCATACATTCTTGAAAGTTGAACGTTGAAACGAATTTTTGCGGCTTCATCAAAGTTAGGGTCTCGATCGGTGTTTAAATTCAACTCGTTTGCAATTTTTTCAATCAAAGACCGATACCAAAAACGTTAAAGCAAGAGTTTAAAGCGGTGACACAAGTGAAAACCGCCGGTAGTTCGCTAAAATATTTTCTTAGTTTTTCCTTCATTGTTTCCGCCATATCACAATATGGCCTACCGCTAACCGCCATCTCGTTTAATTTTAAACACATTTTAAACAAATTGTGAAGCACCAAAGAACTTGTAGGATAATAGACACCCGATAAAGTTTTTGTTGATGTTTTGAAAACTTGAAGCAATTGTGTAACCGTTTCAATAGTAGCCCAACCCGATGGGTGGTAAGGCGAAACCTTCCTACGACTAGACAAAGAGTTATGAAATTCTATTAAACTTTCTTTTTGCAAAATAGCCTTTTCAAACATGGTGCAAGTCGAGTTCCATCTATGAGCAACGTCCCAATTGGGTCCTAAGCATATTCGACCCGCTTCCTTACACATTTTTTTTATATTTGAATGTCTACGTGTGTTACTATATATATGACCTATAAGTGAGAGATTCCCCCTGAGTCTTTCAGCTGGCAAAATAAAAAAAAATAACTGTGAGAGAATGCTATATGGACTGTAATGGCGGAAAATTATGGTCATGGGAATGGAACAAAACACCGTCAACCAGAGAAGAATGTACAGAGATGGTGGAGTTGAATAACATTTTGGTTCAGCAGCGGATGTTTAATCGAATGGACCTATGGAGCTGGAAAGATAGCAGGAACATAGATTTCACAGTGAAAGAGGTGTCGCACACCCTTGCTGCACGTTTGGATCTGAACAACCCTATAAATGACTTCGGGTGGAATAGTTTTGTGACACCCAAGGTCAATATGTTCATCTGGAGAGCTAGCGCTGGAAAAATAGCATCGGCAGTGGCTTTAGCGAGCAAGGGGATACAAGTCCAATCACTAACTTGTGGGTTGTATCCTGAGACTTCGGACCATATTTTGATAAATTGTCAAAAAGCTAATGATATCCGGGCGCAAATTAACTGGTGGATGGGTATATCGACAAACACTCGTGCGGTCACGGTAAAGGAGGCTCTACAAGGCATTAAAGAGTTTAAGGTGTCTAAACCGGAAGAAAGGGATACACGCAATATATTCACAAACTTTTATGGAGTATGTGGATTGGGAGGAACGAAAGGTCTTCAAGGGGAAGGAAGTAATCGCCTACAAAATGGTTGAGAAATAAAAGAAAGATCGTATGAATGGATTTTTATAAGAGCAAATCTTACGGGCATAACATGGAGCGATTGGAGAAAATTCAGTTTTTAATGTTAATTTTTTTCTGTATTGTTTAATTGTGTTTCGTTCCGATGTAGTGCCTTGCTATGTTGGCTTTTGTTTGTTTGGAATAAAGCTTGCTCTGTTTTCCTGTAAAAAAAAACTAAGTTCTACAGAATTCTTCTTTGCATGGTTTGATAGATACTTATGAAGCAATTTGTATTTTTTTGTCTTCTTAAATGCAAAACAACTGTCAAAGGAAGTTGCTGATTTTGCATACAAGGGAAATTATCGACGCGTCAACATATTTGTACTTTTAGCATTTTCTTTTATATATGTTAAGGTCTAAAAAAGATTTATAAGAAAAGAAGTCTGACAACAAATTTTAAAAGAGTGCAGGTTACAACAGCTTACCAAATGGCTAACATGATTTACACATAATATATTTTTGGATGTTTGTCTAAAATGCAAAAGTACAAACCTGTCACAAAAGAATATGGCCTGTATATCTATGTGTATTTTAAAAGTGACCTAAGTGCATTTGTTAGAGGTCACAAAAAGAATGATTAATCTTTTTCTTTATGTTGTATACTACTGACATTTTATAATTTTTGTTTCTGGGAGCTAGTTGTTGTGATACTAGAGGTATAAATAAGTCAAGTTGTTAATGAATTATTTAAGATTGGCTTCTTATTAAAAAATAAATAACACTTGAATCGAATTGAGTTTAAACAAACTTATTATTTAACTAGAATCGACCTAATGTCTAATTGGGGAAGATGATAATGACGACTAATATGAAGAAAAAAAGTGTTTTTATTGTGGTTGATTGTAGCATCAATGGAGCTCCTTGATAGACGGAGAGAAACTAGCATGGTTGTTAGCTTTGTGTTCTCTATGAGAAAACTAGCTTTGTGTTCAAATGTCTCCTAGAGTGATTGTGACCCACCAAAGGATTCACCATCGAAGTGACCTAAAAACACACCGCAAAGGCACCTAAAAACAAACTGCCTCATATGCCCACCTAGACATGTACAAATCGGTTTTTTTTAAAACCTGTTCCGGTTAAAAACCGGTTTCGGTTTTTTATGTTTTTTTAAAAAACCAGTTATTCAATAACCGGTTTCGATTAATAACCGGTTTTTTTAAATATACTAACCGGTAATAACCGGTTGTAGCCGGTTTTGAAACCGGTTATAAAAAACCGGTTTTATATAAAACCGGTTAATTTGCTAAAAAACCGGTAAAAAACCGTAAAAAAAAGCCGGTCAAAAACCGGTGGGCTGAAATTTTTTTTATTTTCTTTGTTTATTTTTTATGGCCGAATGAAGTATGGTAATATAAAAGTTAACTACGCAAATCTAAAAATTTAAATTATAATATGATTAACCTTTGAAACAAACGATTGCTACATAACGTTGAACCATGGAAGTACGAACGATAAACGAAAAAAATTAAGGGCGTAAACTTAAAATATTAATCCGCAAGAACGTCCACACTTATATATATATTTTAGTGTGTCACACCCCGACCCGCAGCGGAATAAGAGTCGGGGCATAATTGGGTTATCACCAAAGCTCATGATATTTACTAATATGTTTCATATTTATTTAAGTCAAAATTACATCCTCAATAATCCAAACATGTTCATACAAATACAAAGAAAAATAATCAACTAAACAATCCAAGCTCTAAACCAGTTTATTCTTCTAAGCCAATCCTATGTGTTTCTTGCTGCAGTTGGATCACCTGTATCATGTGTAAAAATAGGGGTTTTTGGGTCAACATAAGTTGGCGAGTGAACCTTGTTAGATAAACATTTATTATTGATTTCTTGTTATCTTTATCATGGAAAAATTGTGTAAGCACATATGTGAGCAAATGTAAATAATCAAACAATAACAATAACAACCACATACAATAACATACAATAACATACAATAACATATCAACTTGCATGAATATATAACATTAATGAAACTGTATATGTTGGCAACGTCACGTTCACGCTCATAATGTAATGGGGAACGGACGGCCTATGATGAATGTCTGTGCGATCAAGGCTCAATCAAACGGAGCCGATCGTATGTTGGCAACGCCCGGTTCACGCTCATAATGTAATGGGGAACAGCTCAACGCTCATAATGTAATGGGAAGCAACGGCCTATGATAATACATGTACTGAAAATGATAAATTAAATCTAAACAATAACCACACAAACAATTGATACAAGCTGAATACACATTTGTTCATCGATATGATGTATGTACAATGATTTAAATATAATAAATGGTAAGACACATGATGCACCCCAAAAACTTGATTAAAACGGGGAATTTGTAGAGATTCACTCACCTTGGGTGCGTTCGGTGAATGATGTTGATTGCGCACGAATTTAGAGGATTGATCGACGAGGAATAACTAACCTAGTTAATAACGAAAAGGTACGGTAAGTAAGTGGATTTTATTAACAATTTTTAATAGAATTTTTGGATATATTTTTGTGAGCTTAAGGCTATTTTCTAACTTTAAAAACGTTATTTTTAAGTATTTTTAATTGATTTTTAAATTAAATAAATAAATAAAAATAATAAAAAAATGTTGACTTTTGACCGTTGACCGTTGACCATTGACCGCTGACTGTTGACCGGTCCGGTCGCTTATATATGTGCGCTGGGTGAGACTCGAACCCGTGACCTCCCGTACGCGTGCACGCAGCTCTACCAACTGAGCTACGTGTCTAACCCGAAATAATTCTGTTTTTAATTATACTTATATACTATTTAGATTTATCCAGAAATTATTTATTTTAAAAAGGATTTTAAATGTATCGAACCGGTGCTGTCAACAGGTCTCGAACCCGGGACCTGTGGGTTAATGTGCACACAGTCCACCGCTGGACTGTGTGTCTAACCTGGTTAATAATCCGGTTTTTATTATACTTAACATGATTCTGTGAGTTATCTCAGTTCGGTTAAAAAAAGGCATTTTTATTTCAAGAGAGTGAGGTTGGGACAGGGATCGAACTCGAGACGTGCGTGTATTGTTTGCACACAGTCCACCGCTGGACTGTGTGTCTAACCCGTTCAATATACTAATTTTAATTAATCTTATAATATAACTGAACTTCGTCTTCTTCACTCAAGATTACAGATAATGATAATTCAACTGATTCATGTCTAATTCGATTAACAAGCATTCAAATGACTAAAATGAAATGGCAGAGAAAATTTCAGAAGTAAACATACCGGAGAAACGATCTATCTCAGAATTCCGGTGAAGTCGTCGGCTCTGTTTTTACGGATTTCGTCTGAGCGGACAGATTAACAATTTGATTAGCTAGATGCGGAATTGAAGCACTGAACAAGAATTACCAGAAGGTTTAAAAGGCTATACCGTTTCACAGCGAGAATTGGGAACTTTCAGAAGTTTTCCGGCGAGAGTCAATTATCCGATATCGTCGTCTGAAACTGATTCTGATTGAAGGGTTTGAGTTAGCAAAAGCTTAACAACTGATAGACGATGAAAGAATTGAGAGACTTACTGATTTGATGGAAGACACGGTTTTCCGACGAAAGTCCGGCGAGTTCAAAAAGCTTTTCCGACTAACTGAAAGTAGAGCGAAGGTGAAATTGAAGGTTCTGTGGATGAGTTTGAGTCGCGAGAAGGGGCTATGGTTGGAGTAATTCAGGAAGTGCAGATTTTCGGTTATTAAAACCGATCACTACATGAATTCAAGTCCATTCAAGACTAAATTGATTGAAGGTGTCGGTGCATTGGTTATTGCCAGAAAACCGCGAACACTCAAACGTTTTTGGACGTTTGGAAACCGATTACGGTTACAGTTGGCGTAAACCGGTTGATTCATGGTTGAACATAAGATTTAAATGATTCCTAGAACTAACAGAAAACATCAAGTGGCGGAGTGGTTATATGAGCGCGAGTTAAGTCGTTAGACTCACCCGGCTGACCCGGGTTCGAATCCCGGCAGCCGGTTTTCTTTTTTATTTATTTTATTTTCACTTTTTATTAATTATAGTTTTTAAATTCTAATTTGTTTATTAATTATGCAACGTTTAAAATTAAAATAAACAAAAATATGCAACGAAACATTTATAACTTAATATTCGATTACAAACGAAGCAGGTTTGGAAAAACCCGTTTTTGACAAATGTTACAGTATCCCCTACTTTAGAAATTTCGTCCCGAAATTTAAGTAGTAGTGGTAATAGGAAAAAGATTCGGGTATTTTTCGCGCATTGAGTCTTCACGTTCCCAAGTAAACTCAGGTCCCCGTTTCGACTCCCAGCGTACACTAACAATTGGAATGCGACTTCGTCGTAGACGTTTTTCTCCGAAGTCCATGATCTCTACTGGTCTTTCAATAAAATGCATAGATTCACCCAATCTGAATATCTTCCAGAGGAATATGAAGGTTCTCATCGGCGAGGCACTTCTTCAAGTTTGATACGTGGAATGTGGGGTGAATTCTGTTGAGTTCTTCTGGTAGATCAAGCTTGTATGCTACAGGTCCTACTCTTTCGAGTATCTTGAAAGGTCCTACGTAGCGTGGTGCTAGCTTGCCTTTTTGACCAAAACGAACTACTCCCTTCCACGGTGATACTTTTAAAAGTACATGATCCCCAATGTTAAACTCCAAAGGCTTTCGTCGTTTATCTGCATAACTCTTTTGACGACTTTGAGCCGCTAGGAGATTGTTTCGAATTTGATGGATCTTGTCTGTGGTTTCTTGAATCAATTCTGGACCGGTGATTTGAGCTTCCCCAATTTCGTGCCAACATACTGGAGATCGGCACTTACGACCATATAAAGCTTCAAAAGGTGCCATGCCGATGCTTGAATGATAGCTGTTGTTGTACGAAAATTCAACTAATGGTAGATGAGCGTCCCAATTTCCCTTGAAGTCTATGACATATGCTCGAAGCATATATTCAAGAGTTTGAATGGTGCGTTTAGATTGTCCATCAGTTTGAGGATGATAAGCGGTACTGAGGTCTAATCGTGTACCCAAAGCGGCTTGTACGGCCTGCCATGTTCGTGAAGTGAAACGACCATCACGATCCGAAATAATGCTTAACGGTACACCATGTTGGCTTACGATTTCGCTGATGTAGATACGAGCTAGCTTCTCGTTCTTGAAATCTTCGCGGATTGGAATAAAGTGAGCTGATTTTGTAAGACGATCAATAATTACCCATATAGTGTCATACCCACCAGAAGTGCGAGGTAACCCGGTAATGAAGTCCATGGTTATGTTTTCCCACTTCCATACAGGTATTTCAGGTTGGACCAGAAGTCTTGAGGGTCTTTGATGTTCAGCTTTTACCTTGGAACATGTAAGGCACTTGGAAACAAAAACAGCAATATCCTTTTTCATTCCAGGCCACCAGTAGGTGTATCGAAGGTCTTGATACATCTTGTCGGCTCCTGGGTGTATAGAGTATCGTGTTTTGTGTGCCTCATCATAAGGAATTCCCGAAGGTTGTTGTGGTCAGGAATCCATATGCGATCTAGATAGTACAGAATACCGTCAGATTTAGTTTCAATTTTAAGTTCAGCTCCACAGGACAGCTCCTTTCGTACATCGTCTTCTGTTTGGGCTTCTCGAATTTGATCTTTAATGTTAGTTATGATTTGCGAACATAGAAGACGAATGGAGTTCGCATAACCCTTTCGACTGAGTGCATCAGCCACCACATTTGCCTTGCCAGGGTGGTACCGAATTTCACAGTCGTAGTCATTTAGAAGTTCGACCCATCTTCGTTGCCTCATGTTTAACTCCTTTTGGTTGAAGATATGTTGAAGACTCTTGTGGTCAGTGTATATTTCACACTTAGTACCGTAGAGATAATGTCTCCATATCTTAAGAGCGAACACAACGGCTCCAAGTTCTAGGTCGTGGGTGGTGTAGTTCTTCTCATGAGTTTTGAGTTGTCTAGAAGCATAAGCTATCACCTTTCCTCTTTGCATTAGACCACAGCCTAATCCTTGCCCTGACGCGTCGCAATAAATGTAACATTTGTCAAAAACGGGTTTTCCAAACCCGCTCCGTTTGTAATCGAATATCAAGTTATAAATGTTTCGTTGCGTATTTATGTCCATTTTAATTTTTAATGATGCATAATTAATAAAAAAACTAGAATATAAAAGTTATAATTGATAAAAAGTAAAAATAAAACAATTAAAAAGAAAATTAGGCTGCCGGGACTCGAACCTGGGTCAGCCGGGTTTAAGCTCAAAGTCTTATCACACACACATACAACCACTCCGCCACTTGTTGTTTTCTGTCAATTCTAGGAAACAATTAAATTTTATGGTCAATCAGGAAGCGACCTGAATACGCTAACTGTAACCGAAATCGGTCACCAAACGTCCAAAAACGTTTGATTGTTCGCGGTTTACCGATTATAACCGCTACACCGACACTTCCAATCAATTGAGCTTTGAATGGACTTGAATTCAAGAGTGGATCGGTTTTAATAACCGAAAACTTGCATTTTCTGAATTACTTCAATCATTGTCCCCTCTCGCGACTCAAAAACATTCTGCAAACTTTCAATTGCATCTTCGCACAACTTTCAGTTCGCCGGAGAAGTTATTTGAACTCGCCGGACTTTCGCCGGAAAACCGTGTTTTCCATCCAATCGGTAAGTCTCTCAATTCTTTCATTTCCTATCAGTTGTTAAGCTATTGCTAACTCAAACCCTTCATTCGGAATCAATTTCAGACGTGGATATCAGATAATTCCCCCTCGCCGGAAAACCTCTGAAAATTCTTATCTTCCGCTGTAAAACGGTATAGACATTCAAACCTTCTGTTAACTCTTGTTTAGTACTTCAATCCCACAATTAGCTAATCAAAACTGTTAATTTGTTTGCTCAGTTGAAGTTCATAAAAACAGAGCCGACGCCTTGCCGGAATTCTGAGATAACTCATTCCTCCGGTATGTTTACTTCCAACACCGTCTCTGCCATTTCATTTTAGTCTTATGAATGTTTGTCAATCAAATTAAACAAGAAACAATAGAGTAATCGTAGACTGTAATTCGGTAACGAAGAAGACGAAGTAGGTTGATTATAAGTTTATTATAATTTGGATATTATCTCGGGTTAGACACACAGTCCAGCGGTGGACTGTGTGCATACATATATCACACGCCGCGAGTTCGATCCTTGATACACACACACCCTCTGTAATTAAAATGTTCTTTTTCTAAATGAACCGGATCCTTTTCGTAATTAGATGTTAAGTATAATAAAAATATGTATATTAACCAAGTTAGACACACAGTCCAGCGGTGGACTGTGTGTAACGTTAAAGCACAGGTCCCGGGTTCGAGACCTGTTGACGGCACCGGGTTGATGATTAAAATTCTTTTTAAAAATAAATGAATTTTGAATAAACTAAATTAGTATATAGATATAATTAAAAACAGGATTATTTCGGGTTAGACACGTAGCTCAATTGGTAGAGCTGCGTGCACGCGTACGGGAGGTCTCGGGTTCGAGTCATGCCCGGCGCATACATACACACAATAAAACCGGTCAAACAGTCAACGCTTATGGTCAAACGGTCAACGGTCAACGCAAAAGTCAACATATTTTTATATTTTTATTTATATAATTTAATTTAAAAATCAATTAAAAATACTTAAAAATAATGTTTTTAAAGATAGGAAAAGCCTTAAACTCACAAAAATATATCTAAAAATCCTATTAAAATTATTAGTAAGATACACTCATTTACTATATCTTCCGTTATTATTTAGGTTAGTTAATCCTCGTTGTTCAATTTTTCCAACTCGTGTGCATCTCATCATCTCCAACCGAACGCACCCAATGTGAGTGAATCTCTACAAATTCCCCGTTTTAATCACGTTTTTGGGGTGTATCATGTGTCTTACCAATTATTATATTTAAATCATTGTGCATACATCATATCATGAACAAATGTGTATTCAGCTTGTATCAACTGTTTGTGTGGTTATTATTTAGATTTAATTTATTACGTTCAGTACATGCAATTTATAGGCCGCCGCTCCCCATTACATTATGAGCGTTGAGCAGTTCCCCATTACATTATGAGCGTGAACCTGGCGTGCCAACATACGATCGGCTCCGTTTGATTGAGCCTTGATCGCACAGACATTCATCATTTTCAGTACATACATTTATCATAGGCCGTCCGTTCCCCATTACATTATGAGCGTGAACGTGACGTTGCCAACATATACAGTTTCATTCATGTTATATATTCATGCAAGTTCATTTGTTATTGTATGTTATTGTTTGTGGTTGTTATTGCTATTGTTTGATTATTTACATTTGCTCACATATGACTATTGCACAGTTTTTCCTTGATAAAATAACAAGTAATCAATAATAAATGTTTATCTAACAAGGTTCACTCGCCAACTTATGTTGACCCAAAAACCCTCATTTTTACACATGATACAGGTGAACCAGCTGCAGCAAGAAACACATAGGATTGGCTTAGAAGAATAAACTGGTTTAGAGCTTGGATTGTTTAGTTGGTTAATTTTCTTTGTATTGTATGGACATGTTTGGATTATTGAGAATGTAATTTTGACTTTAATAAATATGAAACATATTAGTAAATATCATGAGCTTTGGTGATAACCCAATTATGCCCCGACTCTTATTCCGTTGCGGGTCGGGGTGTGACAGATTGGTATCAGAGCCATGACTATAGGGATATAGGATAGGTTATTAGACCCTTAGAGCCTATGCTATAGTTGATTAGAAATTTTTAAGATTTTTGTGTGTTACATGCCAAATTTCATGATGTTTATATGTTTTATGTTAAATGTTACATTCAATGTTATGCAAAGTATATATTATAATATAATGCCTATCATGAATCATATTCTCATAACATATCATATGCATGAAAGCACACATCACATCATTTTCATGATTGTTTTACAATGATTTTTGTATTCTCAAATCTCATCAAAGTGAGTTCTTATGACGGGCATGTAGTAACTGGAAGGGTACAAGTACCGGTAGTCGGAACGTCCTGTCTAGGCTTGGCATTCGTATAAATCCAAAATAAAGGACCAGTTTGCCTACCTGAGGACTAACGATGAGAGTACGAAGTACCTATTAGGCCAAAGCATGCTATACCAAACGTCGTGTGAGCTAACCCCACTTTGAGTTGTCATTGTGTCTACACCTGGACACATTCCGACCATACATCTCGTAAACATATTTTGTGGTTTTCATTCGGGTCATGCGAGTGTTAAATCGCCAATACTAATGTGAATCCTACCAAGCCAATAGTCATGGGGGCCCACATGACTATACAGGTGAAGGTATGGGGGACATTTGAGGCCCAACATGAGCAAACCTAAGACATCCTATGGATGTAGTTGCATTATTGATATTTATGTTATTTTCATTTTCTTTAAGACACATGACACCTAAAAAGACTCCATAAACTCACAATCTTCTTATGTATGTTCCTGTAGATGTCGGCTAGACAACAACGAGGGGGTAAAAGATCAGGAAGGTCTCACGAACGCTTGGCCCCACAAATCGCGAAACAAATGGCCGTGGTGCTTCCTGACATTGTGGTTCAAGTACAACAAGCTCTCGCCACAAATCCCACTAATCCACCCCAACAAAATGACCAGAACATCGGCAACCCTCCTACCAGCAAGTGCTCATATAAACATTTCAAGTCTTGCGATCCTCCTAAATTTGAAGGGACCGAAGGTGTCACTGCTCTCCTCCACTGGTTTGAGGAAATGGAAAACACTTTTCTCAACTGCGATTGTCCCGAGGATCGCAAGGTACGATACGCAACCGGGAGACTATTTGGGGTAGCTCTTACCTGGTGGAATACTGAAAAGGGTAAGAGGGGAATCGAAGATGCTATGGCCTTAACGTGGGAGGAGTTAAGGGAAATCATGACGAGGCGATTCTGTCCTAGGAGTGAGATTAAAAAGTTGGAGGACGAATTTCATTCTTTGAAGCAAAAGGTGGGAGATCATACTTCCTACAACAAGAGGTTCTTAGTGTTGAACCAAATGGTCCCTAACTTGTTCACCCCAGTTTACCGCTTAATCGAGCATTATATTCGAGGTCTACCCTCGAAAATTCAAGATTCAGTTCTCAGCACTTCACCAGCAACACTTGAAGCTGCTATGGAACTAGCTACTGAACTTACCGAGAATCGAATTCGCAACGGTAAGTTTAAAGAGGAGAAAAAGAAAGCCCCCGTTGAGGGCCAAACTTCAAACCATTCCACCTCCTCCTCTAAGTTTGCTAACAAGAGGAAACGTAACACTAGAAACTTCGCTGTCACACAAACCAATTTCCCTATCCCTGCTGCACCCATTACCCAAGTTGCCCCTTCACCTGCACCATAAAAAGGCCATACTCTGGCCCATTACCAAAATGCAACCGTTGCCAATACCACCATTTTCCTGATCATCCCTGCCAACATTGCACCGGCTGTGGTCGCGCAGGTCATACTGTTCAAACCTGTCGCATACCTCAGCGAACGAACCGCCACCAGCCTTCAACCCAAACCCACTAACAAATAATGGGTCAAGCCCAACAACCCCTACTATTACCACCTACCCAACATTTAGCCCAATCATACTACCAAACCAAACTATCCCATGGTACAACCTATGCGGGCTTGCTACAATTGTGGAGACCTAAGCCACTTTAGAAACACTTGTCCAAGGTTGGTGAACATTATTCATGCTCAAGCCCAAGCCAATCCGGTGAATCAAGCTAACCAAGCTCCTCCACCTGCAAGAGGAAGAGCTTTCAACATCAACGCTAATCAGGCTAGAGCTGACAGCAATGTGGTTAACGGTACGTTCCTTATCAATGGTAGTTATGCATCCATGTTGTTTGATACTGGCGCGGATAAAAGTTTTGTGTCCTTAGAGTTTGAACCCATCCTAAACCAAATTCGTGATAAGCTCATGGAATCCATAACAGTAGAAGTTGCTGACAGAAAACCGGTCTCATTAAACTCTATTATACGCAATTGTACTCTCACTTTAAACGATCACAATTTTCTAGTTGATCTCATTCCAATGAAGTTGGGAAGCTTTGACATTATAATTGGTATGGACTGGCTCAGCCAACATCAGGCTGAAGTTGTATGTCGCGAAAAGTTTATGCGTATTCCTCTTTCAAACGGTCAGACTCTACAAATCTTTGGAGAAACCTCATCGAAAGGGCTCAGATTAATGTCCTGTCTTCAAGCTCAAAAATATCTTCGCAAGAATTATGTCGCGTTTTTAGCTCATGTCGTCAAAAAGGGAACCATGGAGAAGAAACTTGAAGACATTCCTGTAGTAAAAGATTTCCCGCAAGTTTTTCCTGACGACATTTCAGGACTTCCTCCCGTAAGAGAAGTCGAATTCCGCATTGACCTTATACCTGGTGCTATACCAGTTGCAAAGTCTCCTTATAGGTTAGCCCCATCCGAAATGCAAGAGCTAGCCAGTCAATTGCAAGAGTCGACTGACAAAGGATTTATACGTCCTAGCTCCTCGCCTTGGGGTGTACCTGTCCTTTTTGTGAAGAAGAAAGATGGATCGTTTCGCATGTGCATCGACTACAGAGAACTCAACAAGTTAATGATCAAGAATCGCTATCCATTACCTCGCATTGATGATCTTCTTGACCAACTTCAAGGCGCCAGCTGTTTTTCAAAAATCGACCTTCGTTCTGGTTATCATCAACTCAGAGTACATGAAGAAGACGTCCCAAAGACCGCTTTCCGAACTCGTTATGGTCATTATGAATTCATGGTCATGCCATTTGGTTTAACCAACGCTCCAGCTGTCTTCATGGATCTAATGAACAGAGTCTGCAAACCATATCTCGATCGTTTTGTTATAGTCTTCATCGACGACATCCTCATTTATTCAAAGTCTAAGTCTGATCATGAACGACATCTTCGACTCATACTTACACTTCTAGAGAATGAAAAGCTTTACGCCAAATTCTCCAAATGCGAATTCTGGTTAAAAGAGGTACAATTCCTTGGACATGTAGTCAATGACAAGGGAATACATGTCGACCCCTCAAAGATCAAAGCGGTACAAGAATGGCAAGCGCCATGTACACCAACTGAAGTAAGATCATTCCTTGGTCTGGCCGGTTATTATAGCCGTTTTATTTCAAACTTCTCTCGCATTGCTGTACCACTCACGGCTTTAACTCATAAGGGAAAACCTTTCATATGGGGACCCAAACAAGAAGAAGCCTTCCAAACCCTTAAACAAAAACTCTGTGATGCACCAATCCTCACTCTACTTGAAGGTTGTGATGACTTTGTGGTTTATTGCGACACGTCAGGGCAAGGACTAGGCTGTGTTCTAATGCAAAGAGGAAAGGTTATAGCTTATGCTTCGAGACAACTCAAGACTCATGAGAAGAACTACACCACCCATGACCTAGAACTTGGAGCCATTGTGTTCGCTCTTAAGATATGGAGACATTATCTCTACGGTACTAAGTGTGAAATATACACTGACCACAAGAGTCTTCAACATATCTTCAATCAAAAGGAGTTAAACATGAGGCAACGAAGATGGGTCGAACTTCTAAATGACTACGACTGTGAAATTCGGTACCACCCTGGCAAAGCAAATGTGGTGGCTGATGCACTCAGTCGAAAGGGTTATGCAAACTCCATTCGTCTTCTATGTTCGCAAATCATAACTGACATTAAAGATCAAATTCGAGAAGCCCAACATGTTTCAGTAACGGAGGATGATGTACGAAAGGAGCTGTCCTGTGGAGCTGAACTTAAAATTGAAACTAAATCTGACGGTATTCTGTACTATCTAGATCGCATATGGATTCCTGACCACAACAACCTTCGTGAATTTCTTATGAATGAGGCTCACAAAACACGATACTCTATACACCCAGGAGCCGATAAGATGTATCAAGACCTTCGATACACCTATTGGTGGCCTGGAATGAAAAAAGATATTGCTGTTTTTGTTTCCAAGTGCCTTACATGTTCCAAGGTGAAAGCTGAACACCAAAGACCCTCAGGACTTCTGGTCCAACCTGAAATACCTGTATGGAAGTGGGAAAACATAACCATGGACTTCATTACCGGGTTACCTCGCACTTCTGGTGGGTATGACACTATATGGGTAATCATTGATCGACTTACAAAATCAGCTCACTTTATTCCTATCCGCGAAGATTTCAAGAACGAAAAGCTAGCTCGTATTTATATCAGCGAAATCGTAAGCCGACATGGTGTACCGTTAAGCATTATTTCAGATCGTGATGGTCGTTTCACTTCATGAACATGGCAAGCTGTACAAACCGCTTTGGGTACGCGATTAGATCTCAGTACCGCTTATCATCCTCAAACTGATGGACAATCTGAACGCACCATTCAAACTCTTGAAGATATGCTTCGAGCATGTGTCATAGACTTCAAGGGAAATTGGGACGCTCATCTACCATTAGTTGAATTTTCGTACAACAACAGCTATCATTCAAGTATCGGCATGGCACCGTTATATGGTCGTAAATGCCGATCTCCAGTATGTTGGCACGAAATTGGGGAAGCTCAAATCACCGGTCCAGAATTGATTCAAGAAACCACAGACAAGATCCATCAGATTCGAAACAATCTTCTAGCGGCTCAAAGTCGTCAAAAGAGTTATGCAGATAAACGACGGAAGCCTTTGGAGTTTAACATTGGTGATCATGTACTTTTAAAATTATCACCGTGGAAGGGAGTAGTTCGTTTTGGTCAAAAAGGCAAGCTAGCACCACGCTACGTAGGACCTTTCAAGATACTCGAAAGAGTAGGACCTGTATCATACAAGCTTGATCTACCAGAAGAACTCAACAGGATTCATCCCACATTCCACGTATCAAACTTGAAAAAGTGCCTCGCTGATGAGAACCTCCATATTCCTCTGGAAGATATTCAGATTGATGAATCTATGCATTTTATTGAAAGACCAGTAGAGATCATGGACTTCGGAGAAAAACGTCTACGACGAAGTCGCATTCCAATTGTTGGGGTACGCTGGGAGTCGAAACGGGGACCTGAGTTTACTTGGGAACGTGAAGACTCAATGCACGAAAAATACCCGCATCTTTTTCCTACTACTACTACTTAAATTTCGGGACGAAATTACTAAAAGTAGGGGATACTGTAACATTTGTCAAAAACGGGTTTTCCAAACACGCTCCATTTGTAATCGAATATCAAGTTATAAATGTTTCGTTGCGTATTTATGTCCATTTTAATTTTTAATGATGCATAATTAATAAACAAACTAGAATATAAAAGTTATAATTGATAAAAAGTAAAAATAAAACAATTAAAAAGAAAATTAGGCTGCCGGGACTCGAACCCGGGTCAGCCAGGTTTAAACTCAAAGTCTTATCACACACACATACAACCACTCCGCCACTTGTTGTTTTCTGTCAATTCTAGGAAACAATTAAATTTTAGGGTCAATCAGGAAGCGACCTGAATACGCTAACTGTAACCGAAATCGGTCACCAAACGTCCAAAAACGTTTGATTGTTCGCGGTTTACCGATTATAACCGCTACACCGACACTTCCAATCAATTGAGCTTTGAATGGACTTGAATTCAAGAGTGGATCGGTTTTAATAACCGAAAACTTGCATTTTCTGAATTACTTCAATCATTGTCCCCTCTCGCGACTCAAAAACATTCTGCAAACTTTCAATTGCATCTTCGCACAACTTTCAGTTCGCCGGAGAAGTTATTTGAATTCGCCGGACTTTCGCCGGAAAACCGTGTTTTCCATCCAATCGGTAAGTCTCTCAATTCTTTCATTTCCTATCAGTTGTTAAGCTATTGCTAACTCAAACCCTTCATTCGGAATCAATTTCAGACGTCGATATCAGATAATTCCCCCTCGCCGGAAAACCTCTGAAAATTCTTATCTTCCGCTGTAAAACGGTATAGACATTCAAACCTTCTGTTAACTCTTGTTTAGTACTTCAATTCCACAATTAGCTAATCAAAACTGTTAATTTGTTCGCTCAGTTGAAGTTCATAAAAACAGAGCCGACGCCTTGCCGGAATTCTGAGATAACTCATTCCTCCGGTATGTTTACTTCCAACACCGTCTCTGCCATTTCATTTTAGTCTTATGAATGTTTGTCAATCAAATTAAACAAGAAACAATAGAGTAATCGTAGACTGTAATTCGGTAACGAAGAAGACGAAGTAGGTTGATTATAAGTTTATTATAATTTGGATATTATCTCGGGTTAGACACACAGTCCAGCGGTGGACTGTGTGCATACATATATCACACGCCGCGAGTTCGATCCTTGATACACACACACCCTCTGTAATTAAAATGTTCTTTTTCTCAATGAACCGGATCCTTTTCACAATTAGATGTTAAGTATAATAAAAATATGTATATTAACCAAGTTAGACACACAGTCCAGCGGTGGACTGTGTGTAACGTTAAAGCACAGGTCCCGGGTTCGAGACCTGTTGACGGCACCGGGTTGATGATTAAAATTCTTTTGAAAAATAAATGAATTTTGAATAAACTAAATTAGTATATAGATATAATTAAAAACAGGATTATTTCGGGTTAGACACGTAGCTCAGTTGGTAGAGCTGCGTGCACGCGTACGGGAGGTCTCTGGTTCGAGTCCTGCCCGGCGCATACATACACACAATAAAACCGGTCAAACAGTCAACGCTTATGGTCAAACGGTCAACGGTCAACGCAAAAGTCAACATATTTTTATATTTTTATTTATTTAATTTAATTTAAAAATCAATTAAAAATACTTAAAAATAATGTTTTTAAAGATAGGAAATAGCCTTAAACTCACAAAAATATATCTAAAAATCCTATTAAAATTATTAGTAAGATACACTCATTTACTATATCTTCCGTTATTATTTAGGTTAGTTAATCCTCGTTGTTCAATTTTTCCAACTCGTGTGCATCTCATCATCTCCAACCGAACGCACCCAATGTGAGTGAATCTCTACAAATTCCCCGTTTTAATCACGTTTTTGGGGTGTATCATGTGTCTTACCAATTATTATATTTAAATCATTGTGCATACATCATATCATGAACAAATGTGTATTCAGCTTGTATCAACTGTTTGTGTGGTTATTATTTAGATTTAATTTATTACGTTCAGTACATGCAATTTCATAGGCCGCCGCTCCCCATTACATTATGAGCGTTGAGCAGTTCTCCATTACATTATGAGCGTGAACCTGGCGTGCCAACATACGATCGGCTCCGTTTGATTGAGCCTTGATCGCACAGACATTCATCATTTTCAGTACATACATTTATCATAGGCCGTCCGTTCCCCATTACATTATGAGCGTGAACGTGACGTTGCCAACATATACAGTTTCATTCATGTTATATATTCATGCAAGTTCATTTGTTATTGTATGTTATTGTATGTTATTGTTTGTGGTTGTTATTGCTATTGTTTGATTATTTACATTTGCTCACATATGACTATTGCACAGTTTTTCCTTGATAAAATAACAAGTAATCAATAATAAATGTTTATCTAACAAGGTTCCCTCGCCAACTTATGTTGACCCAAAAACCCTCATTTTTACACATGATACAGGTGAACCAGCTGCAGCAAGAAACACATAGGATTGGCTTAGAAGAATAAACTGGTTTAGAGCTTGGATTGTTTAGTTGGTTAATTTTCTTTGTATTGTATGGACATGTTTGGATTATTGAGAATGTAATTTTGACTTTAATAAATATGAAACATATTAGTAAATATCATGAGCTTTGGTGATAACCCAATTATGCCCCGACTCTTATTCCGCTGCGGGTCGGGGTGTGACAGATTGGTATCAGAGCCATGACTATAGGGATATAGGATAGGTTATTAGACCCTTAGAGCCTATGCTATAGTTGATTAGAAATTTTTAAGATTTTTGTGTGTTACATGCCAAATTTCATGATGTTTATATGTTTTATGTTAAATCCATATAAACGACCAGTAGCATAACGCACTTTGCGATCATCGGGGCAATCGCAATTTAGAAAAGTGTTCTCCATTTCTTCAAACCAATGGAGGAGAGCGGTGACGCCTTCAGTCCCTTTGTATTTTGGAGGGTCGCATGATTTTAAATGCTTGTAGGTGCATTTAGTGGTATTTGGGGAAGAGTTGATAATGTTTTGGTTTTCTTGATTGGCAGGATTAGCGGTAAGTGCTTGTTGGACTTGGATTACAATGTTGGGTATTACGGCAGCCATTTGTTGTGCGATTAGAGCAGCCATGTGTTCGCGGGCTTTTCCTGCTCTCATCTTCCTACGGGCGTGGTTAGAAGACATCTACAAGGAATACATGTCAAGAGTATGAGTTGGATGTTTTTAGGTTCATGGGTCGCACTAGGAATGAACATTCATAAAATAATTATAGAAAAATAAATCTACTACATCCATAGGGTGTCTTGGACTTTGCTCGCCATTAGGCCCTACATGCCGCCATACTTCACCTTCGTAATCATGTGGGCCCCCACGAATACCGGGTTTTTCATATGGTTCGCATGGGTTTGCCTGGTTGACTACACTAAAACCCGGAGAAAATCAAGAAATTTGTATACAACGTGTGATATTCGGAATGTGTCCAGGTGTAGACACGGTGACACCTCAAAGTGGGTTAGTTCGAAAGACGTTTGGTGTGGCATGCTTTGGCCTAATAGGTCCTTCATACTCTCATCGTTAGTCCCCAGGTAGGCAAACTGGTCCGTTATATTGGATTTATACGAATGCCAACCTAGACAGGACGTTCCGACTACCGGTACTTGTACCCTTCCAGTTACTACATGCCCGTCGCAGAACTTACTTTGATGAGATTTGAAAATTGCAACAAAATCTTTGAATAATGAGAGTATGAAAATAATTGAATATATGAACATTGATATATGTATAATGAATATGTATATAAGTATGTATGTTTGACTGTAAGTATAAACAAATATGAAACAAATAAATATCACAAGTTTGTATGTAACCACCTAATCAATTAAAATTTAGGCAGACTATGGTATAGGCTCTAAGGGTCTAATAACATATCCTATGTCCCTATAGTCATGGCTCTGATACCAATCTGTCACACCCCGACCCGCAGAGGAAAAGGTGATCGGGGCATGATTGGGTTATCATCAAAGCTCATGACATTTATTTTAACGTTTCATATTCATTAATACAATTTAATGGAAATTTACAATCATAATTACATCAATGACCTAAACATCAATCTAAGCTTCTTTGTTTTCTTCTAAGTCATTTCCTATGTTTTCCTTGCTTCATCCTGTTCACCTGTATCATGTGTAAAAGGGTTTTTGGATCAACATAAAGTTGGCGAGTGAA
The DNA here is from genome assembly GCA_947069175.1 of Scalesia atractyloides. Lineage (NCBI taxonomy): Eukaryota > Viridiplantae > Streptophyta > Magnoliopsida > Asterales > Asteraceae > Scalesia > Scalesia atractyloides. The sequence continues at coordinate 82,945,559 of CAMTDV010000002.1, read as the reverse complement.
TCCTATGGAAAACATTTGAACAAGTTTATTTAATTGATTATGAAATAAAGTGCACAACCACACATGAGTAAAAATAGATGTAAACTTATTCATAAATCAATTTAATATTAAACAATACACACATGAACAATAAAGGATCGTTTAGAGGCACGCGTTGCTCAACTCGTCTCTCACGAGGAACTGATGGGCCTAATGAATGAATTGCATAACCATGATAATATGAAAGACATAACTACCAACAATATAAACTCAATAATACACACATGAACAATAATGGATTGGTTTTGAGGCACGCGTTGCTCACTCGTCTCCCACGAGGAACTGATGGGCTTAATGAATGAATTTCATATAAGTTGACAAAATGAAATACATAATCACAACAATATAAACAATCTAAGTTTAGATCACGATATGGTATGGCACAAGTTTAAATAAACGAGTTAATTATTTTGTGACACATGACACACCCCAAAACGTGTAATTAAAAGGGGGAGTTGTAAGATTCACTCACCGTGGGTGCGTTCGGTTGATGATGTTGAATGCACGCGAAGTGGTTTTAACCACGAGTGAAATTAACCTAGATAATGGCATAATGTTTCGGTAAGTAAACGGGTTTTATTAATCCATTTTAGTAGGATTGTTGGGTGTATTTTTGTGAGTTCAAGGCTATTTTCTAACCTTAAAAATGTTATTTTTAAGTATTTTTAATTGATTTTTAATTAAAATAAATAAATAAAAATAATAAAAAAAGTTGACTTTTTTTGACCGTTGACCATTGACCGTTGAATGTTGACTTTGACCGGTTCGTATGTGAGTATATGTGCGCTGAGTGAGGCTCGAACCCGAGACCTCCCGTACGCGTGCACGTAGCTCTAACAACTGAGCTACGTGTCTAACCCGAAATATTTCTGTTTTTAATTATATTTATATATTAATTAGATTAAACAGAAAATCCTTTATTTTTAAAAACGATTTTAATGAAACGGACCGGTGCGCTCCACATGTCTCGAACCCGGGACCTGTGGGTTGAGTTAACACACAGTCCACCGCTGGACTGTGTGTTTAACATGTTATATAAACCGATTTTTATTATACTTAAATACAAACTAAGTGTTTTCATTTCTGACTTAATTAAAAAGGTAGATAATTGTCCGAATCAGTGTAGTAGACCGGACTCGAACTCGTGACGTGTGATTAAACATACACACAGTCCACCACTGGACTGTGTGTCTAACTTGGTTATTGTTCCGGTTATCATTAAACTTAACATATATCAGTGGTGACTCCGGTTCGGTTAACAAAAAAGACATTTTTATTAAGGCAGCGTGCGTGGGACAAGATTCGAACTCGAGACGTTTACGTGTTTAATGTGCACACAGTCCACCGCTGGACTGTGTGTCTAACCCGAGTTATATCTTGATTTTAATTAAACTTATATGTTACCGCAACTTCGTCTTCTTCGTTAGATTTTAACCAGAATCGGAAATCCGACTGGTTCGATGTTTTAATCGTGTTCTTTAGTGTTTTGAGGTTAATTACAGATGAGATATGAATAAAAGAAAGGGAAATTAGGCGTGAGGTATACCGACTGGATTCCTCTGTTTCTCCGGCAGAACTTCGGCGACAGCAAACACTTCCGGCGACGTGTGTCTTGTAGCAGAGAGTCTTCAGCAAGCTTGAAAAGGATGTGGGTGACTTCGGTATAAGTTCAGGGGGTTTACTAAGGCTTAGAAGTGAAGGGTTCGGTTTTCCGGCGATGAGCAGAAGATTTCCGGCGAGTGAGTTTTCGTCGAGAAAGGGTGCGGTTTTGAGCGAAAAAGCTTGCAGAGGTTTGAGGGGGTATTTATAGGGCAGGTTATCGATGAACTTGGTCCAATTTCCGACTTGATTCGTCGGTTAGAATTTCTCCGGCGGTTATAACTTGTGTCGCGGACTCAGACATCGGTTATAACCGATGTGGTGTTTAAGGTTTACGTTATAACTGAAGTAACCGTCGATTCTTGGCGAGTTAGTCGGGATTTCCGACGACTGCAATTTTGGGCGCCGGTTTTTGAATTCGGAATACATGTTATGAATTAACTGATTCTAATAATTAACAAGAAACGCTAGTGGCGCAGTGGTTAAAGTGTTGAGTGTTAAGTTATGTTGACCGGCTGACTGACCCGGGTTCGAAACCCGGCAGTGCCAAATCATTTTTATTTTCTTATTTTTAACAGTTTTCAAAAACTAATTATATATTCCCATATAATAATTAATTATGTATCGTTTAAAATTATTTTGAGCATTAAATTCGCATCGAAATTTTTAACTGATTGTCGGTTAATAAACGGAGCGGTTTGGTAAAATCCGTTTTTGACGGATGTTACACTACCTCTAACCGCCATCTCGTTTAATTTTAAACACATTTTAAACAAATTGTGAAGCACCAAAGAACTTGTAGGATAATAGACACCCGATAAAATTTTTGTTGATGTTTTGAAAACTTGAAGCAATTGTGTAACCGTTTCAATAGTAGCCCAACCTGATGGGTGGTAAGGCGAAACCTTCCTACGACTAGACAAAGAGTTATGAAATTCTATTAAACTTTCTTTTTGCAAAATAGCCTTTTCAAACATGGTGCAAGTCGAGTTCCATTTATGAGCAACGTCCCAATTGGGTCCTACGCATATTCGACCCGCTTCCTTACACATTTTTTTTATATTTTGAATGTCTACGTGTGTTACTATATATATGACGTAACATTTTTTTTTGAAGCTTCCTTTTGTTGTTCAATAACCTTTAAACCGTCTTAAACATCCAAATTAATGATGTGTACGATACATCGACTATGGAAAAAAATACCTTCACAAATCAGTTTGTATTTTAATTTTAAATGCATTAACGAAACCGTATTGTTTGAGGCGTTGTCAAAAGATATTGAAAAAGTCATGTTTTCCAATTTGTATGTTGCAATACATTTGTCGACTGCTTTATAAATAGCTTCACCGGTGTGAGGGTAATCAAATAATTTAAAAAAAATTGTGCGTTTCATCATTTGTCACGTCGACGGTTCAATCCAATGGGCGGTGACACAAATATATGAGTCGGGTGAACCGTGCGGTACGGACCAAACATCGCTAATCAAGTTAACACCGGTTCCTTATTTATCAAAATAAGAAAATAATTATTGTTTAGCATTTTCCACAATTTCAAACAATCTCTACTAATAGTAGCACGACTTACATGGGTGTATCGTGGTTAGAGAGTTCTTTGAACCATCTTTGTGTAGCGTTGTTTGTCGAAAGTGTTGAATGGCAAACTTTCTTGGATTACAAACTTCGCCATTTCCTCCCTAGCCATTTCGTAATTGTAGGCTGTCACACCCCGACCCGCAGCGGAAAAGGTGATCGGGGCATAATTGGGTTTTCATCAAAGCTCATGACATTTATTATAATGTTTCATATTTATTATTATAATTTAAAGGAGATCATACAATCATATCATACAAGTTCAACATGTTCTATATATCTTTCTAGGCTTCATTATTTTTCTTCTAAGGCACTTTCCTATGTGTTCCTTGCTTCATCCTGTCCACCTGTATCATGTGTAAAAATGGTTTTTGGATCAACAAAAAGTTGGCGAGTGAATCCTATTAAAACATTTAAACGTTTTCATTGAATTGATTATAAAATAAAGTGCATAACCACATATGAGTAAATGTAAATGTAAATTTATTCACAAAACACTTAATATTAAATATTGCACACACATACAACAATAGCTTGTTTTGAGGCACGCGTTGTTCAACTAGTCTCCCACGAGGAACAGATGGGCCTAATGAATGAGTTTTGAGGCACGCGTTGTTCTACGAACTGATGGGCCTAATGAATGAGTTTTAAGGCACGCGTTGTTCAACTCGTCTCCCACGAGGAACTGATGGGCCTAACAAATAATTTGCATACAACTTGACAATATGTAATACATCACAACAATCAATATTTACATTCTAGGTTTAGATCATAATATGGTATAGCACGAGTTTGAATAAACGAATTAATTTAAGCGACACATGATACACCCCAAAACATGAATAAAAAAGGGGAATATGTAAGAATTCACTCACAGTGGATGCGTTTCTTGGATTGATGATAAATGGGCACGAATTCGGATTTAATCGGCAAGGGAACTAACCTAAATAATAACATAATAGTTCGATAAATAAATAAACTCTTATTTGAGATTAGTATTTTTAATTAGCGTTCTCAATGGAATTGTTCGGTTTATTTTTGTGAGTTCAAGGAAATTTTCTAACTTTAAAAATATTATTTTTAAGTATTTTTAATTGATTTTTAAATAAATAAAAAGAAAAAAATTTTGACTTTTTGACCAGTTGACCATTGACCGTTTGACTGTTGACCGGTTCGGTCGTGTATATGATATGCGCTGGGTGAGACTCGAAACAGTGACCTCCCGTACGCGTGCACGCAGCTCTACCAACTGAGCTAAGTGTCTAACCCGAAATATTTCTGTTTTTAATTATACTTATATACAAACTAGATAAATTCATTTCTGTCATTATATAAAAACTTTGATAATTGCCAGAACCGGTGCAGTAGCCTGGACTCGAACCCGCGACGTATGATTTAAAATCGCACACAGTCCACCACTGGACTGTGTGTCTATCTTGGTTATTATTCCGGTTTTCATTAAACTTAACATCTAACTGCGTGTGGATCCGGTTCAGTTTAAAAAGGAACATTTTTATTACAGAGAATGTGATTGTGTCAAGGATCGAACTCGGGACGTGTGTTAATCGTTTGCACACAGTCCACCGCTGGACTGTGTGTCTAACCCGTTTATATAACTTGTTTTAATTAAATATATATATAACCGAAGCTTCATCTTCTTCGTTAAACTTTACCCAGAAACCAATCCCGACTGTTTCGACACATTCATCAACTTCTTTAGTGAATTGGTAATTAATTACATATGGGATTAATAAAAATGAGAGAGATTAGGTGTATGATATACCGAACAGAGATCCCCTGTTTCTCGGCGGAGATTCCGATGACAGTAGGTTATTCCGGCGTCGTGTACCTTGCGGCAGAGGATCTTCAGAAAGTTTGAGGCGAGTGTGAGTGACTTCGGTATGAGCTTAGATGTTCTGTTTATAAAGTAAGGCAACATAGATGAAGGGGTTCGGTTTTCCGGCGACTTGCAGAGAATTCCGGCGAGTTGTTTTTGCTGAATAGGGACTTGTAGAGGGGTTTACGAGTGTGTTGAGAGTTGATTCGAGTGAATAAGTGAGTTGGGTTTTCCTGACTGAAGGTATTTTTAAGTATAAGAGATTTCAAGTTTCCGATTATGAAATTTTCGGTTTAAGAGTGAAATTGATTGTGTTTTCGGTTATAACCGACGTTTATCGTCAGTTACACTTGCCTGATTCCGGAGTCAAAGGAAAACGGTCGCAAAATCGTGTATTTTCCGGCGACTGCGGATTTGGGCGCGCTGAGTGACTGAATTCGACTTCCAGTTTTATTATATGTATTAATTGTTTCAATAAATCAACAAGTAACACCAGTGGCGGAGTGGTGGAATGTGTGTGTGTTAAGTGTTGAGGTTTCATCCAACGGACCCGGGTTCGAAACCCGGCATCAGTAATTTCTTTTTATTTCATTATTTTTAATAAATTTTCAATTATAAATTTTAAATTCTAATATATTTATTAATTATGTATCGTATAAAATTAATTTGAGTATTAAATACGCAACGAAAATTTTAACTGGATGTTCGGTTAATAAACGAAGTGGGTTTGGTTAACCCGGTTTTTTACGGATGTTACAGTATCCCCTACTTTTAGAAATTTCGTCCCGAAATTTAAGTAGTGGCATGTTTGTCTCAAAAGGATGGTGTTTTAATTTGACAATTGCATACTTAGAAGGGGGTAAGAGTTTAAATTTTGTTTGAGCGGGTAGCGTTCCTTGTAAGGGTTGAGTACCCTGCTACAGGAATCGCTTTTTGATGCCTACGATAAAGAATATTGATAAGCAGAGTTGATTCACTAAGTATGATTTTATGCATAAGAGTTTTGATACGTTTGGAAAGATAAGGTTATATCCTAAAACAAAACTTCTACTACTAAAACCTACATGGAACTTCTCAATATCGCCTGACAATGCCTCTGATCCTTTGACAAGAATACTTATATATAGGAAGTACCAGCGGCGTATCCACCATATTCTTGTCAAATTTTCATTGGCTTTATCAGTAAATTATGATTAGTTCTATGTGACTCTAAACACAACAACCAAAACTTGAGTCTCAATTCTGAAAGTATACATGTTTGAATGATGACAGTACCTCCCTCGTTTGTTATAATGAAGAGGTTAGTCTATGTAGAAGTGAGACACAGCCCAACTTCTTGGAATGATGAGATTGAAATGCGTTGAGATGTATGATGATATGAATGCTAAATCAGTGAGTATAAAACAAACTTCAACCAAGACATTACTAAATCCTACATGGAACTTCTCATAACCGCCTGACAATGCCTCTGATCCTTTGGCAAGAATACTTATATGAAGTACCAGCGGCGTATCCACCATATTCTTGTCAAATTTTCATTGGCTTTATCCGTAAGTTATGATTAGTTCTATGTGACTCTAAAACATAAACAAACACAACAACCAAAGCCTGAGTCCTAATTCTGATAGTATACATGTTTGAATGGTGACAGTACCTCTCTCGTTTGTTATGATGGAGAGGTTAGTCTATGTAGAAATCGAACACAATCCAATTTCTTTAAATGATGAGATGATATGAATGCTAAATCAGTGAGTATAAAACAAACTTCAACCAAGACATTACTAAATCCTACATGGAACTTCTCATAACCGCCTGACAATGCCTCTGATCCTTTGACAAGAATACTTATATATAGGAAGTACCAGCGGCGTATACACCATATTCTTGTCAAATTTTCATTGGTTTTATCAGTAAGTTATGATTGGTTCTATGTGACTCTAAAACCTAAACAATCACAACAACCAAAGCCTGAGTCCTAATTCTGATAGTATACATGTTTGAATGGTGACAGTACCTCTCTCGTTTGTTATGATGGAGAGGTTAGTCTATGTAGAAATCGAACACAATCCAATTTCTTTAAATGATGAGATGATATGAATGCTAAATCAGTGAGTATAAAACAAACTTCAACCAAGACATTACTAAATCCTACATGGAACTTCTCATAACCGCCTGACAATGCCTCTGATCCTTTGACAAGAATACTTATATATAGGAAGTACAGCGGCGTATCCACCATATTCTTGTCAAATTTTCATTGGTTTTATCAGTAAGTTATGATTGGTTCTATGTGACTCTAAAACCTAAACAATCACAACAACCAAAGCTTGAGTCTTAATTATGATAGTATACATGTTTGAATGATGACAGTACCTCTCTCGTTTGTCATGATGGAGAGGTTAGTCTATGTAGAAGTGAGACACAACTCAACTTCTTTAACTAATGAGACTGAGATACATCGTGAGGTATGATGATATGAATGTTCAATCAATGAGTATCAAACAAAACTGAAATAGTGATTCGCATTAAGATTCTTGGATAAATTTCCAATTTGTAATTGAGATACGTGAAAATTGAGATAACATAAAGAAAAACATAAAAACTAAGCGGTTGGAGTTGAATCTTGATTTTTGGTGAAGGAGACTAGTTGGGTGGTTCGTTTGGGCCGTCATTATCTTCAACAGGATTGGCGTTGATGTTGTAAACTCTTCCTCTTGCTGGTGGCCTAGTGGTTAGGTTTTCTTTATTTGCTTGGTTAACTAGGTTTGCTTGAGCTTGGGCGTTTATGATATTAACCAATCGAGGGCACGTGTTTCTAAAGTGGGTAGGGTCGCCACAATTAAAACAAGCTCGAACATATGGGAACATGGGGTATTGGGGTTGTTGATATGTTTGGATCATGTTTTGAGTAGGGGGTGAGGTTTGGTTTTGAGGGGTGTGGCAAACCTTGCTCAAATAACCATAGCGTCCACAATTCGCACATAGTCGACAAGGTAAGGTAGATGGATGGTGATAAAAACAGGTGTTATATTGAGGGTGAGGTCCAAGGTAAGGTTTCTTTTGAAAACCACGAAATCGTTTACTTTTCTTTTCTTTTTCTGCACACACACAAACACAAACACACTCCATCGCACCGCCTTTGATTCTCTCTCTCTTACACAAGAACCGTCTGAAAAGACAGATCTCCCCCAAATCCCTCCCTCATCACTGTTTTCTTCTTCATCATCATCAGCGATTCACTCCATGGAGATGCGGTTTCTAATCGATTAAATCCGTGCCCTAACCTCTTCGTCATGTTTGAAGCACATGTAAGCTTCTTCTTCTTCTCAGGCAAATTTGGACTGATATAATATCTTTTAACTTTCTTAGCAACTTCAAATTTGGCTTTATCGACAAGAGATGAATGCTAGCTACTATTAGGCCTCAAATGCACTGATTTGGTGTGCGGTTTGTTCTTAACATCATATATAATGTTGCTTTCTAACATATTATGCAAGACATTAGAAATAACATCTGAAACAAATTCACATAACTAATTTATTTCAAAACAATTATGACGCTCCAAGTGTTAGAAGCTTGTTTTGCCCAATATGAATTATCCTCCACCTCACTATTTTAATAATTGTTCGCTTCTAAAAAGACTAGGTATAATCGGTAGGTGGGATAGAAGGACAAGTTCTTGCAAGCATGTGCATCCTCGGTATTTTGGGTATAGGTAAGCCGCTTGAGTGCGATTAAGATGGTTTGGGCATCTAGAGAACCTGTGGAAAGACATGATCAGGGATCGTCTCATCATGATTTCCCTTAACTCCTCCCACGTTAAGGCCATTGCATCTTCGATTCCTCTCTTACCCTTTTCAGTATTCCACCAGGTAAGAGCTACCCCAAATAGTCTCCCGGTTGCGTATCGTACCTTGCGATCCTCGGGACAATCGTAGTTGAGGAAGGTGTTTTCCATTTCCTCAAACCAGTGGAGGAGAGCAGTGACACCTTCGGTCCCTTCAAATTTCGGAGGATCGCAAGACTTGAAATGTTTATATGAGCACTTGTTGGTAGGAGGGTTGCCGATGTTCTAGTCTTCTTGCGGGGGAGGATTGGTAGGATTTGTGGCGAGAGCTTGTTGTACTTGAACCACAATGTCAGGAAGTACCGCGGCCATTTGTTTTGCGATTTGAGTGGCCAAGCGTTCGTGTGACCTTCCTGATTTTCTACCCCTCGTTGTTGCCTAGCCGACATCTACAGGAACATATATAAGAAGATTGTGAGTTTATGGAGTCTTTTTAGGTGTCATATGTCTTAAAGAAAATGAAAATAACATAAATATCAATAATGCAACTACATCCATAGGATGTCTTGGGTTTGCTCATGTTGGGCCTCAAATGTCCCCCATACCTTCACCTGTATAGTCATGTGGGCCCCCATGACTATTGGCTTGGTAGGATTCACATTAGTATTGGCGGTTTAACACTCGCATCACCCGAATGAAAACCATGAAATATGTTTACGAGATGTATGGTCGGAATGTGTCCAGGTGTAGACACAATGACAACTCAAAGTGGGGTTAGCTCACACGACGTTTGGTATAGCATGCTTTGGCCTAATAGGTACTTCGTACTCTCATCGTTAGTCCCCAGGTAGGCAAACTGGTCCTTTATTTTGGATTTATACGAATGCCAAGCCTAGACAGGACGTTCCGACTACCGGTACTTGTACCCTTCCAGTTACTACATGCCCGCCATGAGAACTCACTTTGATGTGATTTGAAAATACAAAAATCATTGTAAAAACAATCATGAAAACGATGTGGTGTGTGCTCTCATGGATATGATATGTTATGAGAATATGATTCATGATAGGCATTATATAATAGTATGTACTTATGAACATGCTTGCATAACATTGAATGTAACATTAAACATAAAACATATAAACATCATGAAAATTGGCATGTAACACACAAAAAATTTTAAAAATTCTAATCAACTATAGTATAGGCTCTAAGGGTCTAATAACCTATCCTATATCCCTATAGTCATGGCTCTGATACCAATCTGTCACACCCTGACCCGCAGCGGAATAAGAGTCGGGGCATAATTGGGTTATCACCAAAGCTCATGATATTTACTAATATGTTTCATATTTATTTAAGTCAAAATTACATCCTCAATAATCCAACATGTTCATACAAATACAAAGAAAAATAATCAACTAAACAATCCAAGCTCTAAACCAGTTTATTCTTCTAAGCCAATCCTATGTGTTTCTTGTTGCAGCTGGATCACCTGTATCATGTGTAAAAAATGGAGGTTTTTGGGTCAAAATAAGTTGGCGAGTGAACCTTGTTAGATAAACATTTATTATTGATTTCTTGTTATCTTTATCATGGAAAAATTGTGCAATAGTCATGTGTGAGCAAATGTAAATAATCAAACAATAACAATAACAACCACAAACAATAACATACAATAACATACAATAACATACCAACTTGCATGAATATATAACAAGAATGAAACTGTATATGTTGGCAACGTCACGTTCACGCTCATAATGTAATGGGGAACGGACGGCCTATGATGAATGTCTGTGCGATCAAGGCTCAATCAAATGGAGCCGATCGTATGTTGGCAACGCCCGGTTCACGCTCATAATGTAATGGGGAACAGCTCAACGCTCATAATGTAATGGGGAGCGGCGGCCTATGATAATGTATGTACTGAAAATGATAAATTAAATCTAAACAATAACCACACAAACAGTTGATACAAGTTGAATACACATTTGTTCATGGATATGATGTATGCACAATGATTTAAATATAATAAATGGTAAGACACATGATACACCCCAAAAACGTGATTAAAACGGGGAATTTGTAGAGATTCACTCACTTTGGGTGCGTTCGGTGAAAGATGTTGATTGCGCACGAATTTAGAGGATTGATCAACGAGGAATAACTAACCTAGTTAATAACGAAAAGGTACGGTAAGTAAGTGGATTTTATTAACAATTTTTAATAGGATTTTTGGATATATTTTTGTGAGCTTAAGTCTATTTTCTAACTTTAAAAACGTTATTTTTAAGTATCTTTAATTGATTTTTAAATTAAATAAATAAATAAAAATAATAAAAAATGTTGACTTTTGACCATTGACCGTTGACCGTTGACCGGTCCGGTCGCTTATATATGTGCGCTGGGTGAGACTCGAACCCGTGACCTCCCGTACGCGTGCATGGAGCTCTACCAACTGAGCTACGTGTCTAACCCGAAATAATTCTGTTTTTAATTATACTTATATACTATTTAGATTTATCCAGAAATTATTTATTTTAAAAAGGATTTTAAATGTATCGAACCGGTGCTGTCAACAGGTCTCGAACCCGGGACCTGTGGGTTAATGTGCACACAGTCCACCGCTGGACTGTGTGTCTAACCTGGTTAATAATCCGGTTTTTATTATACTTAACATGATTCTGTGAGTTATCCCGGTTCGGTTAAAAAGGGCATTTTTATTTCAAGAGAGTGAGGTTGGGACAGGGATCGAACTCGAGACGTGCGTGTATTGTTTGCACACAGTCCACCGCTGGACTGTGTGTCTAACCCGTTCAATATACTAATTTTAATTAATCTTATAATATAACTGAACTTCGTCTTCTTCACTCAAGATTACATATAATGATAATTCAACTGATTCATGTCTAATTCGATTAACAAGCATTCAAATGACTAAAATGAAATGGCATAGAAGATTTCGGAAGTAAACATATCGGAGAAACGATCTATCTCAGAATTCCGGCGAAGTCGTCGGCTCTGTTTTTACGGATTTCGTCTGAGCGGACAGATTAACAATTTTGATTAGCTAGATGCGGAACTGAAGCACTGAACAAGAATTACCAGAAGGTTTAAAACGCTATACCGTTTCACAGCGAGAATTAGGAACTTTCAGAAGTTTTCCGGCGAGAGTTAATTATCCGATATCGTCGTCTGACACTGATTCTGATTGAAGGGTTTGAGTTAGCAAAAGCTTAACAACTGATAGACGATGAAAGAATTGAGAGACTTACTGATTTGATGGAAGACACGGTTTTCCGACGAAAGTCCGGCGAGTTCAAAAAGCTTTTCCGACGAAGTGAAAGTAGAGCGAAAGTGAAATTGAAGGTTCTGCGAATGAGTTTGAGTCGCGAGAGGGGGCTATGGTTGGAGTAATTCAGGAAGTGCAGATTTTCGGTTATTAAAACCGATCAACACATGAATTCAAGTCCATTCAAGACTAAATTGATTGAAGGTGTCGGTGTATCGGTTATTGTCAGAAAACCGCGAACACTCAAACGTTTTTGGACGTTTGGAAACCGATTACGGTTACAGTTGGCGTAAACCGGTTGATTCATGGTTGAACATAAGATTTAATTGCTTCCTAGAACTAACAGAAAACATCAAGTGGCGGAGTGGTTATATGTGTGCGTGTTAAGTCTTTAGGCTTACCCGGCTGACCCGGGTTCGAATCCCGGCAGCCGGTTTTCTTTTTTATTTAATTTCTTTTCACTTTTTATTAATTATAGTTTTTAAATTCTAATTTATTAATTAATTATGTATCGTTTAAAATTAAAACAAACATAAATACGCAACGAAAAATTTATAACTTGATATTCGATTACAAACGAAGCGGGTTTGGAAAACCCGTTTTTGACAAATGTTACAAGGGTTGAGTACCCTGCTACAGGAATCGCTTTTTGATGCCTACGATAAAGAATATTGATAAACAGAGTTGATTCACTAAGTATGATTTTATGCATAAGAGTTTTGATACGTTTGGAAAGATAAGGTTATATCCTAAAACAAAACTTCTATTACTAAAACCTACATGGAACTTCTCAATATCGCCTGACAATGCCGCTGATCCTTTGACAAGAATACTTATATATAGGAAGTACCAGCGGCGTATCCAACATATTCTTGTCAGATTTTCATTGACTTTATCAGTAAATTATGATTAGTTCTATGTGACTGTAAACACAACAACCAAAACTTGACTCTCAATTCTGAAAGTATACATGTTTGAATGATGACAGTACCTCCCTCGTTTGTTATAATGAAGAGGTTAGTCTATGTAGAAGTGAGACACAGCCCAACTTCTTTGAATGATGAGATTGAAATACGTTGAGATGTATGATGATATGAATGCTAAATCAGTGAGTATAAAACAAACTTCAACCAAGACATTACTAAATCCTACATGGAACTTCTCATAACCGCCTGACAATGCCTCTGATCCTTTGGCAAGAATACTTATATATAGGAAGTACCAACGGCGTATCCACAATATTCTTGTCAAATTTTCATTGGCTTTATCCGTAAGTTATGATTAGTTCTATGTGACTCTAAAACATAAACAAACACAACAACCAAAGCCTGAGTCCTAATTCTGATAGTATACATGTTTGAATGGTGACAGTACCTCTCTCGTTTGTTATGATGGAGAGGTTAGTCTATGTAGAAATCGAACACAATCCAATTTCTTTAAATGATGAGATGATATGAATGCTAAATCAGTGAGTATAAAACAAACTTCAACCAAGACATTACTAAATCCTACATGGAACTTCTCATAACCGCCTGACAATGCCTCTGATCCTTTGACAAGAATACTTATATATAGGAAGTACCAGCGGCGTATCCACCATATTCTTGTCAAATTTTCATTGGTTTTATCAGTAAGTTATGATTGGTTCTATGTGTCACACCCCGACCCGCAGCGGAAAAGGTGATCGGGGCATGATTGGGTTTTCATCAAAGCTCATGACATTTATTATAATGTTTCATATTTATTATTACAATTTACAAGGGATCCTACAATCAAATCAAACAAATACAACATGTTCTATTCATCCTTCTAAACTTCATTATTTTTCTTCTAAGGCAATTTCCTATGTTTTCCTTGCTTCATCCTGTTCACCTGTATCATGTGTAAAAAATGGTTTTTGGATCAACAAAAGTTGGCGAGTGAACCTTGTTAGAAAACATTTATTATTTATTTCTTATTGTGTTTAATATGGACAAATTGTGCCATATATGAACAGACGTAAATAAACATACAATAACAAACAAATAGCATACAATAACAAACCAATAGCATACAATATCAAACAACAACAAACAATAACATACAATAACAAACCAATAGCATACAATATCAAACAACAACAAACAATAACATACAATAACAAACCAATAGCATACAATAACATATCAACTTGCATGAATATATAACATGAATGAAACTGTATATGTTGGCAACGTCACGTTCACGCTCATAATGTAATGGGGAACGGACAGCCTATGATAAATGTATGTACTGAAAATGATAAATGTCTGTGCGATCAAGGCTCAATCAAACGGAGCCGATCGTATGTTGGCAACGCCTGGTTCACGCTCATAATGTAATGGGGAACTGCTCAACGCTCATAATGTAATGGGGAGCGGCGGCCTATGATATTGCATGTACTGAAAATGATAAATGTCTGTGCGATCAAGGCTCAATCAAACGGAGCCGATCGTATGTTGGCAACGCCTGGTTCACGCTCATAATGTAATGGGGAACTGCTCAACGCTCATAATGTAATGGGGAGCGGCGGCCTATGATATTGCATGTACTGAAAATGATAAATTAAATCTAAACAATAACCACACAAACAGTTGATACAAGCTGAATACACATTTGTTCATGGATATGATGTATGCACAATGATTTAAATATAATAAATGGTAAGACACATGATACACCCCAAAAACGTGATTAAAACGGGGAATTTGTAGAGATTCACTCACCTTGGGTGCGTTCGGTGAATGATGTTGAATGCGCACGAGTTTAGAGGATTGATCGACGAGGAATAACTAACCTAATTAATAACGAAAAAGTAAGGTAAATAAATGGATTTTATTAACAATTTTAATAGGATTTTTGGATATATTTTTGTGAGTTTAAGGCTATTTTCTAACGTTAAAAATGTTACTTTTAAGTATTTTTAATTGATTTTTAATTTAAATAAATAAATAAAAAAATAAAAAAAATGTTGACTTTTTGACTTGACCGTTGACCGTTGACCATTACTGTTGACCGTTGACCGGTTTGGTCGTTTGTATGTGTGCGCTGGGTGAGACTCGAACCCGTGACCTCCCGTACGCTTGCACGCAGCTCTACCAACTGAGCTACGTGTCTAAACCGAAATATTTCTGTTTTTAATTATATTTATACACTATTTAAGTTAATCCGAAAATCATTTATTTTAAAAAGGATTTTAATTGTATTGAACCGGTGCCGTTAACCAGTCTCGAACCCGGGATGTGCGAGTTAGTGTTGCACACAGTCCACCGCTGGACTGTGTGTCTAACCTGGTTAATATTCCGGTTTTTATTATACTTAACATGATTCTGTGAGTTATCCGGTTCAGTTTAAAAAGGAACATTTTTATTACCGGGAATGTGCGTGTGTCAAGGATCGAACTCGGGACGTATGCATATTTATTTGCACACAGTCCACTGCTGGACTGTGTGTCTAACCCGTTCATATACTGATTTTAATTAATCTTATACACTAAGCCGACTTCATCTTCTTCGTTCAAACACAGACAACGGTTAACCAAACTGTTACTTGTTAAATTAAATTAATGAACTTTAATAACGATTGTAATGTGATGAACAGAGAGGGTTTGGGGAAAGAATGTACCAGAACAGGTCGTCTTTTTCAGAACTCCAGCAAGGATCGTCGGCTCTGTTTTGTATATTCCGTCTGTTCGGATCAATTAGCAACTTTGATCGATTAGATGTGAAATTGAATTATTGAGTAACGATTATCAGGATGTTTAGATGATCATACCGGCTCACGGCGAAATTCTGGAACTTTCAGAAATTTTCCGGCGAAAATGGAATATCCGGCAATGTCGTCTGGAATAGATTCTGGGTGAGGGATTGATGTTAGTATTAGTCTCACAATGGAATGAAATAGAAAAAGTCGAGGTATTTACCATGTTGATGAAAGTCTCGGTTTTCCGACGACTTTCAGAGAATTCCGGCGATGTTCAAAAAGAAATTCCAACGACCAGAAAATAGAGTAAACGTGAAATTAGATGCTCTGGGAATGTAATTGAGTCGCGAGATGAAGATTTTGTTGAAGTAATTCCAGAAATGACTGTTTTCGGTTATAAAAATCAAACATCACCTGAATTCAAGTTCATTAACGACTGAATTGATTTAAAATGTCGGTCTATCGGTTATGTTCAAGATTCCGCGAGCACTCAAACGTCTTGGACGGTTTGAAAGCCGATATCGGTTTCAGTTGGCGTAACAGGTCGATTCCCAGTTGTAGATATGATTTAATTGTTTCATAGAACTCACAAAAACATCAAGTGGCGGAGTGGTTATATGAGCGCGAGTTAAGACTTTGGGGTTTCCGGCTGACCCGGGTTCGAAACCAGGCTTCAGCATTTAATTTTTTTCTCACTATTTCTAATAAATTTTCAAATATAAATTTCATATTCTAATATACTTATTAATTATGTATCGTTTAAAATTAATTTGAGCATTAAATTTGCAACGAAATTTTTAACTGGTTGTTCGGTTAATAAACGAAGCGGGTTTGGTTAACCCGGTTTTTGACGGATGTTACACTATGTGACTCTAAAACCTAAACAATCACAACAACCAAAGCTTGAGTCTTAATTCTGATAGTATACATGTTTGAATGATGACAATACCTCTCTCGTTTGTCATGATGGAGAGGTTAGTCTATGTAGAAGTGAGACACAACTCAACTTCTTTAAATGATGAGACTGAGATACATTGTGAGGTATGATGATATGAATGTTCAATCAATGAGTATAAAACAAAACTGAAATAGTGATTCACATTAAGATTCTTGGATAAATTTCCAATTTGTAATTGAGATACGTGAAAATTGAGATAACATAAAGAAAAACATAAAAACTAAGCGGTTGGAGTTGAATCTTGATTTTTGGTGAAGGAGACTAGTTGGGTGGTTCGTTTGGGCCGTCATTATCTTCAACAGGATTGGCGTTGATGTTGTAAACTCTTCCTCTTGCTGGTGGCCTAGTGGTTAGGTTTTCTTGATTTGCTTGGTTAACTGGGTTTGCTTGAGCTTGGGCGTTTATGATGTTAACCAATCGAGGGCACGTGTTTCTAAAGTGGGTAGGGTCGCCACAATTAAAACAAGCTCGAACATATGGGAACATGGGGTATTGGGGTTGTTGATATGTTTGGATCATGTTTTGAGTAGGGGGTGAGGTTTGGTTTTGAGGGGTGCGGCAAACCTTGCTCAAATGACCATAGCGTCCACAATTCGCACATAGTCGACAAGGTAAGGTAGATGGATGGTGATAAAAACAGGTGTTATATTGAGGGTGAGGTCCAAGGTAAGGTTTCTTATTTGGGTAAGTTGAGTTGGGTGCTACTTGAATGATTGGGATAGCTTGGAGGGGTACGGCTTGTGAGGCTGGTTGATTGCGTTGGGTGACAGCGAAAAGTTGGCCATCTCGTTTTCTCTTAGAAATGGGTTGAGAAGGGGATTCGGTTTGGGTGGAGTTTGAGGTTTCAGTTGATGCTTTATCCTTCTTCTTCTCCTCCTTGAAGTCCTTATTTCTTATGCGGTTCTCGGTGAGTTCTGTAGCTAACTCCATAGCTGCTTCCAAAGTTGCAGGTGTGGTACTTATTACAGAGTCTTGAATTTTTGAAGGAAGACCTCGAATGTAGTGCTCGATCAAACGGTAAAGAGGAGTGAACAAGTTGGGAACCATTTGATTTAACTCGAGGAATCTCTTGTTGTATGTGGTGTGGTCGCCTTCCTTTTGTTTCAAAGAATAGAACTCATCCTCCAATTTCTTGATTTCGCTTCTTGGGCAAAACCGTCTTGTCATGATTTCCTTCAAATCTTCCAAAGTCAAAGTCATAGCATCCTCAACACCTCGTTTGGCCTTCTCTGTATTCCACCATGTAAGTGCTATTCCAAGTAAACGACCGGTAGCATATCGCACTTTGCGATTATCGGGGCAATCACAATTTAGAAAAGTGTTTTCCATTTCTTCAAACCAATGGAGGAGAGCGGTGACACCTTCAGTCCCTTCGTATTTTGGGGGTCGCAGGTTTTGAAATGCTTGAAGGTGCATTTAGTGGTAATTGGGGGAGGGTTGACAACATTTTGATCTTCTTGATTGACGGGATTAGCGGTAAGGGCTTGTTGAACTTGAACTACAATGTTGGGTATTACGGTAGCCATTTGTTGAGCGATTTGGGCAGCCATGCGCTCGCGGGCTTTTCCTGCTCTCATCTTCCTATGAGCGGAATTAGAAGACGTCTACAAGGAATACATATCAAGAGTATGAGTTGGATGTTTTAGGGATCATGTGTCGTATTTAGGAATGAACATTCATAAAATAAATATAGAATAATAAATCTACTACATCCATAGGATGTCTTGGGCTTTGCTCGTAATTGGGCCTTGCATGCCGCCATACTTCACCTTCGTAATCATGTGGGCCCCCATGATTACCGGGTTTTTCATATGGTTCGCATGTGTTAGCCTGGTTACGTACACTAAAACTCGGAGAAAATCGAGAAATAAGTATGTAACGTATGATATTCGGAATGTATCCAGGTGTGGACACGGTGACACCTCAAAGTGGGGTTAGTTCGAACGACGTTTGGTGTGGCATGCTTTGGCCTAATAGGTCCTTCGTACTCTCATCGTTAGTCCCCAGGTAGGCAAACTGGTCCGTTATATTGGATTTATACGAATGCCAACCTAGACAGGACGTTCCGACTACCGGTACTTGTACCCTTACAGTTACTACATGCCCGTCGCAGAACTCACTCTGATGAGATTTGAAAAATGAAAATGCGACAAAATCTTGAACAACGGAAGTATGAAGATGATTTGAATATGTGAACATTGAAATATGTATGATGAATGTGTATGTAATTATGTATGTTTGACTGTAAGTATAATTCACTATGTATCACAAAATGTAGTATCGGAAGTGTTTGCATGCATTTGTGTATGTAATAAATATGAAAGAAATAAACATCATGAGTTTGCATATAACCACATAAACAATTAAAATCTAATCAAGTATAGTATAGGCTCTAAGGGTCTAATAACCTATACTATATCCCTATAGTCAAAAGCTCTGATACCAATCTGTCACACCCCGACCAACAGCGGAAAAGGTGATCGGGGCATGATTGGGTTTTCATCAAAGCTCATGACATTTATTATAATGTTTCATATTTATTATTACAATTTAAAGGAGATCATACAATCATATCATACAAGTTCAACATGTTCTATACATCTTTCTAGGCTTCATTATTTTTCTTCTAAGTCACTTTCCTATGTGTTCCTTGCTTCATCCCGTCCACCTGTGTCATGTGTAAAAATGGTTTTTGGATCAACAAAAAGTTGGCGAGTGAATCCTATTAAAACATTTAAACGTTTTTATTGAATTGATTATAACATAAAGTGCATAACCACATATGAGTAAATGTAAATGTAAATTTATTCACAAAACACTTAATATTAAATATTGCATACACATACAACAATAGCTTGTTTTGAGGCACGCGTTGTTCAACTCGTCTCCCACGAGGAACCGATGGGCCTAATGAATGAGTTTTGAGGCACGCGTTGTTCTACGAACTGATGGGCCTAATAAATGAGTTTTAAGGCACGCGTTGTTCAACTCGTCTCCCACGAGGAACTGATGGGCCTAACAAATAATTTGCATACAACTTGACTATGTAATACATAACAACAATCAATATTTATATCCTAGGTTTAGATCATAATATGGTATAGCACGAGTTTGAATAAACGAATTAGTTTAAGCGACACATGATACACCCCAAAACATGAATAAAAAAGGAGAATATGTAAGAATTCACTCACAGTGGATGCGTTTCTTGGATTGATGATACATGCGCACGAATTCGGATTTAATCGGCAAGGGAACTAACCTAAATAATAACATAATAGTTCGATAAATAAATAAACTCTTATTTGAGATTAGTATTTTTAATTAGCGTTCTCAATGGAATTGTTCGGTTTATTTTTGTGAGTTCAAGGAAATTTTCTAACTTTAAAAATATTATTTTTAAGTATTTTTAATTGATTTTTAAATAAAATAAATAAATAAAAGAAAATAAAAATTTTGACTTTTTGACCAGTTGACCGTTGACCAGTTGACCGTTGACCGTTTGACTGTTGACCGGTTCGGTCGTGTATATGATATGCGCTGGGTGAGACTCGAACCGGTGACCTCCCGTACGCGTGCACGCAGCTCTACCAACTGAGCTACGTGTCTAACCCGAAATATTTCTGTTTTTAATTATACTTATATACAAACTAGATAAATTCATTTCTGTCCTTATATAAAAACTTTGATAATTGCCAGAACCGGTGCGGTAGCCTGGACTCGAACCCGCGACGTATGATTTAAAATCGCACACAGTCCACCATGGACTGTGTGTCTATCTTGGTTATTATTCCGGTTTTCATTAAACTTAACATCTAACTGCGTGTGGATCCGGTTCAGTTTAAAAAGGAACATTTTTATTACAGAGAATGTGATTGTGTCAAGGATCGAACTCGGGACGTGTGTTAATCGTTTGCACACAGTCCACCGCTGGACTGTGTGTCTAACCCGTTTATATAACTTGTTTTAATTAAATATATATATAACCGAAGCTTCATCTTATTCGTTAAACTTTACCCAGAAACCAATCCCGACTGTTTCGACACATTCATCAACTTCTTTAGTGAATTGGTAATTAATTACATATGAGATTAATAAAAATGAGAGAGATTAGGTGTATGATATACCGAACAGAGATCCCCTGTTTCTCCGGCGAGATTCCGATGACAGCAGGTTATTCCGGCGACGTGTACCTTGCGGCAGAGGATCTTCAGAAAGTTTGAGGCGAGTGTGAGTGACTTCGGTATGAGCTCTAGATGTTCTGTTTATAAAGTAAGGCAACAGAGATGAAGGGGTTCGGTTTTCCGGCGACTTGCAGAGAATTCCGGCGAGTTGTTTTTGCTGAATAGAGACTTGTAGAGGGGTTTACGAGTGTGTTGAGAGTTGATTCGAGTGAACAAGTGAGTTGGGTTTTCCTGACTGAAGGTATTTTTTAAGTATAAGAGATTTCAAGTTTCCGATTATGAAATTTTCGGTTTAAGAGTGAAATTGATTGAGTTTTCGGTTATAACCGACGTTTATCGTCAGTTACACTTGCCTGATTCCGGAGTCAAAGGAAAACGGTCGCAAAATCGCGTATTTTCCGGCGACTGCGTATTTGGGCGCGCTGAGTGACTGAATTCGACTTCCAGTTTTATTATATGTATTAATTGTTTCAATAAATCAACAAGTAACACCAGTGGCGGAGTGGTGGAATGTGTGTGTGTTAAGTGTTGAGGTTTCATCCAGCTGACCCGGGTTCGAAACCCGGCATCAGCAATTTATTTTTATTTCATTATTTTTAATAAATTTTCAATTATAAATTTTAAATTCTAATATATTTATTAATTATGTATCGTATAAAATTAATTTGAGTATTAAATACGCAACGAAAATTTTAACTGGATGTTCGGTTAATAAACGAAGCGGGTTTGGTTAACCCGGTTTTTGACGGATGTTACATAGGCGAACAAAGAAGTGCCTTCACTTGCCATGGAGATTTGACCACTAGCGGGTTGTTGTTTCAACGCCCTGCAAAACGGTTTTTCGATGTGTTGTCTCAACGTGTTGTTTGCGGTTTCGGCGTAGAAACCATTATAATGGTGACAACGCGCTTTTTTTCTCCCGTTGGCCATCTCGCACAAATCGAAATGTGCCCAAACTTCGGGGTTGCGCTTCGTTGGAATAACACGAACCACCGTGTCCGTTGTAGACTCGCCAATGTGGACCGAATCATGAGCACTAGAGCTTGCCATGCTTTTTCAAGAAATATCGAACACGATTTTGAGCTTTTTTAGAGTTTTTGGAGGTTTAGAGAGTGGTATGCTTGAACCCAAACACCCACAACCCTTATATACTTGTTTGGGGATGATTTTTAGGCCAAAATAAGTCGAAAAAACGGCTAGGAGCCTCCCAAACGGTCATATGACCGTTGCTAGAATTTGGCCGTTTTTAACCGGTTTTAAAAACCGGTTTTTTATACCGTTACCGGTTAACCGGTTATAAAACCGGTTTTTTCACAATAACCGGTTTTTAACCGGTTTTAAATTTAACCAGTTTTGATTGATAAAATCCAAGCCGATGGCTAACCGGTTACTACCCGAACCGGTTTCAAAATAACCGGTTAAAAAAACCGGTTTTGGTTTTTTTTCCCGGTTTCGGTTGCGAAACCGGTTTTTTTGAACACATCTATGCCCACCAAACGATTCACCATAGAACAAGTCTGGCATACCATACACTAACCGACGTCCAATAAAATATAAAAGTAGTTGTTTACCTTTTATGAACTTAAACCCTTGAAGTTATAGTTTATAAGGATGTTATGATTTGTATGTACATTATGTTCTACATTCTAATGTTGGGATTGTTATTTAGTTGTAAAAATACTTAAAAGAGAGAGAAACATAAACTCGTATATGTATCTTTTCTTTTTAAAGTTTAAGTGAACAGTGATAAGTAAAATAATTTACTTTGCGTGACTTGTGTAAGATATAAGTATTTAAACCGGTTTAAAAACTATATAAGTATATAAGAGGGTGAATGTTATTATGGAGCTTCGATTTGTACATAGTTATTTATTTATTATACTACATTCTTGTTTTTTGAAGGGGCCGACCGGGTTTAAGCTGTGAACCGGACGGTTGAAGAATGGCCAATTTTGAAAACCACGAAATCGTTTACTTTTCTTTTCTTTTTCTGCACACACAAACACAAACACACTCCATCGCACCGCCTTTGATTCTCTCTCTCTTACACAAGAACCGTCTGAAAAGACAAATCTCCCCCAAATACCTCCCTCATCACTGTTTTCTTCTTCATCATCATCAGCGATTCACTCCATGGAGATGCGGTTTCTAATCGATTAAATCCGTGCCCTAACCTCTTCGTCATGTTTGAAGCACATGTAAGCTTCTTCTTCTTCTCAGGCAAATTTGGACTGATATAATATCTTTAACTTTCTTAGCAACTTCAAATTTGGCTTTATCGACAAGAGATGAATGCTAGCTACTATTAGGCCTCAAATGCACTGATTTGGTGTGCGGTTTGTTCTTAACATCATATATAATGTTGCTTTCTAACATATTATGCAAGACATTAGAAATAACATCTGAAACAAATTCACATAACTAATTTATTTCAAAACAATTATGACGCTCCAAGTGTTAGAAGCTTGTTTTGCCCAATATGAATTATCCTCCACCTCACTATTTTAATAATTGTTCGCTTCTAAAAAGACTAGGTATAATCGGTAGGTGGGATAGAAGGACAAGTTCTTGCAAGCATGTGCATCCTCGGTATTTTGGGTATAGGTAAGCCGCTTGAGTGCGATTAAGATGGTTTGGGCATCTGGAGAACCTGTGGAAAGACATGATCAGGGATAGGAGTTCTTGGAGAAGTCGTATTAGGGTTATGGACTGCTTAGGACGGGTATGGTCTTTTATTAGATTTGTCTCGTGGCCGTCCTTTTGTTTGCCTTAGCATTAGCCTTACCCTTGTCTTAGTGCAAGTTTGGGGGAATAGACTTGTTTAGGGAATTATATATGAGTCTACTTATCATTGTATGTTAGTGGTAGTTTACAACTTTTTTTTTCAGTACTACTCTTATACTAGGCAGGATTGGTATGAGTTTAGAAAGCAATGTGCATACTATATGTACAATTTATGTTTGTATGGGTGTGTGGTGTATTTGTGATTCTGATTAGAGGAAGAGTTATGCAATATTAGAAGCGTGGGAGAACTTAGTTTTTCGAAAGGTTAGTAGCCAACATGTTTCTTCAGGTTGATTTACAACTTGAAAACCTTCAAAAGCGTTATGCGTGTCATGTTATTGGCATACCTTTATTATGTGCTCGTTACTTCAGTCTTGTCAAGATTACACATTTAAGAACACTTTGGAATGCAAGCCGGATGTCGCATGTCTTGACATAGACATCTTAGGGACATCTTTCTTGATGGGCCCATGTTATTAATGTGAGAAGATTGATGGACATGCTAGATTGTTAGCTATGTTTTCAAACACGCGTGAGGCACAGTAAGTGGGCTGTGACCAGTGAGGTGCGCTTTTAGGCGCTGAGTCATTCATCATTCATGTGTACACAACTGTAGCCTTTGCAACAATTGTAACTCTGTAACATCCGACCATACGATTTTTTCAATTTTCTTCATATATGCACCAATTTAATTTTTTCCCTTTTTCCACAATCATCCTTACAAGTTCCCAAGTTCATCTTTGTTTGCCATGCGAGCTATTAGCTCACAGTTTCTTCTTAAGGAGATTTTGGATGTTATGTGATTGTGCTTATCCTTCAAGGTATTGAATTTGCTTCGGAGATATCTGGGTGAGTATGTTCATGGACTTTCGGCAGAGGCTCTAAGAATCAGCGTCTGGAAAGGTTCGTTAACCATCTTTGTAACTGTTACATATTTATTCTAAAAGTTGTAAATTTTAGACTACTATTAGGTTCATGTTGTAAAGTCTCAGTCACAGTGCCTGCACAAACTGTTCACATTTTATATCTTTTCATGTTGTGGTTTTTATATATCTATGGTTGATTGTTTGTGATCCTGTTCTGATAGCAAGTTATATGTTCAGGTGATGTGGTACTCAAAGACTTAAAATTGAAGGCAGAGGCACTCAATTCTTTAAAACTTCCGGTTACTGTAAAAACTGGTTTTGTTGGTAGCATAACATTGAAGGTACTTTTTTACACTTCAATATGGTTGTCTTGTGAATTGCTGCACCTTTTCACCCTCAAATTTGTTTTACTACATTTTGTTGATGATTTTGGTGTTGTTCTGCGTTCTACCTTTTCTTTGATACAGTCTAATGGACATTTGTTACGCTATCAAAAACAAAATTTAATACAAATAGGCATAGACAATCATATTATCACTATTAGAGATAAGCTTTTCAGTTTCTATTGCCTCGACATGATGAACACAGGTTCCTTGGAAAGGTCTTGGAAAAGAGCCTGTGATAGTTCTTATAGATCGTGTGTTCATTCTTGCTCATCCTGCTTCTGATGGAAGGTCACTTACAGTAAGAAGAAACATGTTTCTTATGTCCGCAAGGTTTATTTGTTCTTTTAAGTATATATCTCTGTATTTTGCAGCCTGAGGAGCGTGAAAAGATTTTCGAAGCCAAACTTCAACAGATTGAGGTAATAATATATTGATTTCCTTCTTTGAGATCGCTTATGTCTATGTTGTCTCTAGTTAACTTCTGTGTGACGTAAGTTTGTACACTTTTTTGTTGTGAACTCTTTACAATTTCTTGCTGAATAATCAACTGTGTTGCAGGAAGCAGAGTTGGCAACTCTTGATGCAATATCAAAATCAAAGCTGGGAAACGTACGTGCATAAGTTTAACTTTTGTTGGTGCATTATTTTTTATGTTGCTCAACAACTAGCCTCATCATACAGTAATGCTGACATTGGTTCCATTAGTGTCTTCTGAGTATGCTACCTCTTGTTTCAGTCAGGTGGTGGAACTTCATGGTTGGGGTCTTTGATTGGTACAATTATAGGAAATCTGAAGATCTCGATTGGAAATGTTCATATCAGATACGAGGATTCTATTAGGTTGGTGTCCATCCGTATGTAGGAGTCAATTTTCATCCATATGTTTGGTTTTCTTTTGATTAGAAGAGTTTTGTATGTTCAGCAATCCAGGACATCCTTTTGCTGTTGGTTTTACACTGGCAAAACTCGCTGCGTTTACAGTGGATGAGAAGGGGAATGAAACATTTGACACCAGTGGTGCTCTAGATAAATTGCGAAAGGTCAGTTCTTTTTGATTGCTGCTTGCACTAGAATATACTTGTAACTGTTGCTTGCTATTTGGTCGGTTGAGGCATTCACTAGCTCGTTTTGAAGTGATGTATTTTTATAGAGATATTTCATACAATATATGCACTGGATGTTTTCAACTCTTTATTAGTTATTTAGTCTTATCTGCAACTCGGGTATATTGAAGTACTATTTGTCATTTCTGTTCCTTTACCAGTTTCATCTTTTTTTGGTAGTGTTTTTAGTGAGTTTTAAATGTTAGCCAAATAGGTGATGTATAAGCATAACCATTATTTCAAGAGAGAAATGTTTTTAACGTCGTAGTATGAGCTTCTAGGTTTACTTCAATGGAATTGATCTCCTTACCTGGTATCTATGAGTTTCATCTGACAATGCTTCAATTGATTGAAAGTGAACTGGTATTCCAAGTTACTAGCTGGAACCTACCTGAATAAACTAACATATGCTTGTACAGTTTAGTGTTATGGTATTGCGCCAATTCAGAGTGATGAGCAGATCTTCTTGCGGCTATGTATTTACATCTGATCATCGTACTGTTAATATTTGCAATGCTGATGTTATTTGATTTAAGCTCGGAGGCCATTATTTTGCAGTTATTGACACTTTTATAGGAACTCCATTCTTTTTAGCTCGGTTGAATTATTTACGTCCCGGTCATGTTAGATTTTGCTTTTCAATGCAGAACGTAAAGCGTCAACTTTGAATTCTGACATCTCAACATTTTTTTTGTAGTCATTGCAACTTGAAAGGCTTGCTATGTATCATGATTCCAACCGACCTCCTTGGAACATGGATAAAAAATGGGAAGATCTCTGTCCTGAGGATTGGGTTGAGGTATGCTCCTTAATCTTTTGCCATTAGTGGGGTCCACACATTCTAGGAAATGCGATCTTCCTTTCCCGATACCATTGTATGGTTCTTTTTGTATTAGACAGTAGTAATGGAATTACCATTACTTTTGGCATATGCTAGATTTCTAAAAGACTAAAACTTAATTTTTGATGAATGTCAGATATTTGAAGATGGAATAAATGAACCTGACAAGGGGCATGGAATTTCCGAATGGGCTCGAGATCGCAATTACTTAGTTTCACCAATCACTGGTGTCCTGAAGTATCACCGTCTGGGGAATTCTGAGAGAGCTGATCCAGAAATGCCTTTTGAGGAGGCCCATCTTATCCTTAGTGACGTTTCTTTGACAGTAACAGAAGTAATAATCCTTGACCTTCTAACGAAGCTGTGCATGCCCTTTCAGTTTTTTGTTTGAAGTTTTTTCCTGGTTCTCTCTTTTATGTTTATTAGATGGAGTATTTTGATTGATTGAATTTTAAAAAAAAATGCTTTACAGGCTCAGTATCATGACTGGATTCGACTCCTTGAGGTCATATCAAGATACAAGACATATCTTGAGGTGTCACATTTGAGGCCTGTGGTGTCGGTTACTGAGGGTCCTAAACTGTGGTGGAGTTATGCGGCTCAAGCTGCATTGCAGCAGAAGAAAATGTGGTAAACATATATAATTTGAAGATTGATATGACTTAGGACCTTTAACTTTATACTACCTTTGTTCCAAATAATAGACACGTCCTGCTTTTCAGGGTGAAATGCTGCTTTTTGATATCCATATTTGACCATTTACTTTTCGAATAAAACCATTCTTCTTTTTCTGAGGAAGTTAGCACGTTTACTCGTTTTCTGGTCATCCATCTTGGATCAAAAAATGACTTGGTTGACCAAAAACGTCAAAAACGTCAAAAACGCATTCCTAGTTTTGAGCAACTGTTGGAAGCTGCTTTAGATAGCTATGCTGCTCATATTTGCCTCTTCATTTTTTGTCACTTTATTTTTGGTTCAGATAATTTTACAATCATTTGCTTGTTATATGATCTGATTGTAGTTTGTTTATGTTTATTTCCAGCTATAGGTTATCTTGGGCTCAAATTCAACGATTCAGTCAACTTCGTAGGAAGTATATCCAGCTCTATGCTGTTTACCTGCAAGAGTCGCCAGACTCTATTGACTCTGAAATTAGAAGTATTGAGAGAGATCTTGATCCAAAAGTAATTCTTCTATGGAGGTACATGTCTTAGCTGCTATGCTGCTGTCAGTTGCTTTAGTATTGTGTTGATCAGTAAGCTAGCTACAAAGGTTGCTGGAAATTTGTAAAATGATGGAAAAATATATCCTTATGTATCATGTATTGGGATACGTTGGCTGTGTATAGTATTGTTTGCATTATGCGTGTTCATAAGCAAGAGTTCAAGACACATCACATATACCCGTTTGTTTGGTTTTATAATTACTTTCACATGTTCTCTCTAATTGTGTTCTTTTTGGATAATTAGGTTCCTTGCACATGCAAAAGTTGAATCTGTAAAATCAAAGGAAAAAGCTGAGCAGAGGATGCTTAAAAAGAATAGTTGGTTCTCATTTGGATGGTGGGTGGCTCTTCAGTTAAATCGCAAAGAGTATTGTTTATTGATTGTTTCTTATAGGGTTCTCATTTGGATGGTGCTTGTTATAGTGTACTGTATATTGATAGTTTGTTATAGGGTTGCGAAGGATATGTATATATAGAGAACAGTATTGTAGTTGATTGCCATCTAGATACGACATGTATATAATTAGTAATAGTATGACTTTTTCTTTTTTTTTTAATTCAGGCATTCTGCTTCAAGTGGTACCTTAGAGCAAGATGCTCCTGAGGGATCTGAAACTGTGGTGGACGGATTGAGTAAAGAAGAATGGCAGGCACTTAATAATTTATTGAGTTTCCAACAAGATGAGGAGTTGACATCACATTCTGGAAAAGATATGCAGAATATGACACAGCGAATTGTAATCGTGTCCATTGGTCAAGCTGCTGCGAGGATCATCAATATAAATGAAACTGAAATTGTATGTGGTAGATTTGAACAACTTCATGCCTCTGCGAAGTTTAAACATAGAAGCATTTATTGTGATGCAACACTCAAGTTCTATGGATTGTCTGCTCCTGAAGGTTCACTTTGTCAGGTTTGTTGTTCTGATTTATCATTGTTTTCATGTGAGGTAGAATACATATGCATGACCTTTTTTATTCTGCTTTTCATTTCGTGTGAATTGGTCTTCCGTTTTGCAGAGTGTGTCCAGTCAGCAGAAGGCGAATGCATTGGGTGCTAGTTTTGTATATTTACCTGTTGGAGAGAATCTAGACTGGAGGCTTTCCGCAACAATATCTCCATGCCATGTCACGGTGATTTTTTCTTCTAATATTATCAACAATTATAATTTGATATGGTAAAAGATAAAGTTACCTCTGGCTGCTAACACTTGGGTTTTTTCATTGGTTTCAAAACTTTTAGAGAAGACAGAACTATCGTTTATTGATTTTTCTGTTGGTGTTTTTAGTATCATTGATTTGTTGGATGTTTCGTAATTTATTATTTGATGAACCACTTAAGGAATAAACATCACTGTCTTATAGGTCTTTTCACAACTGGTACTGGATGTTTGACACATGAGGTTAAGGGTTACTGAAATTTTCTTTTATAGGTCTTGATGGAGGGTTATAATCGCTTTCTTGAATTTATTAAGAGGAGCAATTCTGTTAGCCCTACAGTTGCTTTTGAAACAGCAGCTGCTTTGCAGGTACACTTACGTGATCTCCAGAATTAATTAGCTATATATGAGAAATCTATATCTCATTTTTGATTAACGATTACAGAATCAAATTGAAAGGGCGACACGTCGAGCTCATGAGCAATTTCAAACAGTGTTAGAGGAACAAAGCAGGTTCACTTATTTCATTTGTACTGTTATTGAGAAATCAATATCTCATTTGTTATATACATTGGTAACGTTTTTAACATGTATCATGCCCTCCATCTCACAGATTCGCCCTTGACATTGATCTTGATGCTCCAAAAATTAGAGTTCCTATGAGAACAAGTGCCTCATCTGAAGAGTATGACAGTCATTTTCTTTTGGACTTTGGCAATTTTACATTGCGAACAGAGGTATGTTACTACTTAGATTGTATATTTTTTTGTTCTCTCAATGTCACTTGAAGATTAACGTAGTTTTGTTGCAGGAGGGCCACCATGACAATCAAAGACAGAACTTGTATTCTCGTTTTTGTATATCTGGCAGGGATATAGCTGCCTTCTTTACTGATGGTAGTTCTGACATGGAATCTCCAAGTCAAAGTAGTCAGTTTTCAGCATATTCTGCTGTGGGTGCTCTTGTTGACAGGTGTGGGATTGAAGTTGTAGTTAATCAGGTACAGTTAACTCCAATCTCATTCATAATCAATCTTTTATAGTCAAATACACTTCACTGTGTAATAAAAGTTTTTTTTTCTTTTAACTGAAGATTAAAGTACCTCATCCATGCCATCCGTCAACTCGTGTCTCAGTCCAAGTTCCTACACTTGCTATTCACCTTTCACCTTCCAGATTCAGCCGGATAATGGAACTCTTGAATATACTGTCTGGTACTATAGAAAGTGGCACAAAGCTTGTAGAAGATTATCAAGCTGAATATGCCCCGTGGAGCTCACCCGATCTTGCAACTGAGGCTCAAATACTTGTTTGGAGGGTATGTGTTTAATTTTCTTTCAGAAGCTGATGCATATGGATTTATACGTACCTTCATTCTTTAATTAATTCTGGTTGACTCAGGGAATTGGCTATTCAGTTGCTTCATGGCAGCCTTCGTATCTTGTGTTGTCTGGGCTGTATCTTTATGTGTTTGAATCTTCTACATCCCAGAACTATCAGCGGTTCGTTAGGTGCACATATTTTCCTTCTACGTTTTTAGCGTTGCTGCTGCTTTTTTTAGTTCTCCAATAGGGATACAAGTTAAGTTTCATCATCTTTAGTGGTTGTTTTCTTAGAAGAGTGTATTAAACTATATGCTGCAGCATGGCTGGTAAGCAAGTATATGAAGTACCTTCAAGCAATGTTGGTGGTTCTTCCTCTTGTATTGCTGTGTGTACTAGAGGCATGGACATCCAGAAGGTAAGTAGTGTTTGCACTTTGCCTTGCTATTTTAAATCTTTGTGTAATGTATACATGATAACATGATGAGGGTGATGCTAATCTTCTATTTTCTTGAAGGCTTTAGAGTGTTCTAGTACGTTAGTTGTCAAGTTCCAGAACGAGAAAGAAAAGGCTAGTTGGATGAGAGGACTTGTACAAGCAACCTACCGAGCCTCTGTATGATACTATATTTTCAGTATAGTTGATTGTTTTAATAGCATCTGATTTTGATTTTAATGTGCATGGTTTAGGCTACCTCATCAGTTGATATACTAGGAAAAGAAGGTGATGCTGCCGCAGAAGTTTCTGAACCTCGCTCTACTAATTCGAAGATAGCCGACATTATTGTTAATGGAACATTGGTGGAAACAAAGTTATTAATATATGGGAAGGTTAGATGTGGTTTTCATAGTATATTAAGTGTTCAATAGTATTCTGCTACTATGGCATTTTCATTGCTAATTCCTAATCTAATCTTTAACTGTTTGTAATTGAATACACATATTGCTCAATCTTGCAGGTGCATGATGATACTGTGGAGGTTCAGATTCTTGAGGTTCTTGCTGCTGGAGGAAAGGTTTGTAATTGTATGCCTTTTATGCTGTGTTTGAATATATTCTTAAGTTGGAAGTGAGATAATAGAACAGTTGCAGTTTTTTTCTCTTCAAGCGTAAGTTTCACAAATAGACCAGGAACTTAATATTAGGTCAACCAGTCCGATATGGGAGTTAGTGTTGCTGCTATGTAATTTATTTTTAGGTTTAGGCTTGCTTATATAGAATTTGCCTACCAGAAGCATGATATCATGGTAGTTCTTTCATGTGAATTTTTAGATGGATTATTATAGTTGACTGCATAATTGGTAAGTTTTATCTGTGACTGACATAAAATTTTTGGTTGGACGCTATAAATTGATTGCCGACCTTATTGACAATTTTTTCTTTTATTAATGGTACAGATGATCTAAGTTTTTATTGCAGGTGTATATTGCATCTTATGGAGGGGATCTAACAGTGAGGATGAATTTGCACCGGCTGGAAATCAAAGATGAACTTCAGCACTCATCAACGTGCACAAAGTATTTAGCTTGCTCTGTTGTGGAAGAGGTTTTAGTAAGCACAAACACGGCGGGAGAGGATGACACTTTCACTGACGCCTTGACAGAATGGTCTGATGCTGCTGAAGCTTTAGGTCATGGAACAGCAAGAGGCAATTCTGGAGACATTTTTTTTGAGGCAGAAGGCATTGATGACTCTGATTTTGTATCGCTTACCTTTGTGCAACGGACTCCACAGTCTCCTAATTATGATGGTATAGACACTCAGGTATTGTGGATCAAGGCACTTAAAATGTTAATACTATGAAATCCTATCTTGAATGAGTTTGTTTCTTTATGTTGATAGATGAGCATCCGCATGTCAAAATTAGAGTTCTTTTGTCACCGGCCGACTATCGTTGCTTTAATTAGTTTGGGCATTGATCTTGGCAATGCAAGCGGTGCATCAAAGGACGTGCAGAAAGACAAGGGGGAAGAAGCAGAAGTGAAGGGATTATTGGGACGTGGGAACGTTCGAGTTGTATTTTCCTTGGAAATGAATGTTGACAATGTCACTGTATTTCTTAACAAAGAGGATGGCTCTCAGCTTGCAATGCTTGTTCAAGAAAGTTTTGTGTTGGATCTTAAGGTTAGTATCTGCTTTTGTAGGAAAATTAATCATGGTGTCAGGTCTCAATTAGGTAATTAATGCTTATTTTTTAAGGTTCATCCTGGTTCTATATCGGTTGAAGGCACACTAGGGAACTTTAGGTTCTGTGATCTTTCACTGGGTACTGATCATTGTTGGGGATGGTTTTGTGACATACGTAATCCGGGGGCTGACTCTCTCATCCAGGTATAATCTATATATATTCCAGTTGATGTTATATGTACTACTTGTACTGATTTTTGTTGATCTACTTTGACCTCTCTCTCTCTCTCTCTCTATATATATATATATATATATATATATATATATATATATATATATATATATCAGTTCACATTCAAGTCCTACAGTCCCGATGATGATGACTATGAAGGATATAACTATAGCTTGAGTGGGAAACTTTCTGCTGTTCGTATTGTTTTTCTCAACAGGTTCATTCAAGAGGTTAGTTTAGACGTCAGTGCTATTTAATTCTTCAATAGGTGGCTTTTTAGTGTTCATATTAACAAAATTCATGGTGCAGATCTCTGCGTATTTTGTGGGCCTGGCAGCTCCCAATACAGAAGAAGCG
Organism: Scalesia atractyloides; assembly: GCA_947069175.1. Classification (NCBI taxonomy): domain Eukaryota; kingdom Viridiplantae; phylum Streptophyta; class Magnoliopsida; order Asterales; family Asteraceae; genus Scalesia; species Scalesia atractyloides. Next base: position 82,912,149 of record CAMTDV010000002.1, on the reverse strand, counting down.
ATCAAGTTTGTGGATAAGGTTGGAGGCTTTGAATGGTTGATTCATCAGTATGAGATGGATGGATCTGCTGCACTGAAGTTGGACCTCTCGTTAGAGACCCCAATAATAGTTGTACCATGGAATTCCTCCAGCAAAGAGTTAGTACTTCTTTCAACTGTGTGTTCATTTAGATGCACACGCTTTGATCTATTGCTGGATTGTTCTTGGATGCAGTTTTGTATTTTACAGGTGTTGTGAAAATGTTTAGCGCTGCTGATGGTTTTTCTGTCATGGATGCAGTTTTCTGCAGCTTGATTTAGGCCATTTGCGTGTGACAAACAAGGTTAGTTGGCATGGACCTGTAGATGATCCATCGGCTGTTCATCTTGACATTCTTCATGCACAGGTATTTTCTTGGATTTGTTTTTCTTGTATGCTACTAATGGTATATAACATGAAACTAAGGTGTGGGGTACTGCTACAGATCTTCGGAATCAATATGGCTGTTGGAGTAAATGGTGTTTTAGGGAAACCAATGATACGCGAAGGCCATGAAATTAATATCTTTGTGAGGCGCGGTTTGAGAGATATTTTTCGCAAAGTTCCTAATTTTGCCTTGGATGTGAAGGTTATTTTACAACCTTCTCTTACAGTCTTCACTTGCTTTTTGTACTGTGAAATGCTTAATGATCGTTGTTAATATGGTCAAACTCATAAGATTATTATTAATCTGTCTTTGAAAACAGATAGGGTCGTTGCACGCAGTGGTGTCTGACAAAGAATATAGTGTGATTACTAGTTGTGTGACCATGAACTTGAGTGAGGAAGCTAAGCTCCCTCCTGGTTTCCGTTATACCAACTCAGGCTCAACGGATACAATTCGGATGCTTGCGGATAAGGTTAACATGACTAGCCAAGTTTTCTTGTCACGTACAGTTACCATTATGGCAGTTGAACTTGATTATGCATTGCTAGAGCTCTGCAATGGTATCCAAGAGGATTCACCTCTAGCAACTATTGCAGTAAGTAAAGAGAAGATATTAACAGGTTTCCCTTTTTAGATGTTGTTCCTTTCGTTTCTAAAGATGATGTTCATTCTTGTCGTCTCAGTTGGAGGGCATGTGGGTTTCATACCGAATGACGTCTTTTTCAGAAATGGATCTATATGTCACCGTTCCTCGATTTTCTATATTGGATGTACGCCCTGATACCAGACCTGAAATGCGACTAATGCTCGGGACAAGCACTGATGTTTTGAAACAAGCTTCTAGTAAAGTAGGAGGGGGGCCTGTAAGAGACGTAACCATGTCCAATGTGGATGCACCACACTCGACCATGCTATTGATGGATCTCAGATGGCGTTCATCATCCCAATTGTTTGTGGTTCGGATTCAACTGCCTCGAGTTCTTGTTGTTCCAGATTTCCTCCTTGCAGTTGGTGAGTTTTTTGTGCCATCTTTGGGTGCAATAACTGGCAAGGAAGAGGTGATGGATCCTGAGAATGATCCAATCAGTAAAACCGACACTATAGTACTCTGTGGTGCACTGTACATGCAGACTGAGGATGAGGTCAGTCTGTCACCAAACCGAAAGCTGGTTGTAGATGCAGCAGGAGTTGATGAATACACTTATGATGGTTGCGGAAAAACTATCATCTTGAATGAGGATCCTGAGCACTTGCAATCTTCGGAATTTCGACCCATTATTGTTATCGGAAGGGGTAAAAGGCTGCGGTTCATGAATGTGAAGATTAAGGTAATGGCATTACAGCCTTTCAATCTTATTTTAATTTGACTATGTGCAGGTACATGTGGTTGATGCTTGTGCACTATGGTTATGTTGAAATAACTAACTTAACGGATTATTAAATATTGAAATAGAATATCCTGAAGTTTATAGTATATATTTTCTTTTGTCAGAATGCTTTGCTCTTGACGGATTACACATACTTGAGTAACGATAGCAGTTTCTCAGTGTCCAAAGAAGACGGTGTAGAAGTTGTGGTGCAGGGCAACTTTCCTTCAACAAGGAAAGGGATGAGTCTGGATGAGGCTGCAAAAGCGTCATACTCACCAACCACTTCTGACATAGATCAAACCGATTCATCTAAGCCAAGTTTAAGCTTTGAGGCTCAGGTAGGTCATATATGCTACATATTTCTTAATGTCTTGCTTTCTATACAGAACTAATTTTAAGTAGACAACTATGAGAATCGTATACACACTTTTATCTTTTGCTTAAAGTATAACACCTAAGGTGATTATGTAACTGCATAACCACCTCAATTTCTCCTGCTTATATCTCACATGCATACACACAGGTTACTTATGTGGTTCTTGTAGTTCTCTACTAAAAGTTGGTTCTGTTGAACAAGCCCTATGGGAGTGGGTACAAATGAGAACCACTATTTGATTCTCCAATAAATCTATTCATCTGTGAATACACTACTTTTAAATATTTAGTGTCTCTCATTTGTGTCCATCTCTAAATATACATATCTACTGTTTATTGGTCAACCATATTATCCCAGATGGCTTGTAGTAGTATTATTTTCTGTAGGGGCTGAGGCCACCAGTGATCCGAATTTCAGTAGTTACGGGTCGCCACATCTTAGTGATACATTCTCGAAAATTTATATGCATTGCACCATTTGGCTATATATACAGTTTATGCATGTGTTATGTTTTTAGGAGTGTTTTGTATGCCAAGCTAATGTACTTCCCTTCTCAACTGTTTTACAATTTCATTTTGTCTTTTGTTTGTTTTATTACTGCTTAATCTAAAATCTTTAGATTCTAAAGTGTGTCTCCATGCCTTATATGCTGATGTGACAGGTGGTGTCTCCTGAGTTCACTTTTTATGATAGCAGCAGATCATCCATTGATGGTTCCTTTCATTCTGAAAAGCTTCTTCGTGCAAGAATGGATTTGAGCTTCATGTATGATTGTTTTATTATTATACCGACTTCTATGTATTTACTTTTTCATCCATCTCTTGAAGTTTTGGCTTATAATTTGTTCAAGGGCTGACTAATCTAATTTGTTTTAATAGGTTTGCATCAAAAGAAAATGATACATGGGTTCGGGCTCTACTGAAAGATCTAACCGTTGAGGCTGGATCTGGTCTTAGAATTCTTGATCCAGTGGATATCTCTGCGGGATATACTTCTGTAAAGGATAAAACAAATATATCGTTAATATCTTCTGATATATATGTTCATTTATCCTTGAGTGCTATCTCCCTGATTCTTAATCTACAGAGTCAGGCCGCTGCAGCATTACGCTTTCAGAGTGCTGATCCCTTGTCTCCTTGTACTAACTACGATCAACTTTGGGTGTTTCCAAAAGGTATTCATTCCCCTTTACACTTTTCCTTTTTAGACTTCTGTTGGCAGCCCACCTGTTTGTTGTTTGTGTACACTGCAATCTATTTAGTTCATACTCTTAACAAGAACACACAATTATTTTCTTGTGCAGCAAAGGGACATCATAATGCAATTACGTTCTGGAGACCTCGAGCTCCCCTAAATTATGTCATATTGGGAGACTGTGTCACTTCCAGGTAAATCGCTTTAATGTTCAATCCGATTTTTTGCAACTTGTTTGTTGTTGTGCTGTTAGTTATTTATTGATTACTTTTATTTGCTAAACACATACATCTCTTGTGTAAGGCTAAGGTGTTAACATTCCAGTTCTTCCATGCATGTGTTGTATGGAAGGGCTTCATAATTGTTTTTGTCTCAGTACGTTATACGTAGAAACATTACTTATTGGATTTGGATTTGATTGTTGGTTCTTGATCATATGTGATTGTGTTAACACATTTGGGCTGACTATGTTTTCAATATGGATGGTTTTAGGCCCATTCCTCCTTCACAAGCTGTTATGGCGGTGAGTAATACATACGGCCGTGTACGAAAGCCTCTTGGCTTCAAGCTTGTTGGTTTATTCTCCAATATCCAACAAACTGAAGATATGTATTGTGATTGTTCTTTGTGGACACCTATTCCACCCCCAGGATACGTGGCTCTGGGGTGTGTTGCACATATTGGAAACCAGCCGCCACCAAATCATATTGTCTACTGTATACGAGCTGACCTGGCAACATCCACAGCATACTCAGCATGCATGTTCAACGCTTCCTCAAATAACACATACCCGTCAGGGTTTAGCATTTGGAGACTCGACAACCTTCTTGGATCGTTCTACGCATATCCTTCTGTTAGCTGTCCCCCGCAGGACATATGCTATGATCTTAACCATCTTCTTCTTTTGAACTCAAGCTGGCATCGTCTCTCTGCAAGAGAATCCAGGTCTGATGTAAATGTTGACCATGAGAGTACAACTCAACAAAGCAATTCATCACCAGGATCTGATGTTGTCAGGTCAATTTCTAAAGCTAGCTGCTACATGTCGACTCCAAGTTTTCAGAGGATCTGGTGGGACAAGGGTAATGATATCCGCAGACCCGTCTCTATATGGCGACCTATACCACGACCTGGATTTAAGGTTATTGGTGACTGCATAACTGAAGGGTTGGAGCCACCTCCGTTGGGAATAATTTTTAAGGCTGACAACCCTGACATCTCTGCAAACCCTGTACAGTTTACTAAAGTAGCTAATATCATCATGAAAGGTGTGGACGATGCCTTTTTCTGGTACCCAATTCCACCCCCAGGTTATGTTTCTTTGGGATGCGTAGTTACTCGAGTAGATGAGATGCCCAAATTGAATTTGGTTTGCTGTCCAAGGATGGAGCTTGTGAGCCAAGCTAATATTCCTGAGATGCCAATATCAAAATATTCCAGTTCAAAATCATCTCAATGTTGGAGTATCTGGAAAGTGGATAATCAGGTCAGTAGGAGATCAGATTGTGTCAACTTCTTTTAATATGATGGTATCTTACAGAAAAGAGGATTTTTCATGCCTTTTTCTTTTAGGCCTGCACTTTCCTTGCTCGCTCCGATCTGAAGAAGCCTTCTGGCCGACTGGCCTTCACTATTGGTGATTCTGTGAAACCAAAGACACGAGACAACATAATGGCAGAAATAAAATTGAAATGCTTCTCTGTAACCATTTTAGACAGTCTGTGTGGAATGGTATCCAGCTTGCATATACTTACTTTGTTGATAATAGAAAAAAATTGCACAACTTTTGTTCACTCACCTGTTTGGATTCTTCTCAGATGACTCCATTTTTTGATGTTACCATCACAAATATTAAGCTTGCAACTCATGGTGGAATGGACTCGATGAATGCTGTGCTGATATCTTCGATTGCTGCATCAACGTTTAAACATTGTTAGACTCATGGGAACCACTGGTGGAGCCATTTGATGGAATATTCAAGTATTAAATTATCAACTGTTTATTTTTAGCTCTTTTTCTGCAAAATCTTGCGTGTCTTTCATCTACTTCCGTTTTTCTTTTGAAGGTTTGAAACATATGATACCAATGAGCGATCTCAATCAAGACTTGGAAAAAGAGCACGGATTGCAGCTACAAGTATCCTTAATATGAATATTAGTACTGCAAATATTGACACTTTTGCGGAAATGATTGCTTCTTGGAGAAGACTGAGAGAATTAGAACAAAAGGCAATCAAGTCAGATGAGGTCTATTGGAGTTGAATGTATTATTTTTTTTGGCATTTCAGTTGACATAAAATGATTTTTGTGTTATTAATATGTGTCAGGAAGCTGGCAGCCATAGCATTGGTGACGATGGTTCAGTTTTTTCTGCATTGGATGTGGACGATTACCAGACTGTGACCATAACTAACAGGCTTGGATGTGATATTTACGTGAAGAAGTTTGATCAAAGCTCTAGTACAGTTAACCTCGTTAAGTGCGATGATAGTGATTCTGTGTGGATTCCACCTTCAAGGCACTCAGATCGATTAAACTCAGTTGATGATTCAAGGGAGGGGCGATGTTATATTTCTGTGCAGATAATTGAAGCCAAGGTTTTATATTTATTGACATAATGCATAAATGACATGAGCTATGTACTTTCTAACATTACATGCTTGCTAATATTTAGAGTTTTTTTAAAAGGATCTACCAATTGTTGACGATGGAAATAGTAATAGCTTCTTCTGTGCGCTACGGCTTGTTGTTGAGAATCAGGAGGCAAGTCAGCAGAGGCTGTTTCCTCAGAGTGCGAGGACCAGATGCGTGAAGCCCTCCATTAACACAAGTAATGATCTTGGTAGTGCCAGATGGAATGAACTGTTTATTTTTGAAGTTCCTCGCAAGGTATGTCAAGGTTTAGAAGGTCAACTCATTCCTTTCAAAAGGCATAAGAACACATACACACTTCAACTACAAGGAGCAAACACTAATATAGTTCTTTCAATTGGAACTTTTGCGATAACAATAGTGTACTCTTTCATTATATTTAAGGGAAGCAATGTTGCAAATAATACAATGGCTGATCTATCTAGATACAAACTTTGTACTAATGTCTTTACCTATGCGTTGTTAATCTTGCTGCAAAATATAATATTTGGTGTTGTTTCAGGGGTTGGCTAGGTTGGAGGTTGAGGTGACTAATCTTGCTGCAAAAGCAGGAAAAGGTAATCTGATATGTGACAAACAAGTAATTAAGTGTTTCGATTCTCTGCATTGAATATTGTTAATGCATAACATGAATGACCCATTATCATTTTCTCATGAGGTACATAATATGGGATCCATTAGATTCTATTATAACTATATGAACATTAATGTGATACCCGTATTAAACTCTAGGCCTATAAGTAACATCATTATTGGCGTTAAGTGTATGTTGTTTTGTGTTGGGATCATCAGGTGAAGTTGTGGGTGCTTCAACGATCTCTGTTGGACATGGTACGAACCCCTTAAGAAAAGTAGCATCAGCTAGAATGTTGCAACAAGCATCTCATGGTCAGGAAAATGTTACACACCTTTTAGTGAGGAGGGTTAGTGATTTTGTCCTTTTCATGCTCGATTAATGATGATTCATCCTTTTTTGTAGTTATTTTGATATTTGATATTTGTAATTCATGATGTTTTCACTTTAGGGCCAACAAAAGGATGACGAGGTACCCTTTCAAGGATGTCTTATAGCATCTACGTCTTATTTTGAAATGAAAGCAACTTCAAATCTCCAAAGTACATTGGAGCAGGAGAAAGAAGCGGAGAATGATGTGGGATTTTGGGTGGGACTTGGCCCTGAAGGTGTATGGGAGAGTTTTAGATCCTTTCTTCCACTCTCAGTCATCGCAAAAAAGATGGAGAATGATTTCTTCGCAATGGAAGTAGTCATGAAAGATGGAAAGAAGCATGCCATTCTCAGGAGTCTTGCAACTGTCGCAAACGATTCAGATGTTAAATTGGATATAAACGTCACTTCTATATCTGGGCGTGAAGAGCCTTCTCAAATTGCTGTAGAAGAGATCTTTGAAAACCAAAGACATAGTTCAATCTTAGGTTGGGGTAATAAGCGGCCTAGTTTCCGTGGGAATGATCCTGGACGTTGGAGCAACAGAAACTTGTCGTATTCAACTAATGTAAGTGTTTTTTTTTTTAAATCCTATGCGTCTTTCTTATCAGTAGATGTTAAGTTAGTGTGGTGCAACAGGATTTCTATGAACCACCACTTCCACCGGGATGGAAATGGACATCAGCTTGGATGGTTGATAAATCTGATCCGGTTGATGTGGATGGATGGGCATATGGGCGGGACTATCAAACTCTAAGATGGCCTCCAACTCCTCAAAATTCTTCAAAATCGGCTCAACACAATGTACGACGTAGACGTTGGATCCGTACAAGGCAAAAACTTACTGAACAGCACATACCAAACACTGGTGGTTCTGAAATCCATGTCTTAGAACCTGGTTGTTCTTTCGTATTACCGTGGCGCTCCATGTCCAGGGATTCTGATAGTAGTTTACAAATTCGTCCTTGTGCTCATGTGTTGGGGCTCGACACTTGGGGTTGCCCTGTTGGCGTTGGGACGAATGAGCAGCAAGGGAAAAAGATGTCAAGGTCTTGTTTCTTGTTGAATCAGCTTGAAAAGAATGACACGCTTTGGTGTTGCCCAACAACCGACTCAAAGCAATTTTGGCTGAGTGTCGGTACAGATGCATCAGTTCTTCAGGCAGAGCTCAATTCCCATGTTTATGATTTGAAAATATCGGTGAATGCTCCGTTAAAGTTGGACAACCGCCTTCCTTGTCCAGCACAATTTACAATATGGGAAAAGTTGAACAATGGAAGTATAGCTGAGAGGCAGCGTGGCCTTATATCATCACGTGGTGTTGTGCCAATCTATTATGCTGATGTCCGTAGCCCTCTTTATCTTTCATTGTCTCTACAAGGTGGATGGATGTTGGAAAAGGTACGTCACTAATTATTATCATTCCAAGATTCTGTATACATCCAATCAAAGGTATTATCATTCCAAGGTTCTGTATATATGCAGTTAGTATAGCTGATATATCACCGGTATAATCGGTTATCTGTCTCCTGGTGAGATATCGGTGCAAAATATCGGTACCGATATAATGGGCGATATTGACTGATATATCACTGATTTTCCCGATATCAGTATATTTTCTTCTTAGTTCTACCATTCGTCTTTCTCCTTATTGCTGCTATTAGTGTTTTAAGTCTTATTCAGTTCCTACTTGCTACGATGGTTAGTATTTTACAAGTTGCAAAAAGTTAATTTGGTAATAGTAGGAGTATACTGAATTGTTAGTGTTAAATTGCTATATATATAAATCCGGCATGATATTAAAATTACCGATTACTGATATCTCTAATATCGGTCCTTGACTGATATCCGATCTTTTTACCACATCAACTGCTTAGTTCTGCATACATCCAATCAAAGATATTTAAATATACTACTTTTCTTTAAAAGCAGGATCCTGTTCCTGTCTTGGATATTTCATCTAATAATCATGCTTCCTCATTTTGGATGATCCATCAGCATAAACGAAGGTTTGTATTCATTCTCTTCTTTTGACCATGATGTTTATTGTTTGTTCAACTCATAGTTAATATATGCAGGAGATTGCGTGTGAGCATTGAACGGGACATGGGAGCATCTGCAGCATCCCCTAATACGATAAGACTATTTGTTCCTTATTGGATATGTAATGACTGCTCGGTTCCACTTGCATATCGAGTGGTAGAAATCGAACCTGTAGAGAATGCAGATGGGGCAGGCTCAAAATCTGGAAAATCATCAAGCTTTAAGAATCCTTCAAGCTCAAAGAGGAATATCCAGGTTCTAGAAGCAATAGAGGACAATAGTCCTACTCCTAGTATGTTTTCTCCACAGGATTACGTTGGACAAGGCGGTGCTAATCTTTTTTCGTCACGAAATGATGCATATCTTTCTCCTCGTGTGGGTTTAGCTGTTGCTACTCAGCATTGTGATATTTTTAGTGCTGGACTATCACTTCTTGACCTGGAAAAGAAGGTCAGAAAGATAATTAAATCCTGAAATTTATATATAATTAGTATCTTGTTGCTATCATCTTACCTTGTATCGGTCCTCTGATATATAGCAAAGAGTGGATGTTAAAGCTTTTAGTTCAGATGGAACTTACTACAACCTTTCAGCTCTACTCCACTTGACATCAGATAGGACAAAGGTATACTCCTCTAATATGACACCACTAAAAAGTTACTTTCTATTTCTTGTTTTAAACATCATAACATGACCTGTTAGTTAATGTTTGGGCTAATTATCAAGATATATCATTCTCATCTTTGATTCTTACCTGGGTACTTAGGCCAACATTCCCAAATAATATGATGCAGGTTGTCCATTTTCAGCCACACACCTTGTTTTATAATAGGGTTGGCTTTAGTTTATGTCTGCAGCAGTGTGATACCCAGTCGCTAGTACGGATTCATCCTATTGATGATCCCTATCATTTTAAATGGCAGACATCTGCAAAAGCTGAACTACTTAAGGTCTGAATATACTTATCCTTCTCTTTGTGAATACTACTGCTTGTTAGGTCTTATTTTTAATTTTTTTCTTTGTTGAAATTTATATGCTGTAGTTAAAGATCAATGGATATCACTGGAGTATGCCGTTTAGTGTTGCAAATGAAGGTTGGATGCGTGTTCTCTTGCGAAATGAAACTACTGGCCAACAGTTGTATTTGAAGGTTGAAGTAAGGAGTGGAACAACAAGCTCATGCTTTGACGTCATCATTCGACCCAATTCATTTTCAAGCCAGTACAGGTTATTTTTCTTAATCATAGTTGTTATCAATGGTCGCTATAGCCAATGGCGTAGTTTATAGGTCGAAGGTTGCTACAGGGTATGTAGCTATAACTAGCGTATAGCTATAAAATAGCTGGATTTTAGTTTTATTGTTAAATATACATGTAAAATAGCGTATACACTAGGGTATTTTGATAAAATAATACATATAAATTTTTAAAAAAAAATTTTCTAGTGTATTGCTATTTATAAAATAGCCCCCACTATTTGTTGCTATTTTCTATGTAGCATACAGGTACCTTATTTCTATTTGTCGCTATTCGCCATTAACAACTATGTTCTTAATCCTTGAAGATTTGATTCTGTTCAGTTTTCTTGCAAATTAAATTAACCGAGTGAAAATGTCTGTCAGGATTGAAAATCGCAGTATGTTTTTACCCTTTCGTTTTCGGCAAATAGACGGTGGTGATGATTCATGGCGTTGTCTTCTTCCATGCACAAGTGCCTCATTTTCATGGGAAAACCTTGGTAGACAAAGAATCCTGGAAGTTCTGGTGGATGGCACCGACACTAAAGATTCAGCTAAGTACAATATAGATGAGGTTCAGGATTATCAACCTGTTCAGACGGATACGGGACCCACGAAGGCAGTGCGTGTTACTATAGTTAAAGAAGAGAAGATGAATGTTGTTATGTTTAGGGACTATATGCCAGACTACAATGATGATTCTAAAACAGCAGAATATATGAAAACTTTATCTTCATCACGAAGGAATGATTCTCAACCATCATCAGATTGTGAACTCCATCTTACTCTTGAACTCACTGAGCTTGGATTGTCCATTATTGATCATACACCTGAAGAGATACTCTACTTGTCGGTGCAAAACCTTCTTTTGTCACATTCGACTGGTTTAGGCTCTGGAATTAGTAGGTAATGTCTTCCTCGTACTTCAAAATATATTGTCCAATCTCCACTTTTGCTAATTTCTGGAACTTGTGTGTTTTGTAGAACTAAAATCAGAATGAAGGGGATCCAAATCGACAATCAGCTGCCTTTGACAACGATGCCTGTTCTCTTTAGGCCACAAAGAATTGGAATAGAGGCAGATTACATATTGAAGTTTTCTATGACCAAGCAATCTGATGGATCATTAGATTTTTGTGTTTATCCTTATATTGGTTTGCAGGTGAGTTGTGAGTATAGTATATTTCTTCTAACTCGTAAAAGCTTTAAATCCTCATGCATCTTTAATAAAAAAAATACCCTATGTTTCTGACAGGGGCCTGAAAACTCTGCCTTCTTGATAAGTATTCATGAACCAATTATTTGGCGACTTCATGGTATGTTCCAGCAGATTGATTTTAGTCGATTCAGTGACGCTCAAACAACCACTGTTTCGGTGGACCCTATTATCGAAATTGGGTATGTTGGACCCTCATATCTCGCCTCTTGAACTTGTGTTTAGCAACAGTATTATTTAACTTATTTGGTGATTGCAGGGTTCTTTTCATCTCAGAGTTTCGATTTAAATTCTCCATGGCTATGTCGCCAACTCAGCGCCCTGTGGGTGTACTTGGTTTCTGGTCATCCTTGATGACAGCTCTAGGGAACACGGAAAATATGCCTGTAAGTAATGTGAATGTATATGAAGTATGAATCTATGTACGCTTACGTATTGCCATTACAGGTGCGGGTAAATCAGAGATTTCTGGAAAACTTGTCGATAAGACAAAGTGTTCTTACAATCAATGCTGTCTCAAATATCATGAAGGATATTCTAAGTCAGCCTCTTCAGCTGCTTTCGGGTGTGGATATACTGGGAAATGCAAGCAGTGCATTTGGACATATGAGCAAAGGTGTAGCTGCCTTATCAATGGACAAGAAGTTTATTCAAAGCCGACAGAGACAGGAAAACAAAGGCGTTGAAGATCTCGGTGATGTGATAAGAGAAGGGGGAGGAGCACTGGCAAAGGGGTTAATTAGAGGAGTAATGGGTATAGTAACAAAGCCATTAGAAGGTGCAAAGGCATCTGGTGTAGAGGGTTTTGTTTCAGGTGTTGGTAAAGGGATAATCGGTGCAGCTGCGCAACCAGTGAGCGGTGTCCTTGATTTGTTATCGAAGACGACTGAAGGTGCGAATGCGATGAGGATGAAAATTGCTGCTGCTATCACTTCTGAAGACCTTCTTCTTCGTAGAAGACTCCCAAGAGTTATCAGTGGTGATAATTTACTCAGACCCTATGATGACTATAGGGCACAGGGACAGGTGATACTTCAGCTTGCGGAATCAGGCTCATTTTTTCTACAGGTGGATCTGTTTAAAGTCCGTGGAAAGTTTGCGTTATCCGATGCTTATGAAGACCATTTTTCACTACGTAAAGACAAGATACTTCTTGTCACGCATCGAAGAGTTATACTTCTACAAACATCCAACATTATGACACAGAAGAAGTTCAATCCGGCTAGAGATCCATGCCTGGTGTTGTGGGATGTTCTGTGGGAGGACCTGGCTACCATGGAACTAACTAGTGGAAAGAAAGATCACCCGAATGCACCTCCATCCAAACTTGTTCTTTACTTGAAATCTAAATCATCATCCGACATCAATGATCACACTCGTGTTATCAAATGTTCCCGTGATTACAAACAGGCTAGTCAGGTTTACACCTCCATTCAGCAAGCAATGAGTACGTACGCCCCAAAAGGCTCCAAGGTAACAGTCTTCATTCTAAACCAATGGAATTAGTGTGTTTTGCATTGAAGTAGTGGTCTTCTTGACGGTTGACTTTGGTGGTGTTGAATCAGGAAATGCATAAAAGGAAAGTGAAAAGGCCATATTCGGCACCGGGTGACATATCTACCGCTGAACCAGTTTTTTTAAAGGAAAGCCCGTGGAGTTCACAGCAGGTTCCAGCACCACTTCCTCCAAATACGACTTTCGGGAGCAGCAGTGGTAATAATTAGTGGCAATGCTCAAATGACAAACCGTGGAGGCTATGGTAAGCACATTCAATGACATAGGATGTGATTGTGTATCCTTTGGCTCACCATGATGAATAAGATATGAACATGATGTTTAATTTGTAAATACACTGACAAAGAAAGGTTTGCCATGTACAGGATCGCCATCCTTGGTCTTGAGTTAATGAGAAGGCAGTTTGGTGCTTTCTTTAGCTGCTGGGAAAATGTCACCAAGCTCTGTTCTGAAGGTGGTAGGCAGCTAGTTGGAGGAAGCCGTCGTGTTTTGAGCTTTTACATAGTTTTAGAGAGCACGAGCATAGCATAGCATTGAACAGAATATAATAGAACAGAACAGAACAGAACAGATAGATGCCAATATAGGTTATAATGTAGAGTTAGAAACTCCATTGGTTTAGATAAATGTATGTATTACAGTTACATGCCACCTTTACTAAACATTTGTATTTCTTAGGTGATGTTTAGACAAATTTATGTATTACAGTTACATGCCACCTTTACTATTCCTTAGGTGATGCAATTGTCACATAAATCATTAATTTTCTTTGGGTTAAAAGTAAAACAACACCACTGGCAGGCATATGTAGGTGGGTAAGTTAAACGGATGACTTGTTCATGGTCCTTAGACCATGTTTTGGAGTTGTGTGACAGATGGAAAAAAAGTAAGATTAAAGAGAGGGAGACCAATAACCTTCTAGCAATCATTATTCAATTATTATTGCTTTTTTAATTTCTAAATTTAAAATATATTTAAAGAACTACACTTTCATTAAATAAAAAACATTTCATTAAATAAAAAACATTACAATAACTAAAATAAAAAAAACATTTCATTAAATAAAAAACATTAAAATAACTAAAAAACAGTAATTAAAAACACTCTAAAATTAAATAACTAAAGTCTATTTTTTTCAATAATTGTCCTACACTTTAGAGCCAATGTTAACGCCTTTCCAGTTAGGTGATCGATCAACTTCGAGTAATACTTAATGTCCTCCATTTGTCTCTCCTTTATAAGCTCGACTACTTCTCGGTTCTCTTGTATACGTTGAGCCCGAGGTTTGCGTATTTCTTGAAGACGTTTCATCTCGGCAAACTCTTCTTTCAAGTTGGATCCCCTAACAATGACTCCGGATTCCTCGATTTTCCACTGCTTCTTCTACTAGGTGGTCGTCGTGGCTCCGTCTCCTGCTCCGCCCCGTCCTCACCCGCAAATAACAGATTAAAATCGTTTAAGAAATGTTTTGAGCGTCAGGCGTTGGCGTTTCAGGATCAACGGACTCAAAGGTTTTTGACTTCTTTGAGGGCCTTCTATTTTCTAACTTGGCAGAAGAAGTTTCTCCCATTGTAGGGGCGTGGCTTCTCCCATTGTAGCCCCGTTGGCCCATTTAGAGCTATTACGAAGAAGCCTCCAAACCCTTAAGTATGGGAAGTTCCCTCGTTCCGCTTGATATTCTATTAAAGCCGGCGAAATTATATTCTCATCGCTCTCGCCGCTTTTCTAACCGTTTCTAATAGTTGATAAACCAATTGAAATCTTGCGTATTTAGAGTTCATATCGGTTCACTTACTTGATATGGAATCATGTAACCGGTGATCCAATCCTTTTCCAAAGAAATCAGAAAAGAGTTCTCGGATATGTCTCCAAACAAAATTTTATTTTGGTTGTCGGCTAAAAAAAGGCGAAAAAGAAATTTGTACAATTTTTAATAATAAAATAAAAAAAGTATATAAAAATCTTACCATTTTCGGGATCCTCTGATACGTTGATCCAATCCTGGGCTAACGTGTACTCGTCATCTTCCCATATTTTGTACGATTTTTTTGCTGAACCACAATTGGTTCTTTCTTTTTATGTGACACAAGTTTGCCTCGTTTGGCTTGGTCCGGTTGTGTCTCCGGGACATAGTTTTAGAGCTCGCCTTGTGAGGACTCGCTACCTTGTGAGTTGGGATGAGCCGTAACCTCCGATGTTGAAATCCAGATTCCAGCCGAATTCACTTAGTTTCATCACCTATTCCCATAGTCAATTGTAAGGTTTCTTTTATCTTTTCAGCTTCGTAATCGACCGATTTTGTTGTTGTTGATATTGCTTTCCTATTAAACCGTATCTACCTTTTCGAAGTAACACTCATCCTCTGCAAAAACTCCTAATCCGCCTCTCCTAATCCGCCTCTTTTGTGTTTTTTAAGAATATACCATTACTAGTGGAGTTAAGATCCCTCGCACCATGAAGAAGTAACCCATTATAAAAAAAACTTTAATTAGTTCCTACTGTTGAATGTCATGATGTGGGCATTTCCTCATCAGCTCCTTAAACCCGGTGAAGGCTTCATGGAATGTTTCACCTGTACTAGCGTAGAACACAACGCATACAATTTGTAGTACAGGCAAACTCAAAGTTTATTGCCTACGGTGCGATTACTGGAGGGCTTTGTAGTCTAGAATGAATGGAAATAATATCCATGAGAATTGTTTATGGGTCTTTATAAGTTATTTAGACTTGACCGGTTAACACGGATTTAAGCCTGGTTTTGCTAGATTAATTGTTGACTGGATAGAATATTATTGGTTGTAAGCGTACGAGTGTGGAGTCTCGTGTATTATGGTTGGTTAACCTTACATTCTGATTTGAAAGTGTTTTGAAATGTTTTTAAAAAGGTTTGTTCCGTTACGACTTGTGTATATGGTTTACACCATTTTAACGAGTTGAATGCGTAAATACAGGTTCAGAATGGGAAATGGTTTTGTGACAAGTCAAATATGTTAGAAACATATTTTTGTTATGTTATATAAACATCTTTGATGTCAAAATATCATATTGCATATGTTTAAAATTCATTCTTTCGTAATTACAGAAAGCCAAGTTTGACTTTTTCGAAATACAGGTTTGGCTTGCCATTTGACCAATTTAGATGCAATGATCATGATATACAAATGTAAGTTCTTATTACTTACATTATAAAGACTATTTGGGTGAAATTAATTTGGAATTGCTTGACCAAAGTCGTCAGAATTGAAAGTCAGGTGGTTTGGTCAAACTGTTTGAAATTCTCCACGCTCGGACTAAATTAATCTACGAAACTAATTGCTATTGAAAGAGCTAAGAAGAATAGACTTACTTGCTTAGAAGATGACTTCCAAGACCAAAGGAAAGGCTTGAAAACCAGGAGCAAATAACTTCACACTAGACTTTCTAGAGTGAAGAGTGTTTGTTTGGGTAGGGATGAAAGAAAATGGAGCTTAGGAGTGCTATTTATAGAAATGGGGGTTGCATCAGAGGTGGACAAGTATCCAAGGATGTTCTTATATGAATATTAGTGTCACCTAGGTGTCAAGACCTGAGGAGAAGGTGGCAAAGGTAAAGAGAGGTGTTAATATGTTGTAGAATTGCAGTTGCCGACGAGTTTCTGGCTGTACAGCCCTTGCGGAACACAAGGGGTTTCCCATATGGTTTGCAAGGACCTTCAACGCATAAAATTTTGAATTTTGGTAGTTTCAGCCCCTCAACTTCATACTTTTC
Source organism: Scalesia atractyloides (assembly GCA_947069175.1). Classification (NCBI taxonomy): domain Eukaryota; kingdom Viridiplantae; phylum Streptophyta; class Magnoliopsida; order Asterales; family Asteraceae; genus Scalesia; species Scalesia atractyloides. The sequence continues at coordinate 82,895,448 of CAMTDV010000002.1, read as the reverse complement.
CTTTTTGGCAGTTCCAATCCCTGAACTTCACTCATGTTAAGTGTGGGGATGTTTTCTAGACACGTGTTACTTGGAAATTGGTCGGGAATAATCGGGTTGTTACATCCTCACCACCTGGAAAAGAAATCTCGTCCTCGAGATTTATTTAACTAACTGAAGATACTTTTGTCTCATATCAGATTCTAATTCCTAGGTTACTCAGGGCCACATCGGGAATCCCATTTGACTTTCTCGATTGGATTTTCTTTTTACGGAGCTTCTTAACCAGTCGATCCTCGATTGACAAAGGTTTGTCAGTGAAATGGAGTTGCTTACCAATTTGTATAAAATATGGGGCATCACTAAGGACTTAACGACCTTTAAATTCGAAATGTGGAATACATCATGGATACCGCTAAGTTCCTCAGGAAGTTTATGCCTAGATGCGACTGTACCAACACATTCAACTATCTCGAATGGTCCGATGTATTAAGGGCTTAATTTTACCTTTCTTTCCAAATCTCATAGCACCTTTCCAAGGTGATACTTTGAACATGGCCTTATCACCGGTTTGGAACTTAAGAGGTTTCCTTCTCTTGTCGGCATAACTCTTTTGTCTATCTCGGGCGGCCTTAAGTCTATCACGGATTTGTATGATTTTATCCGTGGTCTCAAGTAATATCTCATGTGCAGAAAATTGACTTTCTCCAACCTCTTCCAAACATACAGGAGTTCCACACTTCCTCCTATACAAAGCCTCAAATGGTGTGGCCTGAATGTTGGTGTGGTAGCTATTGTTGTAGGAGAATTCAATTAATGGTAGGTGGTCATCCCAACTACCACCAAATTTAATGCCCCATGCCCTAAGCATGTCTTCCAAGGTCTAAATAATACGCTCACTCTAACCATTAGTCTGAGGATGGTAAGCGCTACTAAAATTCAAAGTGTGTCTAGCATTTCAAGAAACGACTATCTCCACCTGACACAATTGGCAATGGTACTCCATGAAGAGATACAATATTGTCAATGTATAACTTAGCTAACTTTTCTAGACTAAAAGTCTCTTTGGTTGGCAAGAAATGTGCCGACTTAGTTAGTCTAGCAACTTTAACTCAAATGGCGTCATTGTCACAGCTTGTTCTACGAAGCATAGTAATAAAATCCATAGTCACTAATTCCCATTAGAATTTGGGTAGTTCTAACTTCTTGTAGCAAATCTAGTGGAATCTGATGTTCGGCTTTAACTTGAGAACATGTCAAACACTTAGCTACAAAAGTGGGAATGGATTTCTTCATATCCATCCACCAATATTTTTTTTAAATCCTGATACATCTTGTCACTATTAGGATGCATAAAATACTTTGAACTATGAGATTCTTCAATAATTAGATCTCTAAGTCCTCCAAAGGCAAGGACCCAGTTTCTACCATTTAATCTTAAAAGTCCATTTGTTCTGGGTGTTAACTGATCCATAGTACCACTTAAACCTTCTGCTAGAGCATTTTCTTCCAATAGAGCTTGCTTTTGGGCATTTAAAACTTGTTTACTTAAACTAAACCGTAGTTCGAGTCTCTTGGCATGAACCCAAATATGTTTAACTCTTTTCTTTCGGCTAAGAGCGTCTGCCACGACATTAGCCTTTCCAGGATGATAACGAATCTCACATTTGTAAACATTTGGAGTTTCCATCCATCGGTGTTGACACATATTCAAATCCTTATGATGAGGGTCAATATATATGATACACTTCGTATCATAAAAAATAATGTCTCCAAGTTTTAACACAAACACAATCGCATCTAATCTAAGTCGTGGGTTGTGTAGTTCTTCTCATGTACCTTCAGTTGTCGTGATGCATATGCAATCACCTTGCCTCTTTGCATCAAAATGCAACCTAAGTATGTGTGCGAGGCATATACTACGAAGTCTTCTATCCCTTCAAGTAAAGAAAGAACAAGGGGATTACTCAACCTTTGCTTTAAATCTCAAAGGATTCTTTTTGCTTACGCCCCCATTCGAATTTTGTGTTCTTATGGATTAAAGTAGTAAAGGTATAGCTATCCTAGAAAAGTTCTCGATGAATCTTTGGTAGTAGCCTGCTTGCTCTAGAAAACTGCGTATCTCAGTAGGTGACTTGGGTACTCCCCAATTTGTGATAGCTTCAATCTTAGCGGGATCAACGTGGATACCACACTCACTTATCACATTTCCTATGAACTACACCTCTCTAAGCAAGAACTAGCACTTAGAGAATTTTGCATAAAGCTTCTCTTGCTTTAGCAATTCGAGAATACTCCTAAGATGTTCTTCATGATCTTCCTTATTGCGAGAGTAGATAAGTATGTCATCGATGAAAACAATGACAAACTTATCTAGATACGATTTGTAGACTCTATTCATGAGGTCCATGAATGTTGTAGACGCATTAGTGAGTCCAAACGGCATGACCAGGAACTCATAATGCCCGTACCTCGTCCTAAAGGCAATTTTAGGAACGTCTTCTATCATGACCTTCAATTGGTGGTAATCATATCGAAGGTCGATCTTGGAGAAATAGCTTGTATCTCGTAGTTGATCAAAGTGATCATCAATCCTAGGCAAAGGGTAGTGATTCTTAATGGTTATCATTCATCTTGGTAGTTGATGCACATTCACATCGACCCATCCGTTTTTTGACGAATAGGATGGGAGCTCCCAAGGGCGAGGAACTCGGTAGCATGAATCCCTTCTCTAACAACTCTTCCAACTGAGTCTTCAACTCTGTTAGAGCTAAGCGATAAGGAGATGTAGCACTCGGTGCCAATCTAGGTAGGATGTCGATCTGAAAATCAGCTTATATATCTGGCGGTAGACCGGGCAAGTCTTCCACTCTCGTCTTTGGACAGTCGGTGGTTACTTGTGCCACGTAGATGACACATCCTTTTTGCAGGCATTTGGAACCTCAAGCATAGGAGCCTGGTTATGGGCTAACCAGTCCATGCCTAAAACTACGTCAAATCCTGAGAGTGTTGATATGCGCCAAATACAACATATAAATTGTATAAAACGGTATAAAATCAACCCTTTTTAGTATTAGTGTTAAAAAAGTGCATTTCTTTGTATAATTTTGATTTTCAAGATTACAGTACAAAAGGAGTAAATAAACGACAAAAACCAGCACAAGTATAGAAAAGGAAAGATGATACACTATATCAACCCTACGAGCTTCACCCTAAAGCCAAAAACAACGAATCAGAAGTCCAGCACGTGGCCTTGCCTAGTCGACATGGGGCCATGCCCCTTCAAGATTCCAGAGAAGAAAAGAAAAACAGAAGCAGACAAGAGACACGGGGCCCTGTCCAATGGACAGGGGTAGTGGTCAACTTCCAGATTTGCGAATCTTGGATAGTACTTTAAGTATAATGGCCACGGGGCCGTGCCGTTGACACACTGGGTTGTGTGGCATCTAATCTGACAAGACCATTAAATGAAGACAAAGAAGAAGGAAGACACGGGGCCGTGCCCACAAGGCACAGGGCTGTGTCAAGTCATTGTTTTCAGCTATAAATAGGGGTTTCCAACTCATCCCTTGGCAAACCACTTCTCTCACACCCGCCACCGCTCCACTACCACATTACCATCATCATCCACCACATTCATCCATCATCTATCCTTAGAGTGTGTATAGTAGTCTCGGGATCCAAGATTGATCGTAATAGGTTTTTGTCAAACAAAGGTCATGCTTGGCTAATCTTTTACATCACTTGGTGAAGGCAAGTTATTTATGTATTACTTTTGATTCCCAAGCTTTGGTTAACTTTCTAATTATGTATGCATTAATGACTTCAATAATTAGTTTTTTATATTGAAAGTAAACTTTATTCTATCATCTCTTTATGTTTTGTTGATTCACTCATTCGTGTCTTTATGGTCTATATAAAGCGCATTAACTACTTGGAAGGGGGTTAGAAGGGTGGTACGGGTAAGGTTCTTGCCTCATTTAGTGTATAGATCCTTCGAGGGCTTGATTCAAGCTTATTAGGACTTCCTTTAATGCAGTTAGCATCAAATCGGGGGAAGTAAGAATGGCTTAAGTCCCTTATAAATAAACTACTATTAAAACTTTAAACTGGTCTTGCGGGACTGTATTTGTAACACCCTGTAAAATCGTGTCCAATAGTATAGTGACACGTGTTGTATTTTAAATATAGTCTGTTAAAGACCAATAAGGACTAAAGGCATCAACATGCCCAAACGGAGCCTCTAAGTGACGGTCCGATGTCAACATGCATAAATAACAGCCTCTGAGTGACTGATATGTCAACATGCTTGAAATTTAGCCTCTGAGTGACTGATATGTCAACATGCCCAGCCTCTGAGTGACATCGGAATCAACATGCTTATAATAAGTCTCTGAGTGATCCTTTGTGAAATCCTAACTCTCATACGTGCCATTTGTTGGACGAAAGAATTCAATTTTGTAAATATGCGAAAGTTGGATGATGGAGGGATTAAAAGTGTCAACATGTTAATTTATACCTCCGAGTGACCTTTTAACGAACCGAGAGCTCGACAATGTCCGGGCATAATCCCGGGTATGCCAAGTAGGGCTAAAAGTGCAAAAAAAGTGTTTAAAAAGGTTTTTAGAAGCTTTAATAAGTTAAGGGGTTAAAAGTGTCAAACTTTGAAACTTGCCAAGGGGCAGTCGCGGGCCACGAGAGACCTGGCCTGGGTCTCTCGCGGGGCGTGAGAAGGGGTCTGCAGCAGAAAGTTTTGGCTTGGTCCCCAAACAAAGCTCCAAAACCATTTGATCGAAACTATGGACTTGTAATCAGCTATGCCACGTTTTGGGACACTTGTAAGCTCCCTCTTACACCCTAAACACCTGGCTTCACCTCCTTTGAGCTCTCCAACTATAAATAGGTGATAAAGTTCACCATTTGAACTTGCATATTTCTAAATCACAACTCTTCTCCCTCCTCTGGAAGTTCCTAGCTGAAAGGAGCATCCAACATAGTTCTTTTGCACCCTAGGAATCACTGGTAAGTGTTCCTTTCTTGTGCATTTTCGTTTATAGGCTTTTATAGCCAAAAGTCAAGCGTTTTGCGGAAAACCCTTTGACTTTTGGTTAAGACCATTATGGTCCAGCCATTGGTCGAAATGAACATGGCTAAGTGATCGTAATAAGGTAGGTGTTAGTCCCTATAAAGGGCATCTCCTGAAGATCACGTTTGCTAGACCAATTGACGGGTCAAAGTTATGATATTAAAAAGTCAAACAGGCCATTTTTCGGAAAAATCATAAATTGATCTTATATATGTTATGAAATATATAAGTTGGTAATAATTATTAGAACATGTAAGAACATGTTCGGCTCATCAATTTTAGTTCTAAGGTCGGTTCGCAACCGAAAGTCGCGAAGTTTGACTTCTGCATTGACTTTCTGACCCGATGTAGATTAGTTACCTACTGATCTAAAGTTGTATTATGATCATAATATAATGTAGTATAACCCTTTGAGGTTATATTACATGATCATAATCAGGATCCAAGTTTATGTGCAAGTTCCATAATTATGCCATCTTTGACCAAAATGCCCTTTTTGTATAAAACAAGGTTTTAAACGATAATGAACTGAAAATGAGTTTTCTACTGATTTAAAATTATAAGTAGGATTATTTGGGAAGTTAAACCAAGTTATAAACTGAGTTTTCAAACAGGTTCTTAAACTATATCGATAAATGACGATTTTAGCCCTTGTGGCTTATAAAATGGTTTTAATCAAATATTTTTAAAGTAAATCATTTACCTACTGATATATTATATTAAATAACATATTTTAAACATTCTAATCTGACCTTAACATCAGTTTTCGTAAACATCGCTTAAAAACGTCATTTTACGACATAAGCGCCGTTTCGGCGCATAGTATGGTTTTAAACCATACTAATTGACCAGAACTTGCTACCTAGTGATTCTAAAACTTATTTTAAACATATTTACAGTAGGTACACATTATAAACTCAGAATCCCAAATAATTTATAAACTTTGTGTAAAATGACCAAAATGCCCATTCGGTACATAGTTTGGTCATAAAAGATAAATTACATAAATAATTGGTATCCTACTGATATTATATCATAAATAAAGTATTTTTCTAGAATACTTATAACTATAACATTAAATTATATTCAAATTCCTTTTACATGGTATGGAATTACCAAAATGCCCTTATGAGGCATGGTTTCAATTTAAAATCATAACGGGCATAAAAGTTGATATCCTACTGATATTACAACTTATTTAAAGTCTAATGGCATATAGAACTTGTCCATGACTTATCGGTTACTCGATATCGCTAAAATGTAACTATTTTTCAGAAATTAACCAAAACGGGTTTAACCTTGTCATGAAGTCTCAAAATCCCGAATGTTTATAGTTTATCCCAAGTCAAGGTACTTGTTGGGATAAAACTACATTCTATCCAATCCATCGTTTAATCTAGCGTCATACGTTTTGATCAAGTACGCTAGTCGGTCTAAGTCAATGACTTAAATAAGACCGTTAGTATTTAATTGGTTAGTTTATGCCATAATCCAGACTAGAGACTTGCCGGTAAATGCTATCTGCACTTAGTACTTTTGTGTACGGCTGAATTATTAAAAATTAAAAGAAGACTAGCTTAGGTAAATACTCTCGACTTATTTCCCCTATACGGGCTAGGGTTACGGTAAATTATTACCGCTTGGTCAGAAATGGGATCAATCGAACGCCGGTTCGGGGATAGTAAATCCGCATATTCTGTTTTAATCAGTTTTGTTTGATAATTTAAACATCAGTTTTGTTTGATAATTTAAACCCGGGCCCACCGGTGTATCGATTTGGGTTGAAAATCCGGGGGTGTGACAGTATTCTTGTTGACTCTGACCAATATGGCCGAGGGTAGCATTGCCTCCAAAAGAGGGGCATGCCACTATAACTAAGATAATCTCTCAGAAAACCCAAGTTGCAGAAATCATCAAAGGGTACATAAATGATAAGTCGGAACCAAGTGATTCTATCTTGTCCATTTATTTCCTCTATTACTTTACTTCTTTAGTTTACTTATTAAAAGTATTTTCTAAAAATTTTATTAGATTAGACGTCGACTATATTCCGATATTAAAAGCTCTTGTATCCTTGGACGACCTCGGTATCTTACCATCACTATACTATGCGAACGATGGGTGCAGTTGCCCTAGCGTGAAGTAGAGAGTGATAGTGTTATATCATGTTTTTATCAATTTATAGCTTGAATAAACGAGTGAAACGATACCTAAAATATAATTAAAAATCATACACGTCTCACTCACGTCAAGTGTCATGGGTAGGAGATAAATGGGGATAAAGTGGTTCTTAATGGATATGGAACATCCCTCTAGAATCTTAGAGACCATTTCTATACTTCCATCAACCATTTCAACCTCATAGGTGTGATCTAAAGTTCTTAGGGGTATGTTTAATAGTTCACAAAACTTATGATCTATAAAACTCCAATCGGCTCTAGAATCAAACAAGATTCTTGCAAAAACATCATTAATGAGAAAAGTCCGTTAGGTTGTTTGTGGTGTTGACTGCTTCCTTTGTAGTTAGCTGGAAGGCCCTTGTTGTTGCCCTTCTTGGTGTTGCCAGTTTTGGAACCACCAGCTGTTGCACCCTTAGTGCAATTGGTCCTGGTGTGGCCCTTCTCTCCACATTCGTAACAAACTGCATCTTTAATCCTGGGCAATCGAGAGTCTTGTGGACAAGCCTTTTGTAAATGCCACAGTTTTTTGATTTTTCAATATGACATCTCCCAAAGTGTCTCTTTCCATGAACCTTACACACAAGTTTGTTCCCACTAAATTTGGACTAAAACCTCATGTATTCCAATTTCCTTCTCTGTGAATCCTTATGGTAGTTCTCCTTTCTCTTCCTTTTTGTTTCTAACTCATCCCTAGCCTCTCTTAACATAATTTCATCTTTGGTTAAGGCATTGGAGAGTTCTACTACCGACCAGAAGGTGGAGGGATTTGAGGATGTCACCATTCCTCTGATTTCAGGAGCTAAACCACAAATGTATCTAGAGATACGCTTAGATTCCAATGTGGTCAAATAAGGTACTAACTTAAACATGGAGTTATAGTTTGAGGTATACCCCCTCTAGTTTAAGTTTTTCATAGTCAGTTTAAGTTTACTTTATCAGCTTAGCGAACATACTCCAGCCTATATTATACAGGAGAACTTTCCCAGTAGGTTGAATCATGGCCTTCCACCACACTAATGCATCCTCCTTAACTAGGATGCAAACTTGATCATATCTTTTACAATGCTACTGCTAATGCCTACTAGAGTCTCCATCTCATCCTGCCACTTCAATGGAATCAATGGCTCCTTTCTCCTCGGTGAAGTCTTGGGTTTTGCATGAAACAAAATATTTATAGAAACTCCCTTCCTCAGAACCATGAGGTTTCTTTTTAGTGACACAGTCCGAATCACCAATCTTACTCCTACTAGAGGAATGGTAAGAACTTTGGGATTTATGAGTATTTGAGTGAGAGATCGATCTAGAAGATTATTTTGATGGCTCTTTGTAATTGGCCATAAAATTATCTATAGCTTTATTAACTTCCTCGGCTATTACCTTCGTGATTGTGGTGTGTACCACCACTATTACCATCACGATTTGAACTAGCTATAGTTTATCTATGAGTGATCAAGAAGATTTATCAGCTTTAGGAGGATCAATTAAAACTTGAACTTATTCTAAGAAATAATAATAGTTGGTTTTGAAACTAAAATGAACTTTTTACTGACAAAAAGCGAGTAAAACACTACGTCCAACTAGGACGATGAAAAAGAAAACAAAGTATGTCAAACATAAAAGAAATTTTAAAGATAACATTTGGAAAAGGGAAGTCTATTCATCCTTCTTTGATTTGACTATCTTCGATATCTTCTGTAGCTTCCTACTAGTCCCCCATTCACTATGCTCAACTTGGTGCTTGATCTGCTCTGTTCGTTGGACCGCTTGGTAAATGATATCCACGGTACAGGCTATTGAGCTTGTGGGTTAGTAGGATACTGGTAGCTGGAGGACTGATACGCAGGGGGAAAGGGTAGAGGATAGTGGTGGTTCCTTGGTACCCCTGTCATGTCTGCCGGTGACCAAGCAAAATATCCATGTTGCGAAAAGGAAACTATTTAAGTTGAGCCCTGATTGCGGGGGTCATGGCGGGACCCAACAAAACCGTTTGCTCTGGGTATTTGCTGTTAAGCACCTACTTTTCTGGTTCATTAACCGGAGATGGCTTTGCAACTTTCACTGGTGGTTCCTCATCAATGGTCATAACTTCTTTTTTCAATTCAAAATTGCCACACCGGTTTCCGTTGGAAAACCACACGCAGTATGAGGAGTAGAAGTAATCATATTGAGATTTCTTTGTGCGCGATGACCCAACAATACGTCGTGGCGAGATGTTGCAGGCATAAATATAAATTAACCTGAATCGTGCGTGAATGTTTCTTATCTGAAAGAGTGACCGGGAAAAAGATCTACCTAAGAGGAAAAATGGCTTCATTACAAAAACCAGTTAATGGGAAATCAACCAGTTCTAAGCGCGCCTTATCCTGTAGGTCTAGCTGCTTAAAACATTGCTCATAAATGATATCCATAGAACTGCCTGGATCAATAAACATATAGTCGGTGCGATAATGGCCAAAAATGCCAGTTATCACTATCGGTCTTTCTTCTTTAGGACCCCAGGAACTATGGGGAAAACTACCTGCTGCCCGCACCAATGTGTTGTATAACCATTCTTATGACAACGCTTTCGCGTTGGGCCACCTTGCACCATATTGACAGAAGCTTGCTTCATCTTCTTATTACTCGGGCCTTCATCACCGCAAGTAATCTGATGAACCTCCCTGCGCACATTTTGAAGCAAATGAGTGAGCTTCCCACTCTTTAATGCTTTCTCAATCTCGGTGCGCAAACTGATGCAATTGTCGCTAGTATGCCCAGTATCCTTATGATAATAACAAAAAAGGTTTGGATCTTGTCCTTTCTTGTTTTTCATTGGTTGTGGCTATTTAAACTGATGGTTCTCGGTGCTAAGTACCTCCGCTGGAGTTTATATTAGAGGTGTCCATTGCCAATCTTGATTTTCTTGCTTTATCGCCCTTTGAGTAGTAATCTTATTGATTGTTGCGCGTGCATTAATTGGCGAATCAGAAGAAAAAGAGTTATAGTTCGACTCTTTCCAATTTTTCTTGTTTTTCTTACCAATATTTCTGCTCATATCCTGTGGACGATATTGAGGCATGGGAGGTCTGTTGGAACTCAAGTTGCGCTCAGTTTGAGCATTAACTTTGGCTGCCGCCATAAGTTTTTCCTAACTTTTCGGGAGACCCACACTTCCCGATAAAACCTTTATCATCTCATCACATCGAACGTCGTACTTGAATTGTGCGCGAATTAGGTCTTCATGCACATCACCGATCTCAAGAACCTCTTTGTTATAACGAGTAATGAAATCTTCCAAACTTTCGTCATCTCTCTGACATATCAACGCTGCTCGCTAAAATGAGTTAAGAACTTATGCTTGAGATCATTCTAGGAAGTAAGTTTACCTATTGGTAGATTGTCAAACCTTAGGCGCGCAACGCCTATGAGGGTTTGAACAAACAAATGACACCACATAGGAAACGTACATCCCCCAATGAGTCCTGCACTAGTAAACAAGCGCATGTGATCATCTGCATCTGACATACCGTTAAATATTCCCACATTGGATGGTAACTTTGTGCACTCAAGCAGAGCAAGGCAATTTCCTTGACGAACTTGGATTGTTTTGCTGCTTCAGCTGGTCTATAGATCAAATTATAGTCATGTTCAGTCTTTGGATTGTATACCGCACGTGACTTAGGTTTGTACACAACATGATCCTTCTGCAATCGGTTAAACACACTAGGACTGTCACCTTCGTCATATATCTTGTCATATTCTTCGTTCTGGGTGTCCCGCCCCTGGGATGGACGCGGGCCCAGACGAGAATGGACTGATGCTTGCTTTTGGGTAGTTGACTCATATCTAGTCCTAGACCAAGAATACTCTTCTGTATCTATTGCAGAGACATGCGATGGTACATGCTCTTTGGTTGGTGAATCATAACTCAAAACTCGCGGTGTAGGCGAAGCATGCACGTCAGTTGTCGGCACTTGCACCAGTGCAGCCAATGCGTTGGTCTGTGCACAGAGTTGCGCATAAACATCATTTAGAGCAGTTTGAGATTTGACGAACCAGGATATCGGAGTCTCACTGGGAGGTAATATTGACGCGAATTAAACAAAAGGAGTTTCAGCTTGAACTCTAGGAGTTACTGGAATGTTCACACGACCGAAATCTTGACGAACATCAGCATCCTCGGAGAATTCTTCCTCCACTTGTCCGTCGACCCGAGAAACATGAACTGTGCTCCTAACCTCGGCCAGAGAACCTTGTGGCAAACTCGACGGACCATCAGCCATGAAAACTAAGGTCGCAGAAAACAAACAAGTGATGAAGATTAGAAAAGGAAAAAGTGGATGGCTGTCATAACCCTCGACCACACCCTGGGCGGGAGCCGTGAACTAGTTACTGGTGGTATCGGTGTTTATTAAATTGGCAGTGGAATTTATCATCAGGATCGTAGTTAGAAAATATTTCAGAGTTTGTAAAAACACCCAAGTTTAATATTAAACAAATGGGATAAAACCCATATTTCATTCAAATATTTTTATAGGGATAAACCCTAGTTGACAAAACATAAATTTCTTCTTTTATTCAGGTAGTCATAGCCACTTTATTTAAGCCTTCAGTGCTCCATAGCAGGCTTCTATTACTTTCACAGTAAGTTACAAGAAACGCGTTTAAAAACATTTTGTCAACGAAAAATACTGGCGAGTTCATTCATTCTTATAAAAAACACGTTGTTGTATTTTACAATATCAAGGGTCATTACATTGTTTTTATCTATCAAATACTCAATCAGTATTTGTCACTCGGTGACAGTTTTGAGGTGACGGTGGTCATATCACTCATTGGCTAACTTTCGTCCAATAGTGAAGATTATCCTTTGGGCTAAATCCTTTTCCTAGTTTTCTTCCATTGTGCGTATCAGTCCATCTGTTAAAGTGTTAGCCAGTTCAACTGCATCTTCAATAGTTTGTGGTCTAGCTGCCTTAGCCATGTCTCTGATTTCACTAACTAAACCCCAGATATGACGGGAGATTAATACCGCTTCTGGCGAAGACAAGGCTGGTACTATCCATGCATATTCAAAGAATTTTGTAGTAAATTTGCGGCAATTTACACCAATCATCTTGTGGTTTAGGAACTTATTGGCTATCTGTTCCTTTTCGTGAGGAGGACAAAATTTTCTTTCTGTCATTTCCTTACATTCATTCCATTCCATGGCATAAACCATGTCACTACCTTTTGATTGAAGAATGGTATTCCACCATTCTAATGCTTCATCTTTGAAAAGATTAAAAGCATACATTATTTTATCTTCTACAACATACTTACTAATTTTTAAAACTGCTTCAGTCTTTTCCAGCCAGCGCAAAGCTGCAATGGCTCCTTCATTACCCGAAAATTCGATTGGTTTACAAGACAAGAATTCTTTATAAGAACAACCATAAGCGATGGTCTTCTTTCATGTAGGAAATGGAGCTTTGACAAGAATGTCATTATCTCCATTGACACTAAGACTAGGTTCAGTGTGGGTACGTTTATTGCTTATAGTAGTACTGTTGTTTTCAGGTGTAGGTTTCTTAATAGCTTCAACATAAATGGCATGGCATCAATTATTCCTTGAGCTAGTATATGTTCTATAGCACTTTTATCCATATGGTTTTCGTTATCATTATTATTTCGAACTTCCCGATTTACCTCAGTCGACATCGGAATTTCAAACATTATCAGATAATAGTATCACAAAACAAAAACAAAAATTAAAACAGACAAATATTCAAACACATTTGATCAAAATCGTCGAACAACAAAAACAAAAATTAAAACAGACAAATATTCGAACACATTTGATCAAAATCGTCGAACATTGCGACGTTCTACTTTTTTTTGCATTAACGATACTAATACATGTCCGTATTTTAAATTTTAGTATGCATTGATATATATATATATATATATGTATATATGTTATATATATTAATATATTGTTATATTATTATTATATATTATTATTATTTTTTGCAAGGAAAATATATATATATATATATATATATATATATATATATATATATATATATATATATATATATATATATTCTCTCTCCTCATATTTCTAGAAGAGATTTTCCCCAATTGTACTATATATATATTCCCTCTCCTCATGTTTCTAGAAGAGATTTTCCCCAATTGTACGGATCTGGTTTCCTGCCGTCATCAACTCCTCTCCATATTGCCTAAGCTCAACTACATCTCGGGGCTCATTGCTGGATAGGCATACGGTATGTATGGTGGAATTGTGGTGGTTGGGGGTAAGGGTCTTGCATGAATGAGATTTTGGAATTCCGAGTCATTAGTCCACCACTGTTCCATTGGATTCGGTGCTGGTGCTGGTATCCGTGGAATTTCCTCTGGGTTAAAAACTGGTATTGGTTGTTGGTAAAGTGGTATTAGTACTAATGGTTGCTCTGGATAAAAAGGTAGCAATTGGTTCAGGGTCTGCTAATAGATTCAAGTTTATCTCATTTTCTCTGGGTTGAAAAAGGTCACAGTTTGCTAGCCTTTGGTCCAATTCCTCCCACAGTGGTTTAGTAACGGTCATTTGGACTGGTCTTTCTGCTAGTTTTATAGTGGCTTCCTGAGTTTTCTTTTTTCCTTCTTTTTTTTTTTTATCTTTTTTCCTTATTAAACCAACCCCTTTTCTTAGGTGGAATGGTTTCAGTTGGTTATCTTGAAACACGAGAGGTTCCTCCACATCTGCTTCATAAGGTTCCTCCACATCTTCTTCATATCCTGATACAACTCCGGATGGTCCTTCATCCATCTCCGAATCAGACTTATGTTGAAAAGCATTGGACACGCTTTTGTCACTCATACTGTGAACTCAGAAGTTGTAAAAATAATATAAAAATTATATTATATGTATTGAAATATATTTTCACAAATATAACACACAGGTCATTTTATATAAAAATCCTAACATTAATATTTAAGTTTAGGTGTTAAAAGAGCACCTAAATAACTTAAACCAGTGGCTCTGATACCACCTCTTGTCACAACCACCGACCACACCCTGGGCGGGAGCCGTGAACCAGTTATGGGTGGTATGAGTGTTTATTAAATTGGCAGCGGAATTTATAATTAGGATCGTAGTTAGGAAATATTTCAGAGTTTGTAAAAACACCCAAGTTTAATATTAAACAAATGGGATAAAACCCATATTTCATTCAAATATTTTTATAGGGATAAACCCCAGTTGACAAATCATAAATTTCTTTTTTTATTCAGGCAGTCATAGCCACTTTATTTAAGCCTTCAGTGCTCCATAGCAGGCTTCTATTACTTTCACAGTAAGTCACCTGAAACGCGTTTAAAAACATTTGGTTGGCGAGTTCATTCATTCTTATAAAAAAACACATTGTTATATTTTACAGTATCAAGGGTGATTACATTGTTTTTATCTATCAAATAATCAGTATTTGTCACTCGGTGGCAGTTCCGAGGTGACGGTGGTCATATCACTCATTGGCTAACTTTCGTCCAATAGTGAAGATTATCCAGTAGTGTATACAAAACCCCACATACCGGCAGTAATTTCAGAATACAAAAACTTAATCACTATAAGTATAACTGAAAAACATTTTAGGATTTTGTAAAGCATTTGGTAAAAAGAAAGAATGACTCACCTTGTAATTTTAGAGTTTTAACTTAAAGCTTCCTAGTGCTAATCCTAGGTTCCTAATAAAAATACAATGCAACACGTGTTAGTGTAACACCCTAACTTAAAGTTTAATGATACATCACGAGACAAAACCTCAACGTAGTTTACAAAGTATAGCCTTATACAGACAGCAGTTTGACATCCATTGATGGGTTGCAGATCAATCGGACAGGGTTCGTACCAGTGATCAGGGTTAAAACACTAACAATGGAGCAGAGTTTAGGGTATCGAGTATAAAAGCAATAGATCAGAGAGAGAGTGAGAAAAAGAACAGTGTGAGGAAATTTAAAAAATAACTAACAGTCTATTCTATTTATAGATGAGATATGGAAGTTATCAAGTTACAACGTCACTTTTAATTCTTTCTTATCCTCGACGTACACACAACAATTCATATCAACAATTTTTGTAAGTTTAATTATTATATACATACATACATATATATATATATATAATTAATTCAGCTGCTTCACTCATTTATCGTTTATAACTTCTAAAATATAAAGTTTTATAAAACGATGAATATGTCGTAAGAACGAACATATTTTTATCTACATTTTGACTTAAGTTTCATTAAAAACGGAGTAAGGTCAATTATAATAATTTATTTTATTATTAATTATTAAACGGTTCCTATAAAAGTATATGTTCGTCTAGATATCTCATTTTCTAACAGTCAACTTTCTCTAATCTACCCGTTTACTAATAATATAAGCTTTATATACTTTATTTATTTATTTTATGGAATGTTACAATGGCGCCAATGAAGAAACACCAAACTGAGATATACCAGAATAGATCTAGGTCTATGGACACGGTTTCCGCATACGAGGCTTAATCTCCTGTTTGATCGTCGATGGAAAGAACTTCGTTAGAAATCACTACAAAACAGAAACCGCCATTAGTCTCGCCACGGGGAGAAGGGGGGTTCTCTCCGTGACCACCCTCTGGCGTGAGAATAAGTAAAGTGACTCGAAGAAAACGAAGTGTGAATGTAAGTAGTGGAGAGTGAATGAATAGCTTGTACCTCAAGTCTTCTATTTATAGCAAGAGATTTGGGTGTCTAGTGTTAACGTAGTTGTAACGGAATCTTTCCCATCGTTAATGGTTACATCTCCATCCATGCACATGGATTGGAAGACGATCAACCGTTGGGGAAAAGCCACGTGGAAAGTGGTTTTCTTTGGGTCTTCATGAAGATTGTGTTGACATCGGATGTAAGATAGATGTCCCGGATGCTGCCATGTCACATTCAGTTACAGCCGTATAAAGGCTTGCACGATTGCCATTTAATGCTTCTAGAAGATCCAAGGTTGTGGAGCCTTGATCTGTTGCCACCTGTCCATTTTGTTATAACAAAAAAGATTCCTTTAACTCAGTTCTTTATTACCTGTGCGCGAAGATGTCTGTGCACCAGACTTAAGAGTTTTGATAGTTTCTTCTTACTTCAAGCTTAACTATACCCTTGCATGATTCCGCGCAAGGGTGTTAAATGAAGTTTTAGATGTTTTGCTCCTTACTCTCGCGCGAGGTTAATATAAACTGCTTTTAGATCTGACTCACCTTTGCGCGAGGCGCACAAGGTCTACTAAGTGATCTGGTGACATTCTGATGGATGGTCTCCTGCGCTGGCGCAAGGCTTCTAGGACCATACCCCTTCAATCATGATATACAAATTTAAGGTTTTATTCCTTACATTATGTATACCATTTGGGTGAAATTGATTTGGAATTGCTTGAGCAAAGTGTAAGAACCAAACAGTTTGAATTTCTCGACACTTAGACTAAATTAAGCTACGAACTAATTACTATTGAACCACGCAATGATGTTAACACAAGTGTTTGAATAAATAAAACATGTACGACACATGATACACCCCAATACATGATTAAAAAGGGGAATTTATAAGGATTCACTCACCGTGGGTGCGTTTCCTTGATTTATGAAGAGTGCGCACGAATTGAGGATTTAACCGACGAAGGAGGCTAACCTAAATAATAATGTAAGCTCGATAAATATATATAAAACTAATATTTTGATTTAATATTTTTTGTTAGATTTTAGGTTATTTTTGTAGTATTTAATGGGATTTTAAACCCATAAAATTGTATTTTTATGTGTTTTAAATTAATTTTAGATACAAAAGTAATATTAATTAAAAATAAAACAATATATAAAAAGATATTTTCCTGTCAGACTGACAGGAACTGACCGGTTCGCTAGGATTAGGCGTCGTGGGTGAGATTCGAACTTGAGACCTCCCTTTACGTGCACGCAGCTCTTCCAACTGAGCTACGTGTCTAACCTGTTAGAATCATGATTTTTATTATACTTATGTACTTGTTATATCAATCCAGAATTAATTTTCATTAAAAAGGTTTTAAAATCAATCAAACCGGCATCCCAGACATGATTCGAACTCATGACCTTAACAATGCTTTGCACCCAGCCCAACCAGTTGGGCTAGGTGACTAACCCGTTTATATGAGGATTTTTATTATATTCATGCACAACACCCACTTCATCGTCTTCCCAAACACTTTACCCACCTACTAAACTTTTAAGTTTATTTAACAATTAACAAAATCTAACCTTAGTTACGAGATAGAAAAAGGTTTAGGATACTTGTACCGAATCGAGATGAAAGCTAGGCTCTCCGGTTGACTTCCGATGCTGAACGGAGTTTTCCGGCGAAGGTGAAATGAACCGAAAGTTTGAACAGTGGAAAGTGCGTGTGAAGTTTTGAATTTTGTGAGCGATTTTGGATCTGAACCTCATTGGATATATATAGGCTGATACGGTGAGGTTTATTTTCGGTTTCAAGATTGGCAGTTACGGTCAATGATTTGCAGTAACGACTGGATTTAATTTGGTTTTGATTAAGAGTGGAATGATATTCATCGGTTATTCTCAGTTACTCGCAGGATTGAAACGGATCTTCCAAGAATTGAATCTTTGATTCAGAGGCGGTTACATTCTTGATGAACTTGCAGGTTTATGCGGTTACTTAGCATATAAATAAAATGTTTTCATTTTCATCACCAGTGTGTGTGTGTTGCAGTGGTGTTTCTGGTGTGTGCTTATATGAAAGACCCGGGTTCGATTCCGGTTAACCCCTTATATATATATATATATTCTCTATTCTTTTGCTTTTAATAATTTTCTTTTATTAAATTTAATTTTATTTATTATTATTATTACATGCCGCTTATTACATAACTAACGCCAATAAAAACATAACGAACATTTAAAAAGAAAACTTTATTAATAAATGAGGCGAGTTTTGAAATCCGATTTACACGAATGTTACATTTACGCCTCTTGTCAGCATAGCTCTTCTGCCTATCACGGGCAGCTTTGGGACGATCATGGATTTGCACAATCTTATCCGTGGTTTCCAGGACAATTTCAGGCCCTGATAGTTGGGCTTTCCCAACTTCTGCCCAACACACGGGCATTCGACACTTTCTACCATACAAGGCCTCATATGGAGTAGCCTTGATACTCGTATGATAACTATTATTATAGGAGAATTCTATTAGGGGTAAGTGGTCATCCCAACTTCCACCTAGATCAATTACACATGCTCTAAGCATGTCTTCCAAGGTTTGAAAGTACGCTCACTTTGTCCATCCGTCTGCGGGTGGTAAGCTGTACTAAAGTTTAATCTTGTGCCTAAAGATTGTTGGAAACTTTTCCAAAAGTGAGAGGTATATCTAGTATCTCTATCAGATACAATACATACCGGCACACCATGTAGGGACACAATCTTGTCCACTTACAACATAGCCAATTTGTCTGAATTATACGTTTTTTAATTGGCAAGAAATGTGCTGACTTAGCCAACCTATCTTCAATGACTCAAATCGTGTCATTACCACGTTTGGTTTTAGGTAACTTGGTAATCAAGTCCATTGTCACCATTTCCCATTTCCAAGTGGGAATATCTAATTGTTGTAGAAGTCCTGACGGTTTCTGATGTTCGGCCTTAACTTGCGAACATGTTAGACACTTAGCTACATAGGTGGCTATGGATTTCTTCAAAACCCATTCACCAATAATTCTTCTTCAGATCCTGATGCATCTTGTCACCACCCGGGTGAACATAGTATCTTGTATTATGCGCTTCTTGGAGGATTAGATCTCTAAGTCCTCCAAAAATTGGAACCCAGATTCTCTTATTAAATCTAAGGATTCCATCCTTTCCAGGCGCTAACTGATCAACAGTTCCGCCTAATCCCTCATTAGGAATATTAGCCTCGAATAGGGCTTGCTTTTGCGCATCTAATAGCTTCTCATTCAAGCTATTTCTAAGCTCAATGCTTTTGGCATTAATCCTAATAGGTTTAATCCTTTCCTTGCGAATTAAGGCATCGGCAACGACATTTGCCTTGCCGGGATGGTAGCGAATTTCACAATCATAATCGTTAAGTGTTTCCATCCATCGGCGTTGTTGCATGTTCAATTCCTTCTGATTGAACAGATGCTGGAGACTTTTATGGTCAGTGTATATAATACACTTTGTTCCATATAAGTAATGTCTCCACAACTTTAGTGCAAATACAACGGCACCCAATTCCAAATCATGGGTGGTGTAATTTCTTCCGTGCACCTTTAATTGTCGTGATGCATAAGCAATTACTCTGCCTTTTTGCATTAGCACACATCCCATGCCAGTGTGCAAAGCATCACAATAAACTACAAAATCCTTAATACCCTCGGGTAGAGATAACACAGGAGCATTGCTCAACTTGTGTTTTAGAATCTCAAAAGATTCTTGTTGTTTTGGACCCCAAATAAACTTAACATTATTATGAGAATAAATAAGTATGTCGTCTATGAAGACAATGACAAACTTATCCAAATACGGTTTGCATACCCTATTCATTAGGTCCATGAATGTTGCAGGTGCATTTGTGAGCCCAAAAGGCATCACTAGAAATTCAAAATGACCATATCGGGTCCTGAAGGCAGTCTTAGGAACATCCTCGTTCTTAACCTTCAGCTGATGGTATCCTGATCTTAAATCAATCTTAGAGAAATAGCTAGCACCTTGAAGTTGATCGAATAAATCAATGATCCTCGGCAGAGGATACGGTTCTTAATAGTTACTTGTTCAACTCTCGGTAATCAATGCACATCCGTATTGAACCGTCTTTCTTTTTAACAAAAAGAATAGGAGCTCCCCAAGGTGAGGAACTAGGTTGGATAAACCCTTTCTCTAAAATTTCATCTAATTGAACTCTTAACTCCTTCATTTTTGCCGGTGCTAACCGATCTGGAGCTCTGGCTACAGGTGCTGATCCAGGTAGGATATCAATTCTAAACTCTACTTGCCTATCTGGAGGCAGACCTGGTAATTCTTCAGGGAAACCATCGAAATACTCCAAGATGACCGGATGGTCTTCTATATTTGGTTTGGGCTCGTTGATAGTTACTTGCACCATATAATGACACAACCTCTCCCCAAACACTTGGATGCCTTAAATAACGACACCTTGTCTGTCAATCCATAGTGTAAATCTCCAAGGATGGTTATCGTTTCACCAGATGGGGTTTTAATTTTGATAAGTTTCTTATCACAGGCAATACGGGCTTGGTTATGGGATAACCAATCCATGCCTAGAACTACATCGAACCCTGCCAATTTCATTGGCAAGAGAGATATGGGGATAGAATGACTCTTAATGGATATAGAACATCCATCAAGAATGGAAGATGCTGTCTCTATCGATCCATCAGCGAGTTCTACCTCATAGGTTATATCTAGAGTTCTTATGGTTAAGTTTAATAGTTTACTAAACTTATGATCAACAAAATATTTATCTGCACCTGAATCGAAAAGAACTCTAGCATATACATCGTTAATGAGGAATGTACATGTTATGACGTTATTGTCATTAACGGCCTCCCTAGCATTCATTTGAAAGGCCCGAGCAGTCCCTTTCTTAGCCTCTCCAGGCGTTGCATCATTACCTTTGGGGTTCTTGGGACAATTGAACGTAATGTGCCCTTTTTCGTTACAGTCGTAGCAAACGACATTCTTAAGATCTTTACATTCTAGGGTCTTGTGCCCCTTTCTCTTACAGATACCACAGGGTTTAGTCTGTGGATTAACACTACACTGTCCCCAATGTCTGTAGTTACAGTTCTTGCATAGAGGTTTGTCATTAGACGTGGCTGGTTCTTCTTCTTGAACCCAAAATTTCCTTTCTTTTTGAACCTTTGGGAGTTATCCTCCTCCCGTTCCTCTTTCCATCAGTTTCAGTCCTGACTGACTTTTGCCTCACTAAATCTAAGGTGAGGGAGAGAGATAGGTCCACATCAGACCTATAGGTACTAGGCTGAGTAGATTTTACCATGCCCTTTATCTCAGGCACTCACCCATTAATAAACGCGCAATGCGTTTGGTTTCACGGGTGATTAAATATGAAACTAACCTAGACAGGGAATTGAAGTCACAAACATACTTCCGACAATCTAGGTTCTTCATTGAAAGAGTCAAAAAGTCTGTCTCTAATTTCTCCACCTCATGGGGTGGGCAGTAACTTTCCTTGACTAAGTCAACAAACTTAAACCATCCTAAGTTGTATAGGTGTATTTTACCTGTAGATTGGACAATTTCCTTCCACTAAATGAGGGCATTGCCTTTGAAGGACTGTGATACATACTTTATCACATCCGCTGATATCCACAATCGTTTCCATTTCGTCAAGCCATTTCAAGGCTTCTATTGCTCCTTTTTCCCCATTAAAGTCTCAGGACTTGCAGGAGACGAAATATTTATAGGTACATCGGTCTTTAGAAGAACGGGACCTATTAACAAATTCTAATTTCTTTGGTTCACTCTTCGCATTTGAAGAGTGAACTAAGCTTTCTTTATGAGCTGAGGATGGCGTGATTGATAATGGTCTGGAGCGAGTAACACTTGACTCCCTAAGTTTTTCTATGGCCTTTTCCATGGCCTTTCCAACAGCTGCATCTATGCGAGCTTGGAAGTCATCATTACTAACGGCTATATTTTCAACCTTGTTAGAGCTAATCTCTCGGTGGCTACTCTGTGCCTCGTCCGAGTTTACCATTCTGAAGCTTTGGCTCTAAATATCAAACAAAATTTCTCTTAGCCATGGTATAACAACCATATTGGCTTTAAACATTGGATATAACAATCCAATGCCTATTTAAGTTAGTGTGAATAACATCACAACTCTTAGGCTTATCATATCTATATTTGGCCTAAGTCTTAATAGGACCATCAAAGGCAAATTACAATCTGGACATAGTCCATATAATATTAGACAGTGGATCGTAATGTTACAACTGTCATTGTCATCTAGACAATTATATACAGCTCTTAAGCTTGTCACAAATGGACATAATAATTGGGCACATTGGCCTGTCATATTGGACATAAAATTGGCACACTGGTCTATCATATATGACATAAAATTGGGCACATTGGCCTATTGGTTTGTCACATTGGATATAAAATTGGGCACATTGGCCTGTCACATTGGACATGAAATTAGGCACATTGGCCTGTCACCTTGGACATAATAATTGGGCACATTGGTCTGTCACCTTGGACATAAAATGGGCACATTGGCCTGTCACCTTGGACATAATAATTGGGCACATTGGCCTGTCAATTGTCATCATATTGATGACATTAGGCGGGATCACATTGATCACATAGGCTATATAGTAGGTCTTAGGACGTAGTCCTTTTTACCTAGACAGCTAGTGTGGTTCCTCAAGTCACACTACCAGGAGTATGCACATTCCTTAATGTTAACATAAGAGCACCTTAATGGTTGATTAATTGTCCCGGTCACCTTGGACCTTAACGACCTTGGAGGCTTGAGCCTAGTTCACCACCTCTGGATAGAAGGATAACTTCCCTTAACTATCCTGATAGAAGGTGTAATGCCTCGCGTTTTCATACTTTAATTATTTAGAAAGTATTGTCGTATTTCGTTTTTTGGAAACTTGTATTCGTAATCCGAGACTCGAATCATAATGAAACTTATACTTGATACATACTTATCTTACATGCGTTCAATCGTTTAATACGTGTTTACATACATACTCGATACTTAAAATATACTTACACATACGTTATACACTTAAAAACATGCTAAATTATGAGTTTCTAGTATAAAATATTGGAATTATCAAACTCTGGGGGGTCAAACTACAAATTTGGGAAAATTCTGTCGGGAAGCATGACCATGCTCATGACCCGCACGACCATGCTCATGACCCGCACGATAGTGCTCATGACCACTCAGTGAAGATTCATGACCCGCACGACCATGCTCACGATCCGCACGATCATGCTCATGACCCGCACGACCATGCTCATGACTCGCACGATAGTGCTCATGACCACTCAGTGAAGATTCATGACCCGCATGACCATGCTCATGTCTCGCACGGTCATGCTCATGGCTCGCACGACCATGCTTATGACTAGCACGACCGTGCCAAATGACCAGGCCTGGCAGAATCTTTCTAAATGCGTGAATTTTGGCTCCATTTCCCTTCTTCCAACCCCCAACCACCACCAACTTCATTAATTACCTTACCCTAATTTCCCCATTATAAATAGAAGCCTCCCTTTCACTCTCAACTCACACCTAAATCTTCTCTTCTCTTCAAGCTCTAAAGAGCTCTCCTCTTTTCTCAAAGATCAAAGCTCCTAAAAGTGAGTTCTAACTCACCTCTCTCTTTTGATCTTTCCTTTTTCTTACTACTTGGAAATACCTTTTGGAATGTTTCCATAAGTCTTCCATGGAAGACTAACTTGGAACATAACCATATCTAAGGTCCCAAGAGTAAAGACTTTCTTGGTTTTATTAGGGTTTTACCCACAAGTGTTGTATCCTTCCAAGCTTGTTCTCAAAACAAGACTTGAGTTGGTAGAGTGTGATCACTTGGAAGCCTTGGCTATCCTAACTTCGATCCATGGGGTTCCAGACTTGACTACGTTTGATTAAAGATTGATTGATTGGTTGAGATAACTTAGTATTTAAAAAACCTTGGTTCGCACCAGAGTTAATAAATACTTTATCATCAATATCATGTACAAGAAATGTACCAACAATCACCCCAAGAATCATTGTTGCCTCTTACGCTGTGAGGGCAATGTTCTCGCTGGGATCTTCTGTTGTTTTTGTCTCATTTTCAGGTATATATGTGTCAACTTCGGACAATCTTGACGAATATGATCTGCTTCCCTAATGGAAACATATATGACTCTTCTTTTTTCCTTGTGTCTAGGTATCATCCCATTGGTCAAATTATTTGATAACTCGTTCATATTGCTAATGCTTTGTGTTCTGATTGTTGTTATCAGATCATGGATCTCACTGACTAGTCCCAAATAAAATAAGAAATTAGTACAAATTCTGGCGAAGCTAGAGCTAGTACCATTCTTGCATATCCGAAGAATTTTTTTGTATACTCATGACAATTTCGACCAATCATTTGGTGATTTTGTTTCCGTTTGTTCCTTTTATGAGGCGGGCAAAATTTCCTTTCTGTCAGTTCTTTTCATTCTTTCCGTTCCATGACATATGTCATGATCTTGTGCTTGGAAGATCAGGTCTCACCATATTAATGTCTTATTTTTGAAGCATACATTACTTCATCCTTCTCAGCGTATATACTAATGGTTAGGACAACTTTAGTTCTCTGAAGCCATGTATTGTCGTAACAACTTCTTTATTACTAGTAATCTGTAACATTCATGTAAACTGGGTTTCAAAACTCTCTCTGTTTAAAAATCAAGTATTCATCTAAATGTTCGTTGCGTATTTATTGTGTTAGTTATTTTAATTATAACTAATAAATAACTCATAATTAAAAAGATAACCAATAAATAATAATAAGTTATATAAAATAAGCCTTAACAAAAAAAATGAATAAATAAATAAATTCAAAAGGAGTAGCCGGGTCTCGAACCCGGGTCTCCCCTATAATTACACACACCAAACACCACTAAACTGCACACACTTTTGTGAATAAAACTGAAACTAATTAAATTAATACTAAACAAAACGGCAACCTGCAAATCCATCAATCAGAGCCGAAACCGCCATTTTCAATCAAGCATGAGTTTCGTTTCTGTTTCTAAGTTAGCATCCATAACCGTCGCGAAATTATCAAGTTTAAAACGGAAGTTCGGATTCTATGAGAGTAACCGATTGAAGTCAATGATTTCCATAATCATGAATTAAAAACCGAAACCTCCATGATTGACTGAAGAAAAAAAATCTATAAATACCAGTCACTATCTCAATCAAATTCGCTCTTTTCTTCGCACACTCTCAAGCATCCTCTTTAACCCATGTTAGAACCTACTGCTACCAGTCGCCTTGCCGGAGTTTTTATCGGAGTGCCATCGGAAAATTGAAGATCTCGCCTAATCGGTACAAACATTCAACTTTGTTTGATTCTTTTAGCGTGTAGTTGTTTAAATTAGAGAAAACAAAACTTGGCTCGGGTTTTACAGCCGAGATCGATTTCGGGCATTAATTCAGTTGAAGAAGATGAAGCCAGTCTAAATATATATGTGTAATAAAACTTGGGATTTAAATTGGGTTAGACACACAGTCCAGTGGTGGACTGTGTGCATGTTACATAAGTGATTTCGGGTTCGAAACCCTACCATGATACCGATTTTTTGAATTAACTCACTGTTTAAATGCAAAGTTCCAGTAAGTCTTTAAGTATAATGAAATTCAGAAAATCAATGGGTTAGACACCCAGCCTAGTTGGAAGGGCTGGGTGCGTTGCACAGTTGAGGTCGTGAGTTCGAGCAGGGGCATAGACACCGGCTTGGTGATTTTAAAATCTTTTTATAAAAAGGAACTTCTGATATATTCTAATAATTATATAAGAGTAAATTAAATAGGAATCCTTATGGGTTAGACACGTAGCTCAGTTGGAAGAGCTGTGTGCACGCAACCGAGAGGTCACGAGTTCGAGTCTCATCACACGCATCCGAAAATCATAACAAAACCGGTCAGACCCCTCCTTGTCAGGTCTGACAAGTTTTTTTTTATTATTTTATTTTATTTTAAAAATATTAATTTTGGTATATTTATTTTATTTAAAACTCATGTAGAAAACACTTAAAGGCATGATTATGAAGGCTTAAAAATTCAAATAAATACCACAAAAATAACCTAAAAATCTAACAAAAAGTATTAAATCAAAACATTAGATTGTTTATTTATCGAATTATCGCGTTATTATTTTAGGTTAGTTTTCGTTCGTCGATCAAAAATCCTCATTCGTGCGCATTCATCATCATCAAGGAACGCACCCACTGTGAGTGAATTCTTACAAATTCCCCTTTTTATTCATGTTTTGGGGTGTATCATGTGTCATTTATTTATATTTTTTATTCAAACACTTGTGCTATTACCATTATATGATCGTACGTGTGATGTAAATGTTGTTTGTTGTATTGCGTGTTTACATTTTGTCAAGTTGTGTGCAAATCAATCATTAGGCCCATCAGTTCCTCGTTGGAGACGGGTTGAGTATCAGGTGCCTCATTAGATCGGCTCCGTTTGATTGAGCCTTGATCTCATTGTTCATCATTTGATATGTGTGTGTGTGCATTAATTGATATTATGTGTTTTGTGGTTTAATTTACCTATAGTATACTCATTTTTGGTTATGCACATCTTTATTCAAATAACCAATATAACTAATGCTTTCAACATTTAAATAAGATTCACTCGCCAACTTTTGTTGACCCAAAACCCTATTTTTACACATGATGCAGGTGGACAGGTTGAAGCAAGGAACACATAGGAAATTGCCTTAGAAGAAAAATAAAGAAGTCATGAAAAATGTATTTGAACATGTTGTGCTTGTATGTTTATTCCAATTTCTTCTTTAAAAAGAAATAATAAATATGAAACTTTATAGTAAATGTCATGAGCTTTGATGAAAACCCAATCATGCCCCGACTACCATTTCCGCTGCGGGTCAGGGTGTGACATAATCTTAGTAGGATTACAGGTGAAGGAAGTCTTTGTAAGTGCATCTAGTCATGGTTACTCTCATCTTCTCAAGAGTTCTTAATGAAAATATAATTTGTCACACCCCAGATTACCAACCCAAATCCATACACCTGTGGGCGAGGGTGGGGAGTATCGTGACGTTAGTTGATAATCATCATAGTCAATAAAACACGGCCCAGTGGAAGTCTTTGAGTAAAATTACTATTACAAACCAAATGTTCAAAATACAAAATAATACTCGTAATAGACTTTAGGGCAGATCTAAGGATTTGCAAGATCCTCTTATTTCATTACCGAGCAGCTTCCGGCCTATTTCGTATTGTACCTGCAAGCTTAATACTTTTGAAAATACGTCAGCGAGCTGGTAATACACCCGACTGACTCATTTTGAAAACATTTTAGAAATTAGTTTATAGTGCACAGGGCACAAATCTTTTTATTACTTGGGAAAGTTACTTTGTAACCTTGTTAACAGATTCACATGTTTGTCCATACATACATGGCCCAGTACAGAGACCGAGACATGATTAAGTACACACCACTTAAAACTCATGGTGGAGTTATCCCCAATGTCTTGGGTAATTTGCATTTGAGCGTCTGTCAGGTGTATGCCTACACCCCGTGCTAAGGTCGTGGCCATTATTTAACGTAATGAGCCGAGGATATCCAGGACACGGTAATTAACCCCTGATGTTTAAGTTATCAAACAAAACTGATTAAAACGGAATATGCGGATTTACTTGCCATAATCCGGCATTCGATTGATCCCATTTCCGACCAAGTGGTAATAATTTACCGTATCCCAAGCCCGTATAGGGAAAATAAGTCAAGAGTATTTACCTGAGCTAGTCTTGTTTTAAAATGCAAGATTTAATATCTCAGTTGTATCCAAAATGAATTAAGTGTAGATAGCATTTACCGGAAGGC
Organism: Scalesia atractyloides; assembly: GCA_947069175.1. Classification (NCBI taxonomy): domain Eukaryota; kingdom Viridiplantae; phylum Streptophyta; class Magnoliopsida; order Asterales; family Asteraceae; genus Scalesia; species Scalesia atractyloides. The sequence goes on along the minus strand of CAMTDV010000002.1, from coordinate 82,867,548 downwards.
TCTAGTCTGGATTATGGCATAAGCTAACCAATTAAATACTAAGGGTCTTATTTAAGTCATAGACTTAGACCGAGTAGTGTACAGGATTAAGACGTATAGCGCTTGATTAAACAATGACCAGACATAATGTAGTTTAAACCCGACAAGTACTTTGACTTGCATAATATAGGTAAACTATAAACATTCTGGATTTTGAAACTTAAATGACAAGGTTAGACCCGTTTCGGTTAATTTCCGTAAAATAGTTACATATACTTAACCGTACGCATATTAGCGATATTGAGTAACTGGATAAGTCATGGAAAAGTTCTATATGCCATTATACTTTAGATAAGTTGTAATATCAGTAGGATATCAACTTATATGCCTGTTAAGGTTTTAAAATGAAATTATGCCTTATAAGGGCATTTTGGTAATTTCATATCGTATAAAAGGAACTTGATAATAAATTAATGTTTTAACTATAAGTATTTTGGAAAATAACTTATTTATGATTTAATATCAGTAGGATATCAATTATATGTGTAATTTATCTTTTATGACCAAACTATGCACCGAAGGGGCATTTTGGTCATTTTACACATAGTTTATAAATTATTTGGGATTCTGAGTTTATAACATGTACCTACTATAAAAATATTTAAATAAGTTTTAAAATCAGCAGGTAACAAGTCTTGGTAATATGGTTTAAAACCATACTATGTGCCGAAACGGCGCTTGTGTCGTAAAATGACGTTTTATGCGATGTTTAATAAAAATGATGTTAAGGTCAGATTAAAATGTTCTAGATATGCTATTTAATATAACATATCAGTAGGTAAAAGATTTACCTTGAAAAGATTTGATTAAAACCAATTTATGAGCCACAGGGGCTTTATCGTCATTTATTGACATAATACAAGGACCTGCTTGTAAACTCAGTTTATAATCCTGTTTAACATCCCAAATAATCTTACATATAATATTACATCAGTGGGAAACTTATTTTCAAGTTCATTATCATTAAAACCTTGTTTTATGCAAAAATGACATTTTAGTAAAAAATGACATAATTACAAAACTTGTGCATAAACTCAGATTCTGATTATGATCATGTAATATAACCTCAGAGGGTTATGCTACATTATATTATGATCATAATGCAACCTTAGATCAGTAGTTAACTAATCTAAATCGGGTCAGAATCAAAAATCAAAGCAGAAGTCAAACTTCGTGACTTTCGGTTGCGAACCGACCCTAGAACTGAAATTGACGAGCCGAACATGTTCTTACATGTTCTAATAATTATTACAAACTTGTTTAAGTGTCAAAACAGGTTTCATAACATATATAAGATCAATTTATGATTTTTCTGAAAAATAGCATGTTTAACGTTTTAATATCTTAACTTTGACCCGTCAATTGGTCTAGCAAACGTGATCTTCAGGAGGTACCCTTTATAGGGACTAACACCTACCTTATAACGATCACTTAGACAGATTCGTTATGAACAATGGCTGGACCATAATGGTCTTAACCGAAAGTCAAAGCGTTTTCCGTAAAACGCTTGACTTTTGGCTATAAAAGCCTAAACAAAAATGCACAAAGAAGGAACACTTAGAAAAGGTTCCTAGGATGCAATAGAACTAACTTGGATGCTCCTTTCAGTTAGGAACTTCCAGAGGAGGGAGATAGAGTTGAAAATGAGAAAGGTGCAAGTTCAAAGGTTGAACCTTTGCACCTATTTATAGTTGGAGAGCTTGAAGGAGGTGATGCCAGGTGTTAAGAGGTGTAAGAGGAAGCTTACAAGTGTCCTAAAACGTGGCATAGCTGTTTAAAAGTCCCTAGTTTCGAATCAAATGGTTTTTGGCACTTTTTGTGATGGCCAAGTTAATTTTCTACAGATACAGTCCTCTGGCGGACCGCGAGAGGCACAAGCCTTGCCTCTTGCGCCCTGCGAGCGCCCCTTGGCCACTTTCAAAAGTTGACACTTTTAGCCCCTTAACTTATAAAACTTCCTAGAACCTCCTAAAACTCCTTTTTAGAATATTTAGCCCTCCGTAGCCAATATTTAGCGTACCCGGGATTATGCCCAGACATTGTCGAGCTCTCGGTTTGTTAAAAGGTCACTCAGAGGTATAATTAATATGTTAACACTTTTAACCCCTCCATTGTCCAACTTTTACATATTACGGATTCAATCCCTCTCGTCCAACAAATGGGACATGTGAGAGTTATGACTTCATAAAAGATCACTCAGAGGCTCATTATAAGCATGTTGACTCCAATGTCACTCAAAGGCTGGGCATGTTGACACAACGGTCACTCAGAGGCCAAGTTTTAGCATGTTGACACTAATGGTCACTCAGAGGCTATGTTTAAGCATGTTGACACTAATGGTCACTCAGAGGCTCGGTTTATGCATGTTGACATCAGAAGATCACTCAGAGACTTAGTTTGAGCATGTGGACGCTTTTAGTCCTTGTTAGTCTTTAATAGACTTAAAATACGACACGTGTCACTATATTACTGGACACGATTTTACAGGGTGTTAGCATAAATATTAGTTATACTTTGGTGCCTAACACAATCTTTTTGTTACAACTTTCCTGCTAGCGTCAATTATCTAAGGTAATGCATTGGAAATTCGTATACTTTTGATGGCATCCCAACTTAAAGGGTTCCCATAGTTCTTAATTACATCCTTGTCACACGAGTTACGAGACAGGTGATCAAATGAAATAATGTTCAATATCGGAATCATAAATGTATATGAGAGGTTCATGATAACGAAATCTAAAATTATCATTGACACACATGCTCATGATTCATCCTAAATTGCCAATCATTATGGCCTTTGGATTTTCTTATACATAGATTTACATATCTATAGAATCGTATGTTTCATAAACTGGCATATACATACCATTCATAAGGTCAATGCATTTAACAGGTTCATATTTCCAAAAACAAGTCAGACAACAGGTTATGGTATTATTCAGGGAATTCTGTAACTTTTTAACATAACATATACCCCATCTTACCCGGTCTCGCTAGTAAGGCTACCCCATCTTACCCACACAAGCTGGAGATTCTACCACACCATACCCAGTCTTGTCAGAGAGGTAAGTATCATTGTATTTCCCATATATAGAATTTTCTCAATCATGATTTTAAAGGTGCATCTTTTATTAAGGCTTTCATCAAGTAACAAGGAAATTAGTATTCACATGATGGATCAAATTCTAGAACCGAGTAGTACCAATAAACAAAAAATAACGGTGATCAAGTGTTCCCGCTTATTTATCGTATTTGCAATATTCTAGTTATCATCCTCACAACATACCAATCCCTATCACACTATATCTACACAAGTAATTAGCTTATCTCGAAGGTTATGTTAAGTCTTCTTCCTTAAGTTATAGTATAGATTCTATTATGGGTATTACTAGTTAATATCAATTTCCTAACTCTTTCGTTTAAGCTTAGGTATTATCACCACACCTATTTGCTAAAACCAGTGGGTCTGATACCACTTCTGTCACAACCCCCAACCACACTCTGAACGGAATCTGTGAACAGTCAAGTGGTACCGATGGTTATTTTGAAAATACTGCAGCGGAAATTTTATCAGGATTGTGAGTTAGGAAAAATATTAGAGTTTAGAAACACCGAAATTTTATTTATAACAAATGGAATAAAACCCATGTTTTACAAATGTAGCCTTAAAAGGGAATAACCCGAATACATAAAACAACGTTTATTAATTTAATTGATAAAATAAGCCACTCCTTTAAGTCTTTTGCTGCCGTATCACAACTTTTATTCAAATATATTATAATCACCTGAAACATGTTTAAAAACATTTTATCAGTGAGATATACTGGTGAGATCATTCATTTGTATAAAAAGACACATTGTTATAATTACAGTATTAAGGGTTTTCACATTTGCTTTTATCTTTCAATTACTCAAATCAGTATTTGTCACTCGGCAGTCCTTGTGACTGTGATTATATCACTATTGACCCTCAATTGTCCAATAGAAAAGCTCATCAAGTAGTGTATACGAAACCCCACATACCGGCAGTAATTAAAAATAAAAAGACTTAATCCCCTGTAATTATAAGTAATAACTGGAAAATATTTAGTATCTTGAAAACATTTAGGTATCATAATAATGTGAAGAAAAAGAGAATGTCTCACAATGTTATGAGAAAAAGAGAATGCTCACCTTGTAAATCTATAGTTCTGATTAAACAGGCCTCCTGATTCTAAGCCTTTTGATACTAAGCTTCTTGATTAACAGTAAGTTTATAGTTCCGAGTCTTCTTATAATTAAGCATCTACTTTATCAGTGAATTTATAGTTTTAAGCCTTCTGATTCTAACCCCTAATTTCACATAATGTAATATGTATTCGTGTATAAACTCAACTCAAACTTTAACGATAATCACGAGATCAAAACCTTAACGTAGTTAACAAATTATAGCCTTATTCAAGCAGCACTTTGGCATCCGTTGATTGGTTTATCGATCGATCGGATAGGGTATCGTTTAGTGATTAGGGTTTAATACATGAGAATACAGAAAAACAGAATGACGAGGGATATAGAAATTGATTTCAGAAATCGAAAATGTACGAATGATTCTGTCCCAGACCCGACCTTTATGTAGCCCATGTTGGTATCTCATGAGTGGTCACTCCGCTAGTAGTATCTTTCCTGGCTCCAATAGCATGGACCAGGCACCTATGAAGGTAGCAGTATAGTGGTTCATTGAGGCTAAGAGCTTTTCCAGTGTATGCAGATCATACTCTCCTTCACCCGTCCTATTCCAAAATTCCACATCCTTGGTCCCCTGAACTCATACCTACACATGGTGAATATAGGCCTCATTGTATCCTTTGCTTATATAACCCTATTAGACCCCAAAGTTGGCTAGTGTCATGGTATACCATTTTCTAGCCATCCTAAACTCGATACACTCAAGGGTTTCCTTTGCTTCTTTGGAATGAGTCTAAAAACCCTGAAGGAGGATAAGAACTCAAGGGTTACTTCTTTGTAGGTAGATTCACTTACTTTAAAGAGTTTGACCCATTACGGTGTCAAAAGGTTCTCGCATCTTTCTAGTAACCCATACTTATCTTAAGCTTCATAATCTATGGTTCTATGTTGCATGAACGTCCTTTCCATCATCTTCCTCATTGTAACACCCCAGAAATTCGTCATAATTTTATGTAGATAACTCGGCTACTCGGACATTTAAGGAACGGATCCGTCGACGGGTTTGGCGCATGGGACCTTTTTATAAACAAAACGGTAAACGAGTTTGGCGCCTAATTGTGGGCTTAAAGAAGTAGAGGGACCCGTTTGTAAATTGTGAAATATAATATTTTTTATATTGAGAATAACAAATCAAGTACATGAACTTTGAGGAGGTTATGTAACTGATCCTCGTTTCCGCAGCAACTCGATGGTGACAAAGGGATTTGGGAAGCAAAACTTGTGGATTGCGTCATACCCCAAGCTCAGGTTAGATCCTACAATTAGTTTATTAATAGAACTCGCTAGGATTATGTGGGCACAGCGAACCTTTGTCCCGCACGTGAACCCGATTCGAATTGTACCGATTGTAATGTGATTGTCTTGATTGTTCTTGTAGCTTGAAACGCGTCAGCCACATCATACAACCCATGTTGGATATTTTAGTGTAATTTGAGATTGCGTGTGACGTTCAAATAAGAGTGCACGCTAATTTGAAGGTCATCGCGACTAACGGGGGATCCAAGGGGGCAGCGCCCCTGGGAGCAGGGTCCAATGTGGAAAGCTTAACATCTAGAGTTTGGAACACAACATTAAAATGATCCCAAAGGTATGTGTTTAGATCTGCAAGTTAAGTAAGGTTGAGGTATATCTTCTTAGTAGCTCTTTTGAAAAATTGCATTTGCAGGTGCAAGAGTAAAAGAGCTACCTATATGAGCATGAAGTTTAGCTGCTTCAAGAAGCTTGGACTTGGCTTTGATATGCTTATGAAGGATAGGGACATCGGCTAGTAAAAGATAGTGTCAAGTTAGATCTATGTATGTAAACTAATGTGTATATTATCTTCATGTATTCAGTATGGATATTAAGCGTTCAATCCTTAGAGACACCCTTAAATTCGAATATTTGGAATGTGTAATATACTAATATGAAATTCAATCGTCACGACATTTCATTTATGCATTAGTTTGTTTGATTGCTGTGAACAAGTTAGGTAATTCTTGATTACACTAAAATGGGGGAGATATGTTGGATATTTTAGTGTAATTTGAGATTGCGTGTGACGTTCAAATAAGAGTGCACGCTTATTTGAATGTCATCGGGACTAACGGGGGATCGAAGGGGGCAGCACCCCTTGGAGCAGGGTCCAAGGGGCAGAGCCCCTGGCTGGGGTCGAGCTGCATCAGAAATTGAATTTCGGGCTAAATATGCACTTTTGGAAACTTAAGGGACTAAAGGTGTTTTTGTTCAAAATTGAAACTGCAAGCAGTTGTGAAAAACTGAAAATACGCTCCCAAATTTTTTAAAGAAAATACTGGACGAATTTTGATTCAAAACTAATCCCCAAAATCTCACAATCAAAATTGCCATACAAAAATCTAGAATTTTTCTGATTTTATCCGATCAAAGATTGGTAGCCACTCCAATTGTTTGATCTGATAGTGATTACACGACTTCAGATTAATCCAAGCAATTTCGAATTATTCCCAACAACCCATTTACAACGCTGGATCTAATGCTCTTGGTTTTGCAAAACTTTGAATTCGGTTGAGATAGGAGGTGTGGCCGCATGTTCCTTTGCATGTATGCATACGCACTGTTTAAGTAGGTCATTTGGGTGCACGAGGCGTGAAGTTTGGATGTGGGTGCCGGTTCTCAGTGCGCGGTGATGATGAAGCTATCTGGTGGTGGTGATGGGTTATAATAGCGTGTAGGTTAATAGTGGTTGCGGTTGTGAAGAAGACGGTGGTAACAAGCAGTGTGTAGATGGCGGTGGTGGTCAAAAGTGGTTATGATGGTGTTCCGTGGCATTTGTGGTGGTGAAGGTGACATCGGGTGTGGGAGTTAAGGTTGCAAGGGGTTGGTTGAGCTTTAGAGGGTCGCGTTTAGGAAGTTGATATGGAGGCTGCTGAAAGGTCATATTGATTACCTGTTATGAGAATGTGTATGTACAGAGTTTTAAAAAGAAAAAAAAACAAAGTATTTAGTTTAGAAGTGGTGGTGAATGAGGTTCTTCATAGAAGTTGGGTGGTGATAAGGATATTGCAATGATGAGATTATGTTGATTGTAATGATGAGGTAATGATGATAGATAATGAGGTATTAATTAATTAAAGATGGTGATTTTAATGATTAGATAGATGCTGCATGGGATTTAGGTGAGGTACGTGTGTGCGCATGGCTTGCTATCATGCATGTAGGATGGCTCGGGATGGGTTCGAACGGGTCACGGGTGGCCTGGTTTGTGGTGCATTCGGATCATGGGGTTGGTGAGGTAATCATATCATGGAGATGAGTTTGGGCGTGCATTCGGTTTCGGTCATGATGCGGGTTTAATAGATCCGACGTATGCGTGCAAGGGTGCATGCGAACGCACGTATTAAATCTTTAATATTTGAGGGGTTTGGCTTCGGGTCACGTGCTATATTATTTATAAACTTGGTTAGTAACTTAGAGTTACCCAGTTACAGGATTGGCATGGCGTGTATAATTCGAGACGGTTTGACGTGTGGATTTAGAAGCTTCGCAACAAATGAGCTCTAACTCCTCTTTTTTTGATGTTTTTATTTTGGGGTTAGCATACATAGGTATCTACGTGCTTTTACGTACATGTTTATACGTGTTAAATTGTTAAACTATTAATGTGTTTGAAGTAAAAATGTTTATTAGATATTTTCTCATGATATACGAGTTGATAGGGTTTTTGGTAGCCTTGCTTAGGTGTGTGATGAAGGTATTGGTAATGCTACGGTTGTAGTGTAAGTGGTAGTATATTTGTCAGGGACGAGGTTAATCCACAGTCTACTATGATAATGAGTTTATTGACATTGTGTATGTGTTGATGTGCTTTTGTGTGATATAGCATCCTAGAGATGCTTGATGCGAGATTTCTCGTGATGGGGTCGTTACCTTCGGGGTGGCATCGGGTCACAAGAAGCACACTTGAGGTGCTTAGTTGATTGTCACGGTTTGTGATAATATTTTTGCGCTAGTGGCAATGACGGTTTATGTGGGAGACGATGATGGCTACAATTTAGTAACCTGGCCCAAAGAGGAGGGTTGCATGCGGCAAAATGAGACAAGCTATGGTCACTTCTTAGTGATTTGACTTGATTACGTGTTAGGTTCCCACCATGTGTGTTTTATGTGTTCGCGCTAGATGAACTAATGGGTATTTTGTGTAGTTGTCGTAGATGTTTATTTTGTGTGGATGTGATTTGTACTAAAGAACCTCTTGGTATGATTTGGATGAGATGAGTATAGAGGGAATGGTTGTAGATGGGAATCCTTGTGATAATATGTTAGATGTGAGATGTATATAGGGTCATGAGTCTAGAACTGGGCATCGTGGGGCAATAGGTTTGGTAATAAATGAGGCGGTTCAGGTGTTGATGTGTTTTAGCGATGATGTTGGTGCTTTATAGATGTTGTGTTTTGACAATAAAGTAATGTGTTTTTGATGTGTCTTTTATGTTAAAACTAAACTATTATAACTCATCCAGTGTAGCTGACTTTTGTATTTTGTTTTGTTAGTTTGTTCGCAAGTATATAGTTTAAGTTGATACCACTCTTGGCAAATGAACGGGATAACTCGTGACTTGGAAGGCATACATTTATGATATTTTAATTTAATATTTGTATTAATTTTCAAAGCAACCGATATTAGCATTCCGTATTACCTTAGACCATGTGTAGTGGTCTCGTGGTCTACCAAACCACATGCATAACACCGCCTCCTCTTCATGTTGTTTGGCATGTCCTCGTGGTTTATTTTACAAGATCAAGATTGTGCATTGCTCAATCCCATTTTTTTTTCAATTTCCAATCATATTTTTATCCCATTAATTTTACATGCCACATAATTGCACCATTTTACCTAATGAAACAGCATGTACATCATATCGCAAAAATAACCATTTCACAAGGTTTACCAGGTTAATATATTGATATTGATGTGACATCTATTCTATTGAATCTTGATTTAGAAAAAACCATGAAATCTAACACCTTGATTGCCTGTTTATTTTGCGGTTGTATATATAATCATCTGATTTGAGAATATATAATTACATATCCATACCAACCAAACCATTGGTAGTCGAACCATCACTCAGGGGCGGACCTATCGCCAGTTGTGGGTGAGCGGCTACATCCCTTGAAAAAACAAATTTAGTATATATTTTAGGCAAAAAAACCGACCGCACCCTTTGAAAATATAATTATACGCCTTATGAGCACCGCTCGAAAAAATTTCCTTGATCCGCCACTTACGTCACTCTCCAATAAACATTATGTGCATTTAATTGTACATACTTTTTGTGTCCCAACTTTAGTCATTTTCTCCACTTTGTTTTAATTTATTTTCAAGGCATACTTGCATTTCTTTTCATATAAGGCAAAATACTATAAAAAGTATACATAAATGCAAATAAACAAATAGTTTAAAGCAAGACATAAAATAACAAAATATATAAACATTTTGAAACATGTGTAATTCCAAATCACTACATATACATGATAATTTCGTTGAAAAAGAGTGATATTGAATAGCTCGGGAGGGATAGACAAGAAGAGAGGGCGTGAGATAGGAAAATAAGAGGAAGATTAAAGAAAACTCAAATTTTAACTTACAACAACGTAAAGTCTAGGTTATGTAGACGAGCCAAGAAACCGACGGTGTTGTAGAGTCTTGCAAGGCCAAGAAAAGGTCTTACAAGGTCAAGAAAAAAAAGCAAAATAAACAAGTCTAGCAGCTCAGGATAGGATAACACCACAACGTCTAACATTTGAAAACCACTTTTTCCGTTACCATCATGGTGGCAACACCTACATCACGAGTAGCATCTTTGGTGGTGGTGCTTAAAAGACCGTCTGTTCCATCTTTTGTAGGTTGATGAAGGTGGACTCCACCTACACATCATTATAAGGCCACATTAAGTATTCGGTTAAAAAAAGTAATCAAGGGAATCAAATTCAACAAGAAGAAAGATGATAAGGAGATTTATAAGAGAGAGATGTTATGAGTTGATAGTAAATAAAAGTGGCGGCCGGTCGGTGCCGGTGTTAAAACTAAGAGAGAATTTTGTACGTACCTAACTGTAAGAGTATTATTAATTTCCCCATGAAAATGTAAATAAAGAGGTTTAGGTGGGTTTTATTTATAGGTGGGGGACTTGACATGTTATGTTTAAAAGGTGCAGTAAAGAATTTTATCTTTCCCCACATGCAACTAAAATATAGTAGTTATAATCATCAACACGTACACCCATTGTATGATAATTATGAAAATTAGAATACTATAAATTTCTCAGCCGCCATATCTAGTTATAATTGAGAATTAGCTACTCCACTTAACAGAGGCATATGTGTTTTAGAGAGTATATCTTATATTGAAACTTTGGCAAGTTTGAAAATCGATTAATTATATAATAGTGTAAAACTTTGGAAATTGATTAATTACACAATATGATGTAAGACCTTTAGGATGTAAATGGGCTTTCAAAACATAATTAGATCTGAATAGAAATGTTGAACACTACAAAGCACGCTTGTTTTGCTACAGACTTTACACAAAAAGATGGAATTGATTATTAAGAAAACTTCTCACATATATCTTGAAAGGATTCTTTAAGGACTCTTATGGAATTAGTAGCTCATTAAAGCTACATTAGACGGATATCAAAACCACTTTCATTATTGGTGACTTACATGAGGATGTGTTTATGACTCAACCTGATCTTGAAGGTTAGGAAAACTTAGTTTGTAAATTAAATAAAGTCATTTATAGGTTAAAACATGCATCACATAGTGATACTTAAAATTTGATGAAACTTAAAAGAAACAAGGCTTTATTACCTCAAAATGAGTGAAAGCAACTTTACTATGCCTATTCTTTAAATGTAGGATATCCTTTTGGCAAGTAATAGTTTAGATTTGTTGCGTAAGTGAAAGTGATAGGCATCGAAATATATGGGGATCTTGCAATGGGACATTAGGTTCATCCCAAAAAGCTTACATTGATCATGTTCGTACATGTTATAACATGCAATATTTCTCTCCGTCTATAGCTCCAATAGTTAAAGGGGTTGTTTCCGTTTCATTCCAATATTCGAAAACAGAGGTTGAGAAGAAACAAATGAAATGACACCTTATGCTTTAGTAGTTGGAAGCGTGATGTATGCTCAGCTGTATACTCGTCCAAATGTCACTTGTATTGCTGGAATGTCATGCCGTTATCAATCTAACCCTTACCTAATCATGGAAAGCAACAAAGAAAGTATTACGATATCAACAAGGAATGAAAGACAAAAAGTTGACATACATGGACTCAAGATTGTTAACTCCATATCACAACCATTAAAAATATGCATTGATAACTCAGTTGTCATTATTTTCTCAAACAACGACAATTCAAGTGGAGCTGCATTATTTTATGATACATAGTAATTGTGCTTATGTAAACGAGTAGAAGAAAATAACATTTGTATGGAATACATTACCACTAAAGATATGTTAGCGGATTCGACGACTAAAGGTCTATTACCCAAAACTATTCTAGAACATGTAATGAGGATTGATTTTAGTAAACACCTTATATGATATGACATACAGTATATATGAATGATTACTATTACCTCAAATGCTTTATTTTGTTTATAATAACGTTTGTGTGCACATTATGATATGTAGACAAAACTTATGCAAATTAATGATTTACTCTAAAGGTTTTTTCCAATCATTTTTACTCTTAAGTTTTAATTGTTTTTTGTTCACACTTTGGTATGACTGTTAGGAGTCTCAAGCTCTCATCAACTCTAATGAGTGTATATCTATACTATAATATAGTGTGAAATTTGATGGGTGTTTAACTTGGCTAAACTTAACGAATTACTCGGCACTAATAGTTATTCGGTCAAGTGGAAGAATTTTAGACAAACCCATTTAGAAGTAATCAATCTTCCACATGGAATAAAACTATGATACACAAACTTTATTCTATAAAGGAAAATGGTGTTTGAAAATTGGTTGAATTACCCAATAGTGTAAAACAGGGAATTAGTAGCTACAAAAGCATGATTGGTTGCTAAAGACTGCATACTAAAAGAAGAAATTAATTATCTAGAAAATGTCTCACATGTATCACAGAAAGATTCTTTAAGGACCGTTATGACATTAGTAACTCATTAGAGCTACATCACACGAATTCTGTACGAAAATTAAAATCACCATACAAAATGATATTATATCTCATCTAGTTCATAAATTAAATTAAGAAATGCTAAACCTTTTTTGAAATAGGTATGCATATCATGGCTATCAATTGTTATTAGTTAGAACAAGAAATATAATTAACACCAGCCATCCAAATTTACCTTCTAAATTGATTTGTGGTTGGAGTACAATTTGTATACATCTGGATACATTTGTTTGGTGACAAGACCACACTAGCTAGCTAGCTTTATGAGCCAGAAAAGTTTGGTCTTATCTATTGTCGTATGCTTTTACCTTTCCCCCTAATACAAAAAAAAAAAAAACGTCTAGCATTTTGTTTTTGTGAGATGGGTCATAAATGCCAACAAAATCCTTTTAATATATATATGAAGTTATGAATCAAATAATTTATAGCCTAGCAGTATCTTGGTGTGTTAAAAATATACCCTTCTTCATAAGGCTAAAGATAGTTTTACTCCTAGGATGAAAAAATATGTATATCTTTGAAGTAGAATAAGACGGTCCTTGAAAAAAAAGTTATGGACATGAAACATTTTTGTGATATTAATACATATAAAATTCCTTTTGGAATGGATAAAGTGTGACATCATAGAGGAATAAATATGTTATAAGAACTTAATGATTTTTTTCATTACGTTACATTTTGTCTTAAATTTTCTTTCATACTCAAATTTTAGAGGTTTCTGAAGCCTTTTTCATGATATTCTCTTTAGGAGTTTTGGGGGTATGCCCTCTAAAACCTGTAACACGTTTCCTTTTGGATAATATATTTACCGGGTGCTAGCTCATTTACCAAGAAAAATGTCTTTTCATAATCTCAAACTTTTGTTTAGAAATAATATGCTATTATTTTTTAGACAACATACTCAATACACTTTGAAAAGGAAGAAGAAACACGTTAGCTACGTATACAGTGTAGGCCAAAGGCGTTATTAGTTCTGTATTTTTGGTTCAACGATTGGACTAAATCCTTTCATATTGCAAACTGTAGTTTTCTTTACATACCCATTTACTTTATATTACAAGGAACTGATCTATTATTAGTATTTTAGCAATATAGTTTTATAGTTCTGAAAGAAATATATGTAAAAAGTGTAAAATATTATTAAAAAGAGAATGCGGAATAAAAAGTTCACATGCATGTAATGAAATGGTTGCTGGTGCGATGAAATAGGAGGTTTGTCTAGTACTAGCAATAAAAAACAAAAGAACTGCCAATATTCTTTTCGGATAATACGTAGTTTCCATTTGCTGAAAAAGATTGTCAAGTGGAAACAAAAATGGTCATATCTCAAAAACAACTTACTTTTCAACACACACACACAGATCGATATCTCATCTCTCAATATTCATTTGTATAGCCTCATACATGCATATTGATTCAAATAACATGATCCTCTCTCCTATTAGAAATTGATGTAGCGTGAATAGATATTAATTTGGTAAAATTATAATTATTAATTAATTTTATATAATGAATTATATACTAAATTCTTAAGTAGAGTTTTTATGTCAATTTATTTGTTATTATTAGAGTTTATGTTTCTAATAAAATAACTAATTAAGTGAGACTTTTCATTTATTCTTAACTCTTGTAAATATAGTAGGTTATGTACCTCATTTTGAGATAGAGAAATACTAGAAAAATACAAGAGAAGGGATACAAGAAAAATACATAAATATATGAAGAATTCTTGGAAAGAAGAAATACTTAAAGACCCATGTGTTGGGTACTTAGAGAAATATGTTTTCTCTATACGATTTCATCACCTTCGTATCATAATTTTCACAAATTCTAACACCATTATTTTATCCGGTGTAACCTCGGGCGCGTGAGCCATCTCCAGCAGTACATACTGTTTCGACTGTTGTACCCTGGGAAACAGACGCGTTGTCTTTAGTAAAGACGCGAAATCTGTTTTAAGAGACGCGTGTTGAACACGTCCCTCAGTCATAACCATCAACATCAGTTTGTTTATTTTTTTTAGCCAAAAATGATCGCACAAGGAGACACGGTTCAAGTTCTCGTAGCGGAAATTCTACAAGAAGACGATTCTCAAGCTCTTGTTAAAGAGAACGATTTAAATCGATTTATTTAAATATGTTGTATTTCATATTTAATTTTGTTTGGATTTGTACATGGTACGGGTATTACAATTTTCCAAAATTATGTAAAGAGAGTATCTTTACAATTTTTATATTTATATATATAATTTTTATTATAATTGTGACTCATGTCTTACACCTCCATCTCATCTCCATATATAAAACTCGGTTCAAAATTCGATTTGATCCAAAGTTCAAACAACTTTCTTTAAATTCTATATACATATATATATTATAATTTTAGGGAAGGAAAACAAATGAGAAGAACGTACGTGTTGTCGCATGCATATATGATTATGAACTATGAGCATGAAAATACAATATTAACATGAATTTTTCAAGTTGGAAAGGGAACTAATAATACATTTTTGTTATATACCCTTTAGTTCTTTTGTGGATAAAATTAATTAATATATCTATAAAAATGAATATGTTGCTAGTATATAAGCCGTACATATACTAGGAGAATTCGCTTAAGAAAAATTAGGTCATTAGCCATTCAATTTCTCTCTAAAACACCAACCTCTAAAAGTCTAGATTAAACTATCGGTAAAATATATATAGCTTGCGATTCACCCTTAGTTTTTATAATTTAAGATACTTTTCAAACGCTAATTACATATATACCTAGCCTAAAATTTAAATTACATGTATCTCTTTTCTAACTCCTCTACCTAATAATTAAAGGTATCAAATATACCCATTTTAATAAGAGATAATTATATATGCCACCTTGTATTCAACTCAAATTACATATATATCCAATCTAAAATTTGAATTATATATCATGTTTTTAAAAGTTAAAATATCAAATATACTCATTTATATAGAAATTAATTTATATAATGTAACACCCCGAAAATATTAAGTTATATAAATAACACGGGTATTTAATTTAATTAGAAAATGGACTTGTAATGTCCCTAAAATTTTAATAAAATATATATATATGTAGTGATATTAGGCACTATGGTAAAATATTCCACACACAACTAATTTACTAAATTGAATTAGTTTCTTGTAGAAATCTATTAAAAACAGTTTGGTAGTGTCTTTGCATGATAGACAAAATATGAGGTGCTGAATCTAGCAAGTTGGAAACTAAGTTTAAT
Source organism: Scalesia atractyloides (assembly GCA_947069175.1). Taxonomy (NCBI): domain Eukaryota; kingdom Viridiplantae; phylum Streptophyta; class Magnoliopsida; order Asterales; family Asteraceae; genus Scalesia; species Scalesia atractyloides. The sequence continues at coordinate 82,851,856 of CAMTDV010000002.1, read as the reverse complement.
AAAAAAAACAAACAAAAACATAGTGTGTGTTCTGGGGAGCGACCAGAGAGAAGAAAGAAGGAGAAAAACCCTTCTTTGAACTGAAATCATCAAATCAAAATCGATCAAGAGCCTAAACTTCGTGCATGAGTGTAAATCAACGACCATCTAGATAAGGGAATCGTAAGGTATGTCGAATTTTGATGTTTGATGATATTATGAAATTACATGAACACCATAAGTTCTAAATTGAGTATCATTGTGTATGCCATGACATAATTTGAGGTGTATATAAGTCTAGAAATAAACCCTAGATGAACATTTAGAGATCAAATGTGGTGATTTAAGTGGTTGAATGATTTACAATATTTGTGCTAAATGGGTTTTGATGAACACATGAATTGTGTTAGTGAGATTTTATTATTTGATGTTAATATGTTAGGTTCTAAATATTAATTGCCTATTCTAGACATAGACACTTGGAATGGGTGGTAATACGTGACTAATAACTAAATCATGAGATTGATAAGAATAGTATAAAAATCTTGCCCACCAGTGCTTGATGTAATGCCTAAGTGATCATAAATTGTTGAAAATACGAAAGAATCATGTAAATGAGCTTTTCGATAAGTTACATGATATATATATATATATATATATATATATATATATATATATATATATATATATATATATATATGAATTCTAAACCATAAATTGGGTTAAATGTTATAGGCAAGTCGGACGAAACATCGAGCGACAAAGTCGGGACGGACACGCGTTTGAAGGGAAAACTCTAAGGTACGTGATTTAATTGTTTTGAAAGGCTTTATCTATAATATTAGTAGTAATATATGCTGAGAAATGAAATAAGCCTAAGCATATTCGGTTCATTTATAAGTCATGGATTTCACGTATGTGAATCGAATAGAGAATATCTAATTAAGAATTGATTGGGTTGTAATAAAAGCGATGGATTTCCCTAAGTTAATTAAACTAGTCAAATAACAAGATAAATATTAGTTTGGTCGAGAAAAGCAATGGAATTCGTTATAACGACCAAACGGATTGAGGAATAAAAGTATAGAGGTTTGGTTATATAAAACGATGGATATCGTTACAGTAATCAAACAGGTCGAAATTCAGTTTGAGACATATGCTATGAGGCGTATGAACAAATACTTGATACAAACTTGGAAGAAGGGTAGAATTGGAATTTCAAGCATAAAAATTTAGTAACTGAAATATAAAATGCACTAAGGTCGTTCTCAGGAATTGAGGGCATTAATAAAATGATTTTATGGTCAAAGAATATGATTTAATATGATAAATTGTTAAGAAAATACGAAAGGGTCACAATATGTGTAAATAGTAGAAGCCGAAAGCTTATAAAATTAAACATATGATTAACGCGGATATTGTATTGCGAATGTATAAAGTAGAGGATATTGTTTTGATCACATAGGAAGAAACGGTGAGTTAAATGCATAAGCGATTTAAGAGATTTGAAAATTTCATGGCAAAAACTGCAAAAAGGAAAATTCTGCAGCATGCCACCGTAAGCTACGGTAGCCACTGTAGCTTACGGCGGGCTGTTGCTGTTAATAAACAAAAAGTCATTACCGTAAGACAGATGATTCTGATTGTAAGATAATATGGTCTTGATCGTAAGCTACGGTGGTTAAACGTAGCTTACGGTGGGTCTAAAAATTTTTTTAGGTGTGTTTATTTAAACCATTCTTTAACAAATCGGTTATGTTTGTATTTCTTGTAAGGATTATATAATAAAACAATTTGTATTGTAGGTGAACCTTAAGACACAAGGATGTTGATCCAGAAAGACGAAGAACGGAACACTTTCGAATTTCTAGCTTCCGCTTTACCTTTCCTTGTCTAAGAAACAAACAAATGTTGAAATGTTTGAAATCATATTTTGTACTTAGGACTTTTAATATCTAATCTTGTCAATGAAGGAAAACTGTAGATTGTATCCACTAAATTGGACTTTAAATCTTTTGCTAATTACATCTATAATAAGTAGGGTGTTACATATAAAAATTAATTGACAAGATATCTATGCATTATGGGTTGTAGCTTATGTTGTGTTGATTTTACTTGCTTTAGATGTTTGTTTGTCTTGGTTTATTGGGTGTACATTTTGGGTTGGTGTGGGGTTTAAAAGGTTTCTCCTCAACATGTCTTATCCTTTACATTTTTCACTCTCTCTATACATGCTTCTCTCTCTCTATATATATATATACACGCACACACACACTTGGGAAACTTCCACCTACTCTCTTCCATGACTTTTCAGCTACTTTAGGTAACTTCTTCGTTTGTTGGTTTACGCATGTTGAGAGGTTAAGCAAAAGATTGGTGGGATAATCTTAAAAAGTAACAAGGGGTTGAGGCCACGAAGGTTATGACATGGGAGAAGTTTAAGATACCATTTCTTAAACATCATAGCCCTAAAGTCATAATAAACAAAATAAAGGAAGAGTTCATTCAACTAAGGCATAAGGGCGAAACAATAGATAAGATCACGGGGGTGTTCCTTGACAAATTGAGGTTTTGTGACGAGTTGGTTCAAACAGAGGAACAAAAGATCTATTACTATTACAACATGTTGAGTGCTGAGTATAGAGAATTCATGACACCCTCAAAGTATGAAAACCTCACGGAAATCATAAACGTTGCACGAGAACGTGAGATTGAATTAAGGAAACAAATTGAGAGGGGTGAACAAAGAGCGACAGATGCAAATCCAAATTCAACCAAAAAGCAGAAGATTAATGAAACTCCAAAGAAAGGGAGCACAAAAGGAGGATCACCAAGTTGCAAAACATGTGGTCGTGCCCATAAGGGAGAGTGCTATTTCAAAAACAAACCATGTGTCATATGTGGAAAAACGGGACATATAGCATCAATTTGCCGTAGTAAAGTGTCGTTGTGTTATAAATGCTACCAACCGGGTCACAAGAAATCTGAGTGCGCAGAATTAAAAGGGAAGAAAGAGGAATCCGACACAAAGATTGAAGTCCCAAGGTCAAAAGCAAGATCCTTCCACAAAACTGCAGCTGAAGCTAAGATTGAACCCGATGTGGTTTCAGGTACATATACTGTAAATTGTATTCCAGCACATATTTTATTTGATATAGGTGCAAATAATATTTTGTTTCAAAAAGATTTATTAAACACCCCTCGTTTACATTAATAAAACTACATGTACCTATGAAAGTAGAAATAGGTAATAACGAAAGTTTTGATGTCCATGAAATATGCCGGATTGCAAATTGAACATTGATGATGAGGATTACTCGATTGACGTGATACCCATGTCTATGGGGGAATTTCAAGTGGTGGTCGGAATGGATTGGTTATCTCGCTACCACGCTAAAGTGATATGTTTCCGTAAGGAGATACAATTAACATCTTCGAGCAGGAGACATGTCATAATTTATGGGGAAAAGAATGGTAACCCCATATTATGTACAATGGAGGAAGCCCAAAGATTCGTGCAACATGGGTGTGAAGCATACTTAACTTACGTATGTGATACGGAAAAAGAATTGCCAAAGATTGAAGATGTACCCGTTGTAAAGGAGTTTGAAGATGTATTCCCGGATGACTTACCAGGAATACCTCCCGAGCGCGAATTAGAGTTTAGTATTGAACTAGTTCCAAATGCAAAACCGGTAGCTAAGGCACCTTATCGGCTAGTACCGTCGGAACTCCAAGAGTTAATGTCGCAATTGCAAGACTTATTGGATAAGGGATTTATTTGACCGAGTGTTTCCCCATGGGGCGCACCGGTGTTATTTGTGAAGAAGAAGGATGTCACACCCCGACCCGCAGCGGAAATAAGAGTCGGGGCATAATTGGGTTATCACCAAAGCACATGACATTTACTATTATGTTTCATAATTAATAAAGTCAAAGTTACATTTTCAAACATCCAAACATGTTCATTCAATACAAAGGAAATAACCAAACATAACAATCCCAATACTAAATCGTTTTATTCTTCTAATCCAGGTCCTATGTGTTCCTAGCTGCTGCTGGTTCACCTGTATCATGTGTAAAATGGGAGTTTTTGGGTCAACATAAGTTGGCGAGTGAACCTTATTAGATAAACATTTGATAATGATTTTATGGTTAGTTTATCAATGAAATATTGTGCATAATCATAAATGAACAAATGTAAATAATTAAGCATTGGCAAATAGTAGTTACAAATATAACATTCAATAACACTTGCTAGCATACATGAATATACCAATATCATACGATAACGAACATAAATGAACTGTGCGATCAAGGCTCAATCAAACGGAGCCGATCGTATTGCATGAACTGAAAATGTAAAATGAACTGTGCGATCAAGGCTCAATCAAACGGAGCCGATCGTTGCGGGCACGCCAGGTTCAACCGCATAATAAAATGGGGAACAAGCTCAAACCTCATAAATGGGGAGCGGCGGCCTCGGCAATTGCATGTACTGTAATAATAATTTGCATCCAATAATAACTACTTAACAGCAACAAACTAAATACATATGTCATGATATGATGTATGCACAATAGTTTAGTTATAATATGTATATAAACAAAGACACATGATACACCCCAAAAACGTGATTAAAACGGGGAATTTGAAAGGTTCACTCACATTGGGTGCGTTGGATTGGAGATGGTGAGATGCGCACGATTTAGATGAGCGGATCGACGAGGAATACTAACCTAAATAATAATGGAAAAATATATTAGATGGGTGGATTTTATTAAGGATTTTAATGAAATTTTTAGATATATTTTTGTGAGTTTATGGCTATTTTCTATCTTTAAAAATGTTATTTTTAAGTATTTTTAATTGATTTTTAAATTAAATTAAATAAATAAAAATATAAAAAAATACTATTTTTTTAAGTGTTGACCGTTGACCGGTTCGGTCAGCGGATATACTTGCGCCGGGCGGGATTCGAACCGGCGACCTTCCGTTCGCGTGCACGCAGCTCTACCAACTGAGCTACGTGTCTAACCCGTTATAAACTCGTTTTTAATTATATTTATACACTTATTTGAATTAACCGAAAATTCCTTTATTTGCAAAAACGTTTTAATTCCATTGGACCGGTGCTCGTGACGAGATTTGAACGTGCGACGTGTAGTTCATGATGCACACAGTCCACCGCTGGACTGTGTGTCTAACCCGGTTATATTCTTGGTTTTTATTATACTTAACAACTATCTGTTTTAACCCGGTTTAGTTCTTGATCAAAAAGGCATGTTATTACACAAGGCGTGCGTGTAGCAAGGATCGAACTCGGGACGTGTGTGTGAAATTTGCACACACTCCACCGCTGGACTGTGTGTCTAACCCGTTTAAAATACCGTTTTTAATTAATCTTATGTTCTGTTATAACTTCATCTTCTTCGCCGATTTACACAGACAACATAATTCGACTGGTTATGATTGATTTGTGATTTATAAAGTTCTCAGACATTAACAGTAATTCAAAAGTAGAGAATGGAGAGAGTTTAAGGAAAAGAATATACCGATTGATGTTATCACAGAAATCCGGCAGAGGTTCGTCGGTACTGGGAATGAACTCCGGCTGTTGAAACCAATTAACAGCGTTGATCGATTATTCATGAAGTTGAGTCACTTAAACAAGGTTTAAAAGAAGTTTAGGATATCATACCAGTTCACAGTGTGATTCCGGCAGTCTCAGAAATTTTCCGGCGAAGATAAGATTTTCGATAAACGTTGACTAAGATCGATTCTGATGATGGAGTTGTGTTAGAGACTGATTAATCAAATGTTTTAAACAGAAAGAGTCGGAGGAATTACCGTGAGAATGTGAGTCCCGGTTTTCCGGTGACTTGCAGAAATTTTCCGGCGAACTGATTCAGAAGATCTTATGGTTCAAAAATGCGACGAAATGAAATTGAGTATTGTTGTGATAGTTCTGAATCGTGAGAATGATCTGGAGCTTGAATTAAATCAGAACCTTGATGAACTTTCGGTTTCAAAAACCGAAAATGATGAGACTTAAAGTTCAATCAATTTTAACTTGATTGGAAACCGTCACACATCGGTTATAACTGAAATTGTGAGGTAAACAATCGATTTGACGATTGGTTTGCCGATTACCGGTTTTCAGATGGCATCATCGGTTAAATTGAGTTTGTGTATAAGTTCCATTTGTTTTCCTAGAGTTAACAGAAAACACTTTGTGGCGGAGTGGTTTAGGGAAGGAATGCTAAGTTGTTTAAAGCCTTGGCTGACCCGGGTTCGAGTCCCGGCAGCTTCAAATATTTTTTATTTGTTTTATTTTAACTTTTTATCAAATATAATTTTTATAGTTTAGTTTATTTATTAATTATGTATCGTTTTAACTCAAAATAATCATAATTAATTAACGCAACTTTTATAACTTGGTACAAGATTACAAAACGGAGCGGGTTTTGGAGACCCGATTTTTACAAATGTTACAAAGGAAGGAAGTATGCGCATGTGTATAGATTTCCGAGAATTAAACAAACTCACAGTAAAGAATCGATACCCGCTTCTGAGAATCGACGGTCTATTTGACCAACTACAAGGTGCAAGTTTGTTTTCAAAAATTGATTTAAGGTCTGGTTACCATCAACTGAGGGTGAAAAATGAAGATATACCTAAAACAGCTTTCCGTACGTGGTACGGGCACTATGATCCTTGTGATGTCCTTTGGGTTAACAAATGCACCCGCAGCGTTCATGGACCTTATGAATCGGATTTGCAAGCTAATGTTGGATAAATCGGTAATAGTGTTTATTGATGATATTTTAGTTTATTCAAAAAGCAAAACAGATCATGCGCGTCATTTGCGTGAAGTATTAGAAACACTGAGAAGAGAAAAGCTTTACGCAAAATTTTCAAAATGTACCTTTTGGCTTCGAAAAGTGCAATTCTTAGGGCATATCATCAGCGTCGATGGAATATTGGTCGATCCATCCAAGATTAAAGCGGTGTCGAAGTGGAATCCTCTGAAAAATCCTTCGGAAATCAGGAGCTTTTTGGGTCTTGCGGGTTATTATAGGAGATTTATTCAGGATTTCTCCAAGATTGCTTCGCCGTTAACTAAGCTAACTCGCAAAAATGAAAAGTTCGCCTGGAATGATGAACAAGAAAAAGCGTTTCAAATGTTAAAGGAAAAGTTAACCAGTGCTCCGGTATTAACCTTACCAGATGGCACCGATGACTTGGCAGTGTATTCTGATGCGTCGCACCTAGGCCTTGGGTGCGTACTCGTGCAACAGGGTAGAGTGATAGCTTATGCCTCTAGACAATTAAAGGTGCATGAAAAGAAATATCCAACTCACGACCTCGAATTGGCGGCAGTAGTATTCGCCCTGAAACTTTGGAGACACTACTTATATGGGGTGAAGTGCACTATTTTACTGATCACAAAATTTAAAATATTTTTTTGATCAATAGAATTAAATATGAGACAAAGACGATGGCTAGAAATGGTAAAGGACTATAATTGTGAAATCCATTACCATCCATGACGGGCCAATGTGGTAGCAGATGCCCTAAGCCGAAAAGATGAATACACACCAATACATGTGCGGTCGATGCAACTCATGGTAATTTCAGGTTTGCTCGAACAAATCCGAAAGGCGCAAGTTAAAGCGATAAAAGAAGAAAATTGGAGAAAAGAACGTGTCAAAGGTTTGGTGAAAGATATTGAAGACTAAGAAAATGGAATGAAAACCCAATTTGGTAAAATCTGGATCCCGAACACTTTTGGTGTCAAGGACCTTCTACTTGAAGAGGCTCATAAATCACGTTGTTCGATACACCCGGGAGCAACCAAAATGTATAAGGACTTAAAACAAAATTATTGGTGCCTGGAATGAAGAGAAATATAGCAAAATACGTCGAAAAATGTTTAACTTTTTTACAAGTAAAAGTGGAACATCAAAACCTTATGGCAAACTCCAACCGCTAGAAATACCAGTTTGGAAATTGGAAAATATCACCATGGATCTATTAACAAAACTACCGAAAACGGCTTGAGGATTTGATGCCATTTGGGTGGTCGTTGATAGACTAACAAAAAGCGCCCACTTCATTCCAATTCGAGAGGCCTATACCTCTGAAAAGATGTCGGAGGTATATGTGAATGAAATTATAGCATGCCATGGAGTACCGGTATCAATTGTATCTATAGAGATACCCGGTTTACTTTGAACTTTTGGCATGATTTCCAAAAACAGATGGGCACAAAACTATTAATTAGTACTGCATACCACCCCCAAACAGATGGACAAAGCGAAAGACGATTCAAACCTTATAAGACATGCTTCGGACGTGTATTATCAATTTTGGTGGTAGTTGGGATGCCTACCTACCATTAGTTGAATTCTCTTACAATAACAGTTACCATTCGAGCATTGGTATGGCACCATACGAAATGCTTAATGGTCGAAAATGTCGAACCCCAATATGTTGGGGTGAGGTGGGACCAAGAGAACTCGCCCATAAAGATGTGATTAAGGCCACAAATGAAAAGATTGATACGGTTCGAGCTCATTTAAAAGCAGCTCAAGATCGAAAAAAAGTCCTATGCGGTAGAAGACGAAAACCAATCGAGTTTCAAAAAGGTGATAGAGTAATGCTCAAAGTATCTTCGTGGAAGTGAATCATATGATTCAGGAAAAGAGGTAAATTAAGTCCATGATTTATAGGCCCATTTAAGATTATTGATCGGGTGGGCAAAGTGGCTTACCGACTAGAACTTCCTGATGAATTAAAAGGAATACATAACGTATTTCATGTATCACATCTTTGTAAATGTTTATCGGACGAAGGAGCATGTGTACCATATGATGACATCGAAATCGATGACAGGCTTAACTATGTAGTTAAACCGATTCAAATCGTCGATCGAAAAATCAAAGGGTTAAGGAATAAATAAATCAATCAAGTAAAGGTCAAGTGGGAGCATCGGAAACGATCAGACACCACTTGGGAGTCGGAAGAAGAAATGAGACGACTCTATCCTTTGCTTTTCAGTAAGTATACGTGTTTCGAGGATGAAACTTTCTTTTAGAAGGGTGGATTTCTAATACCTTGAAAATATTAAGTTATAATTTAATTAGAAAGTGGACTTGTAATGTCCCTAAAATTTTTATAAAATATATATATGTAGTGATAGGGTGAGGTTATTGTGAGAAAATTTAAAAGTTTGAGAAGGATAAGAAAGAATCTAAACCATTAGATATTTAATCTAATGGTTGAGATCATACTGGCAATTCTGTAAATAATGTTGACTATTAAACTAACAAATTTTCTAGATTAAGGGTATAAAGGTAAATTTAATATTTTTAAATTAAGAAACTAACATTAATACACATGCAAAGTCCCCCTCTTCTTTTTTAAACATCAATAACCTTTTATACGTAACTCTTTTTAAAAAAAATACACCATAATAACGAGTGTTTTTTTATCTTTAATATGAATACCATATTGATATACTTATGTAGAGTTATTTCTGTTTTTATATATTTAGGGTGTTGTTTCTGTTTTGATTCTGATTAAAGTGTTGACTGGTGTTATATTAGGGTGTTATTTCTGTTATATTCAATGTTATGGTGTTCTTTATAAGATGTGTGCCTTCAATATAACTGCGGTGGTGTTTTTATGAGTTGTGGTGTTATTTTTGTTATATTTCTGTTTTTTTTAAGATGTATGCCTTCAATATACATGATGTGGAGTTTTTACGAGTTAGGGTGTTTTTATTAGTTAGGGTGTTTTTATGAGTTATATTTCAGTTCTTTATAAGATGTATGCCTTCAATACACATGCGGTAGTGTTTTTATGAGTTAGCGTGTTATTTCAAATTCGAAAATCCCTACAATAACTGCTAAATCGGTTGCATATATTCATTCCATAATTAGATTTTATTAGTTAAATTACACTTACACCCTTAAACTACCAAAATAAAAAGGGACACATGTCACCTCCATAATCTTTCTTATCCTTCTCACAATTTTAAGTTTTCTCACATGAACCTCTACCTGTAGTGATATTAGGCACTATGGTAAAATACTCAACACACAACTAATTTACTAAATTGAATTAGTTGCTTGTAGAAATCTATTAAAAACATATTGGTAGTGTCTTTGCATGATAGACAAAATATGAGGGGCTGAATCTAGCAAGTTGGTAACTAAGTTTAATAAAAAAACAAACAAAAACACAATGTGTGTTCTGGGGAGCGACCAGAGAGAAGAAAGAATGAGAAAAACCCTTCTTTGAACTGAAATCATCAAATCAAAATCGATCAAGAGCCTAAAATTCGTGCATGAGTGTAAATCAACGACCATCTAGATAAGGGAATCGTAACGTATGTCGAATTTTGATGTTTGATGATATTATGAAATTACATGGACACCATAAGTTCTAAATTGAGTATCATTGTGTATGCCATGACATAATTTGAGGTGTATATAAGTCTAGAAATAAACCCTAGATGAACATTTAGAGATCAAATGTTGTGATTTAAGTGGTTGAATGACTTACAATATTTGTGCTAAATGGGTTTTGATGAATATGATGAACACATGAATTGTGTTAGTGAGATTTTAGTATTTTATGTTAATATGCTAGGTTCTAAATATTAATTGCCTATTCTAGACATAGACACTTGGAAAGGGTGGTAATACGTGACTAATAACTAAATCATGGGATTGATAAGAATAGTATAAAAATCTCGCCCACAAGGTGCTTGATGTAATGCCTAAGTGATCATAAATTGTTGAAAATACGAAAGAATCATGTAAATGAGCTTTTTGATAAGTTACAATATATATATATATATATATATATATATATATATATATATATATATATATATATATATTATATGTTAGACTATGAATTCTAAACCATAAATCGGGTTAAATGTTATAGGCAAGTCGGACGAAACATCGAGCGACAAAGTCGGGACGGACACGTGTTTGAAGGGAAAGCTCTAAGGTACGTGATTTAATTGTTTTGAAAGGCTTTATCTATAATATTAGTAGTAATATATGCTGAGAAATGAAATAAGCCTAAGCATCTTCGGTTCATTTATAAGTCATGAATTTCACGTATGTGAATCGAATAGAGAATATCTAATTAAGAATTGATTGAGTTGTAATAAAAGTGATAGATTTCCCTAAGTTAAGTAAACTAGTCAAATAACAAGATAAATATTAGTTTGGTCGAGAAAAGCAATGGAATTCGTTATAACGGCCAAACGGATTGAGGAATAAAAGTATAGAGATTTGATTATATAAAATGATGGATATCGTTCAGTAATCAAACAGGTCGAAATTCAGTTTGAGACATATGCTATGAGGCGTACAAACAAATACTTGATACAAACTTGGAAGAAGGGTAGAATTGGAATTTCAAGTATAAAAATTTAGTAACTGAAATATAAAATGCACTAAGGTCGTTCTCAGGAATTGAGCGCATTAATAAAATGATTTTATGGTCAAAGAATATGATTTAATATGATAAATTGTTAAGAAAATACGAACGGGTCAAAATATGTGTAAATAGTAGTAAGCCAAAAGCTTATAAAATTAAACATATGATTAACGCAGATATTGTATTGTGAATGTATAAAGTAGAGGATATTGTTTTGATCACATAGGAAGAAACAGTGAGTTAAATGCATAAGCGATTTAAGAGATTTGGAAATTTCATGGCAGAAACTGCAAAAAGGAAAATTCTGCAGCATGCCACCGTAAGCTACGGTAGTCACCGTAGCTTACGGCGGGTTGCTGCTGTTAATAAACAAAAAGTCATTACCGTAAGACAGATGGTTCTGATCGTAAGATAATATGGTCTTGACCGTAAGCTACGGTGGTTAACCATAGCTTACGGTGTGTCTAAAAATTTTTTTAGGTGTGTTTATTTAAACCATTCTTTAACAAATCGGTTATGTTTGTATTTCTTGTAAGGATTATATAATAAAACAATTTGTATTGTAGGTGAACCTTAAGACACAAGGATGTTGATCAAGAGACGAAGAACCGAACACTTCCGAATTTCTAGCTTCCGCTTTACCTTTCCTTGTCTAAGAAACAAACAAATGTTGAAATGTTTGAAATCATATTTTGTACTTAGGACTTTTAATATCTAATCTTGTCAATGAAGGAAAACTGTAGATTGTATCCACTAAATTGGACTTTAAATCTTTTGCTAATTACATCTATAATAAGTAGGGTGTTACATATAAAAATTAATTGACAAGATATCTATGCATTATGGGTTGTAGCTTATGTTGTGTTGATTTTACTTGCTTTAGATGTTTGTTTGTCTTGGTTTATTGGGTGTACATTTTGGGTTGGTGTGGGGTTTAAAAGGTTTCTCCTCAACATGTCTTATCCTTTACATTTTTCACTCTCTCTATACATGCTTCTCTCTCTCTATATATATATATACACGCACACACACACTTGGGAAACTTCCACCTACTCTCTTCCATGACTTTTCAGCTACTTTAGGTAACTTCTTCGTTTGTTGGTTTACGCATGTTGAGAGGTTAAGCAAAAGATTGGTGGGATAATCTTAAAAAGTAACAAGGGGTTGAGGCCACGAAGGTTATGACATGGGAGAAGTTTAAGATACCATTTCTTGGTTATTGGGTGTTATTGTTTGAACGGTTTGTTTTAGTGGGGTAATGTCACTTATGTGCATTTTCAAGCCAATGCGGCAATGTGTTTGCTTCCTTTGTTAACGTATGTAGTTTCGTCATCTTCAATTTCTTGTTTACATCTTTCTGACTTTTGGTTTGCTGAGTTTGTTTGTTTCCCTGATGTTACAAGAGGTTTCACGTCACAATATACTTATTGTTATGTTTGACTCTAAGAAAGAAGTATTATAGGGTTTCTTACAATGTGATGATGTTTTGGGTTTACCGATTGCCTTTGATGGTTCGTTGTATAAGCCATAATGAATTTATATGTACAAATAAGCCTTATAATGATTTTTTAACATTTATTTCTACACGAGCGTGTTAGAATTGGGTTCTTTCTACAATCTGATATGTTTTACAACGAGTTCTTTAATTGTTTATTTCTAACGAGCTTGTTAGAACCTATTGGTATGATAATGGTTATTATAATCATTTATTTCTAACAAGTATGTTAGAACATATTTATTGATAAGATTTATAACAACTTTTGTAATTGTTTATTTCTAATAAAAGTGTTAGAAACAATTTATAAAAAAACAAATGATTTTTGTAATCATTTGTCTTATAACATGCGTGTTATAAACGGTTCATGAAAAGTGTTAGAAACAGTTTATAAAAAATGCAAATGATTTTGTAATCGTTTGTCTTCTAACATGCGTGTTAGAAACAGTTCATGAAAGTATTTGTTTGGAAGCAACTTTTAGTTGTTTATTTTTTTAACATGTGTATGAGAAGTTACTTATTTATATGAACAATATAAGTGTTTATAACAAGTCGAATTAACATTTAGTGGAAATGTTAATATTTCTAACGTGCGCGTTAGATTTCTTTTTCATTTTAACATGATTGTTAAAAATGGTTAGAATACAAATGCTTTGAAATGTTATATGTAAACATTTTACATAAGTAATTTGTTGTAAATTGATTTTGGTGAATATAAACACATTAATGCTTTGCATGGTTTAGAAATCAAAAGTCATACATTGAAGTTGATGTTTGATTGGCTTCAAGATTAAATCACCATAAAGTGATGTGTTGTTGTATGGACTTATCACTAACTTTGATTTGTGATTTCTAAATCCAAATGGTCATGTTTTATATATATAAAATGACTAAATTTTCTAACAAGTGTGTTAGAAAATGTGTATCACAAATACAAGGTTAGATAATGTTCATTATATAAGCCATAATGAATAGAAATGTTTTATGTAAACATTTAATTGGCTATGTGTGCATTAAAAATATGATAAATGGTTTATTTTATAAACTTTATCATTGGAAAACGTTTTATGTAAATGTTCGATTCTATATGTGCCGTTATAACAGTTTTTTTCTAACATGTGTGTTAAAAAACATTTAGTATGTGCGTAGTAAGACTAAATAATATAAAACCATTTGATATTTTGGGTTTTGATTTATGTTTTCATAAACCCTAATTGATATTATTAATATAGTATATTGCAAAACTAAGAAAATGTTTTAGAGTGATCTTTAAAACAAAGTTTTGCATAGTATTGATAATTCAAATGGTTCGCTCCTCTTGCTCAAAATAGCATATGGTTAACAAAGTAACAATCTAATGGATTATTTGGTGGAAAACAACTTGCTGTTTATGTGAACAAATTTAATTGTTCAAGTTCACTACTTAAATGTAGTCTTTATAACAACTTGGTATTGTTTTATGTAGAATTGTCCAAGTTTAATTTTTCAAGATGAAATGAGAAACTTTACTTACAAGTGCATGGAGTCTTATTGAGGGAGTATCTCAAGACATGCCACGGGACGATATCGTTGAGAAGATTTTGGTCAGATTATAAAGTGTTGAAGATAAAAGCACTTTGATATTTGATGTCTACATATCGTCTATGCTTCCGTTTAATTCCAAAAGTGTTTGGCACTTATGATTTAGTTTCCAATGTATTTTATTGTTTTGTGTTCAATATCTTCGGATAACACATGCAATTTTTTACAAAGAAATAAATCACTAATGTTTGTGACGTATAAATGACTTTTGTAGAAAGTAATAATAACGTCAATTATACATTGTTTAAAAGAATATGGCTTTAAACGGATAGTACATGAAAATATTTGGACATAAACAACTTGATAGTTGTTGCATTGACTAAAAGTCAAAGATAAAACATCAAATGTATAACCATATCGTAAGAGAATAATGAAAGAACATACTGAGTGTATTGAGATAAAATACACAAACAAGATCCATGTTGACATACTTCGGTAGAAGTCATTGGAAAATTCACAAGTGTGAATTCTAACATATGAAAGGAAAAGTACTATATGATATTGTATACCTTTAATAAATCTTGCGAGATTTGTTCCGAGTGATCTATGTGTAGATGCGTCTACCACTTGATTAGTGTTAGAACTATATGGAGATTTTACCTTCGTTTGGGAGAGCATCTTAAATATACATATCTCCTAATGAATAACAATAGATGTGTACAAATTACTTATGGCAATATTATGAATGCCATGTTTGTTGAGTGTCGATCTAGTTAACTCTATCTCACACATAATAGTGAATGTAGACGAGGAACATTCATCTTGTTCGTGATGACTATGTTCACCGAGTGACTTGGATTAAGACTTATGTTTAAGTCCTTATGAGTCAATGGTAAAGAGTTGGAGATCAAATGTAAACAAGTTATTTTCCTTTATTGAATGATAAAATTTAGCTATGTGCTATATACAATAATTTGTGAGACCTTCCTAAATATTGATGTTTTATAATTATGAATAGGTCTCATTATTTTGTCTTAACAAGGGATGATAGTTGCAAAGTGATATTATGATATCCTCGGGGCTGTGAAGAATCAGAATGATGCATCTTCTATTCACATGCTAAAGTATTGTAGTCTAAAGCATGCTAGACTAGTACTTGGTTAATTATGGATCTTGACGGAGACTAATTAACTCTAAACATTCAAATGTGTATGAACACAAAAAGAATTTGTGTATAGAGAAAGTTGTGGGAAAATTTTCATTCATTATAAGGAAAAGACATGTAACTTTTGAAGAGTTTGTTCGAAAAGCTAATGAGGAGAACTCATTGTCTAGGCTTATTCTAGATGTTAAATTAAAATTATTCTAAGTTTGTAACAAACTTATAACAATGGCATGTGTTGCTTTGGTCAGCTCGGAAGCTTATATAAGCTAATGCAATATGAGTTGAATTCACTTATATAATGAGGTTGATCTTGTTCAATCATATGTGTATAAATGTCGTCATAAGTGAAGTTACGGAAATGTTGATCAAATGGAAAGAAATGTGGAGGAAGATCATCCATTTAAAAAATAACCCTATAAGGGTATGTAGTGGTTTTCATTACTCCATCTGGATGTTATCCAATAACACTTAAATGTGGGGGTGTCTTGCATTTGTACCATGATATTTTGGCTATAAGGATTTTGTAATCCAATCTAACATTGCAAATAGACGACTATGTGGAAGACGCAAAGGTCATAGTGCATAATGGAGATGTGTTTGCCCTAAATTATAAATATATCATTCTAAGACAAATATTAGAACCAGATTCAGGTAGCCACTGAGGTTATAGTCTTAGAAATTGACAATAGGCAATGTTAACTTTCGAGTTACGAACATGTTATGACAATTGATCTCAACTGCAAAGTTATCTTCAGTAACTTGTCAATGACAAAGATAATGTTATGGATCCAACAACCTGAGGGTTTATTAGAGATAAAGTTGTGGAATGAGACTAAAGCCCATGGAAAAAGGGGTATGAAGGAAACCTAACTTAGTTGACTGGAGATCCCAAGTTCTAAGTTCAATAGGACAACGAATTCATATGCCTAAGGATGGTCACTATGGGGGCATAGCTGATATGCATAAGCTAGTATATATGGTTATATATACCCCCTAAACGATAAAGGGTGTTTAAATACGTCCTAGTTCATTCCTATGAAATCCAGTGACAAAATTGTGAGGCTAAGCATTTTATGTGGTAAATGATTTTGCGTAATCATGGCAACCATGATGCTTTTAATGATGTAAGGAGAATCACCTATGTTAGAGAGAATTGGGGTCGCTTCGAATGGAATTGGGGGAACACTTCCTAGAGCTCTTGCAGAATTAGGAAAGTGTTCCACGACCATTATTGGACACAACTATGAGGGGATGACCCGGCTAAGGAGAGTATTGTGTGAAGTGTATTGTCTTCTACACAAATGGGGGTTTGTTCAAGGACATTATTTCTACGAACCGCTATAGGACTAAGTATGCTTTACAATGGAAAGTTCAAAGGGAACACCTACTTATCCGGGAATACTCAACTATCGAGGTTCCATTGGAAATTTTATGTGTTTGAATGATCTCCATTCATGTGTGGGATTGTTGGAAATTTATGTAGTGTGAATGGATATTAATTTGGTGAAATTATAATTTAGTAAAATTATAATTACAAACTAAACTCTTCATA
The DNA here is from genome assembly GCA_947069175.1 of Scalesia atractyloides. Classification (NCBI taxonomy): domain Eukaryota; kingdom Viridiplantae; phylum Streptophyta; class Magnoliopsida; order Asterales; family Asteraceae; genus Scalesia; species Scalesia atractyloides. The sequence goes on along the minus strand of CAMTDV010000002.1, from coordinate 82,834,678 downwards.
TGGTGAATTAAATATTAAACTCTTTAGTAGAGTTTTTATGTCAATTCATTGTTATTATTAGAGTTTATGTCTCTAATAAAATAACTAATTAATTGAGACTTTTCACTTATTCTCAACTCTTGTAAATATAGTAGGTTATGTACCTCATTTTGAGATAGAGAAATGCTAGAAAAATACAAGAGAAGGGATACAAGAAAAATACATGAATATATGAAGAGTTCTTGGAAAGAAGAAATACTTGAAGACCCATATGTTGGGTACTTAGAGAAATATGTTTTCTCTATACGATTCATCACCTTCGTATCATAATTTTTCACAAGTTCTAACACCATAATTTTATTCAGTGTAACCTCGGGCGCGTGAGCCATCTCCGGCAGTACATACTGCTTTGGCTGTTGTACCTTGGGAAACAGACGTGTTGTCTTTAGTAGGTGCGCGAAATTTGTTTTAAAGGAAGCGTGTTGAACACGTGCCTTAGCCATAACCATCAACATCAGTTTGTTTATTTTTTTGCAGCCAAAAAGGATCGCACAAGGAGACGCGGTTCAAGTTCTCGTAGCGGAAATTCTACAAGAAGACGCTTCTCAAGCTCTTGTCAAAGAGATCGATTTGAATCGATTTATTTAGATATGTTGTATTTCATATTTAATTTTGTTTGGATTTGTACATGCTACGGCTATTGCAATTTTCCAAAATTATGTAAAGAGAGTATCTTTACAATTTTATATTTATATATATAATTTTTATTATAATTGTGACCCATGTCCTACACCTCCCATCTCATGTCCATATATAAAACTCGGTTCAAAATTCGATCTGATCCACAACTTAGCCTCTGAGTGACCAATTGTGTCAACATGCCTAGCCTCTGAGTGACATCAAAGTCAACATGCTTATACTGAGCCTCTAAATGATCCTTTATGAAGTCCTAACTCTCACACGAGCCACTTGTTGGACAAAAGGGATTAATTCTGTAAACATGTAAAAGTTGGACAATGGAGGGGTTAAAAGTGTCAACATGTTAATTTGTACCTCTGAGTGACCTTTTAACAAACTGAGAGCTTGAGAATGTCTGGGCATACTCCCAGGTACGCCAAATATTGGCTACGGAGTGCTAAATATGCTATAAAGATGTTTTAAGAGGTTTAATAAGTTGAGGGACTAAATGTGACAAGTTTGAAAAGTTCCCATGAGGCACTCGTGGGGGCAAGAGACACTGGCCATGTCTCTCGCGGCCTGCCAGAGGCCTGTGTCTGCAGAAAATTGCCTTGGCCTCCACACCTGTTGCCAAAAACCATTTGATTCGAAACTAGGGACTTCCAAACTGCTATGCCACGTTTTAAGACACTTGTAAGCTCCCTCTAACACTCCCTAACACCTTGCATCACCTCCTTCAAGCTCCCCAACTATAAATAGGTGCATTAGTTCACCACTTGAACTTGCACCTTTCTCATTTATCACTCTATCTCCCTCCTCTGGAAGTTCCTAACTGAAAGGAGAATCTAACTTAGTTCTAAGTCATCCTAGGAATCCCTTGTAAGTGTTTCTTTCTCTTGCATTTTCGTTTATAGGCTTCTATAGCCATAAGTCAAGCGTTTTACGGAAAACGCCTTGACTTTCGGTTAAGACCATTATGGTCCAGCCATTGTTCGTAACGAACATGGCTAAGTGATCGTAATAAGGTAGGTGTTAATCCCTATAAAGGGCACCTCCTAAAGATCACGTTTGATGGACCAATTTACGGGTCAAAGTTTTATTATTAAAGAGTCAAACATGACATTTTTCGAAAATATTATAATCTGAGCTTATATATGTTATGAAACATGTTTTGACACTTAAATAAGTTGGTAATAATTATAATAACATGTGTGAACATGTTCGACTCGTCAATTTCAGTTCTAGGGTCAGTTCGCAACCGAAAGTCGCAAAGTTTGACTTCTGCTTTGACTTTCGATTCTGACCCGATTTAGATTAGTTAGCTACTGATCTAAGGTTGCATTATGATCGTAATAAAATGTAGCATAACCCCCTGAGGTTATGTTACAGTATCATAATCAGAATCCAAGTTTATGCACAAGTTCCGTTATTATGCCATTTTAACTAAAATGTCATTTTTGCATAAAATAAGATTTTAAATGATAATGAACTTGAAAATGAACTACCTACTGATGTAATATCTTAAGTAATATTATTTGGGATGTCAAGTCAGATTATATACTAAGTTTACGTTCAAGTTCTTGGGTTATGTCGAGAAATGACGATAAAGTCCTTGTGCTACATAAAATGGTTTTAATCATACCTTTTCATATCAAATCTTTTGCCTAATGATATATGATATTAAATAACATATCTAAAACATATAAACCTGATTTTAACATCAGTTGTCATTAAACTTCTCCCAAATTGTCATTTTACGACATAAACGCCGTTTTGGCGCATAATATGGTTTAAAACCATATTTATCAACCAAGACTTGTTATCTACTGATTATAAAACTTATTTAAAATATTTTTATAGTAGGTACATGATATAAACTCATAATGTCACACCCCGACCCGCAGCGAAAAAGGTGATCGGGGCATGATTGGGTTATCATCAAAGCTCACGACATTTATTATAACGTTTCATATTTATTATTACAATTTAAAGGGAAACATACAATCATAATTACATCATGTCCTACACATCATTCTAGACTTCATTATTTTCTTCTAAGGCATTTCCTATGTTTTCCTTGCTTCATCCTGTTCACCTGTATCATGTGTAAAAATGGTTTTTGATCAACAAAAAGTTGGCGAATGAATCCTATGAAAAACATTTGAACAAGTTTATTGAATTGATTATAAAATAAAGTGCACAACCACATATGAGTAAATATAGATGTAAACTTATTCACAAATCACTTAATATTAAATAATGCACACACATACAATAATAGATTGTTTTGAGGCACGCGTTGCTCAACTCGTCTCCCACGAGGAACTGATGGGCCTAATGAATGATTTGCATACAACTTGACAATATGAAATACATAACTACAAACAATATATACATTCTAAGTTTAGATCACAATATGGTATGGCACAAGTTTAAATAAACGAGTTAATTTTAGTGACACATGACACACCCCAAAACGTGTAATTAAAAAGGGGAGTTGTAAGATTCACTCACATTGGGTGCGTTCGGTTGATAATGTTGAATGCGCACGAAGTTGGATTTAACCACGAGTGAAACTAACCTAGATAATAACATAATGGTTCGGTAAATAAGCGGATTTTACTAATCAATTTTTAGTAGGATTATTGGATATATTTTTGTGAGTTTAAGGCTATTTTCTAACTTTAAAAATGTTATTTTTAAGTATTTTTAATTTAAATAAATAAATAAAAGTAATAAAAAAATGTTTATTTTTGACTGTTGACCATTGACTTGTTGACTTGTTGACTTGTTGACCGGTTCGGTCGTGTATGTGATATGCGCTGCGTGAGACTCGAACCGGTGACCTCCCGTACGCGTGCACGCAGCTCTACCAACTGAGCTACGTGTCTAACCCGAAATATTTCTGTTTTTAATAAACCGAAAATCATTTATTTAAAAACGATTTAATTGCATGACTCGGTGCTCGCCACAGGTCTCGAACCCGGGACCTGTGGTTTAGTTTGACACACAGTCCACCGCTGGACTGTGTGTCTAACTTGGTAAATATTTTGGTTATTATTATACTTATATACAAACTAGATAAATTCATTTCTGTCCTTATATAAAAAGTTTGATAATTGCCAGAACCAGTGCGGTAGTCTGGACTTGAACCCGCGACGTATGATTTAAACGCGCACACAGTCCACCACTGGACTGTGTGTCTATCTTGGTTATTATTCCGGTTTTCATTAAACTTAAAATCTATTTGCGAGTGAATCCGGTTCAGTTTTAAAAAGGAACATTTTTATTAAGGCGAGTGTGTGTTGTGACAAGAATCGAACTCGGGACGTATGCGTTTTTATTTGCACACAGTCCACCGCTGGACTGTGTGTCTAACCCGAGATATAACTTGATTTAAATTGTATATATATATATTACTGAAAACTTCATCTTCTTCGTTAAGCTTAATCTAGAACTAATGTCCGACTGGTTCGACGATTTAATCAAGTTCTTTAGTGTGTTGTGATTAATTACATATGAGATTAATAAAAAGAATGAGAGAGATTAGGTATAAGATATACCGACAGAGATCCCCTGTTTCGCCGGCGAGTTTCCGATTACAGCAGTTTATTCCAACGACGTGTGTCTTGCGGCAGAGGTTCTTCAGGAAGCTTGAGGTGAGTGTGGGTGGCTTCGGTATGAGCTCTAGGTGTTCTGTTTTTAGAGTAAGGCACAGAGGTGAATGGGTTCGGTTTTCCGGCGAGTTGCAGAAAGTTTCCGGCGAGTGAAATTACGTCGAGAATGGGTGTGATTGTGAGCGAAAAGGCTATCAGAGGTTAGAGGGTGCATTTATAGGAAAGAATCGAGATGTATGTGGTCTGATTTCAGTCTTGGTTCGTCGGTCAATAAGTTTTCCGGCGGTTATGACCAAAGTCGCGGACTGGACATCGGTTATAACCGATGTAATAGTTAATGCTTCGGTTAAATCAGAAGAAACCGTCCAATCTCGGCGAAATCGTCGGGATTTCCGACGACTGCGATTGGGCGCGTCAGTTTGAATTCGAGATTTATGTTATGTATTAATTGTTTCAATATGAACACAAACAACACAAGTGGCGGAGTGGTTGAGCGTGTGGGAGTTAAGACTTGGCTTATAACTGGTTGACCCGGGTTCGAAACCCGGCTTCAGCCTTTTATTTTTATTTCATTATTTTTAATACTTTTTCAAATGTAACTTTTATATTCTATTATACTTATTAATTATGTATCGTTTAAAATTAATTTGAGCATTAAATTTGCAACAAAATTTTTAACTAATTGTTCGGTTAATAAACAAAGCGGGTTTGGTAAATCCGGTTTTTGACGGATGTTACAGTATCCCCTACTTTTTAGAAATTTCGTCCCAAAATTTAAGTAGTGGCATATTTGTCTAAAAAGGATGGTGTTTAATTTGACAGTTACATAGTTAGAAAAAGAGTAAGAGTTTAAATTTTTTGTTTGAGGCGGTAACGTTCCTTGTAAGGGTTGAGTACCCTGCTACAGGAATCGCTTTTTGTTGCCTAAGGTAAAAATATTGATAAGCGGAGTTGATTCACTAAGTATGATTTCATGCGGAAGAGTTTTGATATGTTTGGAAAGATAAGGTTATATCCTAAAACAAAACTTCTAATACGACAACCTACATGGAACTTCTCATAACCGCCTGACAATGCCTCTGATCCTTTTGCAAGAATACTTATATATAGGAAGTACCAGCGGCGTATCCACCATATTCTTGTCAAATTTTCATTGGTTTTATCAGTAAGTTATGATTGGTTCTATGATGTGACTCTAGAACATAAATAAACACCACAACCAATGTCTGAGTCCCAATTCTGATAGTATACATGTTTGATTGGTGACATAATCCCATTTCTTTAAATGATGAGATGATATAATGCTAGATCAGTGAGTATAAAACGAACTTCAACCAAGAAATTACTAAATCCTACATGGAACTTCTCATAACCGCCTGACAATGCCTCTGATCCTTTAGCAAGAATACTTATATATAGGAAGTACCAGCGGCGTATCCACCATATTCTTGTCAAATTTTCATTGGTTTTATCAGTAAATTATGATTGGTTCTATGATGTGACTCTAGAACATAAATAAACACAACAACCAATATCTGAGTCCAAATTCTGATAGCATACATGTTTGAATGGTGACAGTTCCTCTCTCGTTTGTTATGATGGAGAGGTTAGTTTATGTAGAAATAGAACACAATCCAATTTCTTTAAATGATGAGGTATATGAATGTTAAATCAGTGAATGTAACACAAATTTCAACCAAGATAATACTAAATCCTACATGGAACTTCTCGTAACCGCCTGACAATGCCTCTGATCCTTTAGCAAGAATACTTATATATAGGAAGTACCAGCGGCGTATCCACCATATTCTCGTCAAATTTTCATTGGTTTTATCAGTGAGTTATGATTAGTCCTATGTGACTCTAAAACATAAACAAACACAACAACCAAAGCTTGAGTCTTAATTCTGATAGTATACATGTTTGAATGATGACAGTACCTCTCTCGTTTGTTATGATGGAGAGGTTAGTCTATGTAGAAAATGGAACACAATCCAATTTCTATAAATAATGAGATGATATGAATGCTAAATCAGTGAGTATAACACAAACTTCAACCAAAACAATACTAAATCCTACATGGAACTTCTCATAACCGCCTGATAATGCCTCTGATCCTTTGGCAAGAATACTTATATATAGGAAGTACCAGCGGCGTATCCACCATATTCTTGTCAAATTTTCATTGGCTTTATCAACAAGTTATGATTAGTTCTATGTGACTCTAAAACAAACACAACAACCAAAACTTGAGATAACATAAAGAAAAACATAAAAAAAAACTAAACGGTTGGAGTTGAATCTTGATTTTTGGTGAAGGGGACTAGTTGGGTGGTTTCGTTTGGGCCGTCATCATCTTCAACAGGATTGGCGTTGATGTTGAAAATGCTTCCTCTTGCTGGTGGCCTAGTGATTAGGTTTCCTTGATTTGCTTGGTTAACTGGGTTTGCTTGAGCTTGGCCGTTTATGATGTTAACCAATCGGGGGCACGTGTTTCTAAAGTGGGTAGGGTCACCACAATTGAAACAAGTTCGAACATATGGGAACATGGTGTATTGGGGTTGTTGATAGGTTTGGATCATGTTTTGAGTAGGGGGAGAGAATTGGTTTTGAGAGGTGCGGCAAGCCTTGCTCAAATGACCATAACGTCCACAATTCGCACATAGTCGACAAGGTAAGGTAGATGGATGGTGATAAAACATGTGTTACATCGAGGGTGAGGTCCAAGGTATGGTTTCTTATTTGGGTAAGTTGAGTTGGGTGCTACTTGAGTGATTGGGATAGCTTGGATGGGTATGGCTTGTGAAATTGGTTGATTACGTTGGGTGACAGCGAAAAGTTGCCCATCTCGTTTTCTCTTAAAAATGGGTTGAGAAGGGGATTTGGTTTGGGTGGAGTTTGAGGTTTCAGTTGATGCTTTATCCTTCTTCGTCTCCTCCTTGAAGTCTTTATTCCAAATGCGGTTCTCGGTGAGCTCTGTAGCTAACTCCATTGCTGCTTCCAAGGTTACAGGTGTGGTACTTATTACAGAGTCTTGAATTTTTGATGGAAGACCTCGAATGTAGTGCTCGATAAAATGGTAGAGGGGAGTGAACAAGTTGGGAACCATTTGATTTAACTCGAGGAATCTTTTGTTGTATGTGGTGTGGTCGCCTTCCTTTTGCTTCAACGAATAGAACTCATCTTCTAATTTCTTGATTTCGCTCCTCGGGCAAAACCGTCTTGTCATGATTTCCTTCAACTCTTCCCAAGTCAAAGTCATAGCATCTTCAACACCTCGTTTGGCCTTCTCTGTATTCCACCAAGTAAGTGCTATTCCAAATAAACGACCAGTAGCATATCGCACTTTGCGATCATCGGGGCAATCACAATTTAGAAAAGTGTTCTCCATTTCTTCAAACCAATGGAGGAGAGCGGTGACACCTTCAGTCCCTTCGTATTTTGGAGGGTCGCAGGATTTGAAATGCTTGTAGGTGCATCTGGTGGTAATTGGGGGAGAATTGACAATGTTTTGATCTTCTTGATTGACGGGATTAGCGGTAAGGGCTTGTTGGACTTGAACTACAATGTTGGGTATTACGACTGCCATTTGTTGAGCGATTAGGGCAGCCATGCGCTCGCGGGCTTTTCCTGCTCTCATCTTCCTACGAGCGAGGCTAGAAGACATCTACAAGGAATACATATCAAGAGTATGAGTTGGATGTTTTTGGGATCATAGGTCGTACTTAGGAATGAACATTCATAAAATAAATATAACATAATAAATCTACTACATCCATGGGATGTCTTGGGCTTTGCTCGTAATTGGGCATTGCATGCCGCCATACTTCACCTTCGTAATCATGTGGGCCCCCATGAATACCGGGTTTTTCATATGGTTCGCATGTGTTAGCCTGGTTACGTACACTAAAACCCGGAGAAAATCGAGAAATATGTAACGTATGATATTCGGAATGTGTCCAGGTGTGGACACGGTGACACCTCAAAGTGGGGTTAGTTCGAACGACGTTTGGTGTGGCATGCTTTGGCCTAATAGGTCCTTCGTACTCTCATCGTTAGTCCCCAGGTAGGCAAACTGGTCCGTGATATTGGATTTATACGAATGCCAACCTAAACAGGACGTTCCGACTACCGGTACTTGTACCCTTACAGTTACTACATGCCCGTCCCAGAACTCACTTTGATGAGATTTGAAAAATGAAAAATGCGACAAAATCTTTGAATAGCGAAAGTATGAAGATGATTTGAATATGTGAACATTGAAATATGTATGATGAATGTGTATGTAAGTATGTATGTTTGACTGTAAGTATAAACAAGTATGAAACAAATAAATATCATAAGTTTGCATGTAACCACATAAATAACTAAAATTTAGTCAACTATAGTATAGGCTCTAAGGGTCTAATAACCTATCCTATATCCCTATAGTCATGGCTCTGATACCAATCTGTCACACCCCGACCCGCAGTGGAAAAGGTGATCGGGGAATGATTGGGTTATCATCAAAGCTCATGACATTTATTATAACGTTTCATATTTATTATTACAATTTAAAGGGAAACATACAATCATAATTACATCATGTCCTACACATCATTCTAGACTTCATTATTTTCTTCTAAGGCATTTCCTATGTTTTCCTTGCTTCATCCTGTTCACTTGGATCATGTGTAAAAATGGTTTTTGGATCAACAAAAGTTGGCGAGTGAATCTTATGAAAAACATTTGAACAAGTTTATTGAATTGATTATAAAATAAAGTGCACAACCACATATGAGTAAATATAGATGTAAACTTATTCACAAATCACTTAATATTAAATAATGCACACACATACAATAATAGATTGTTTTGAGGCACGCGTTGCTCAACTCGTGTCCCACGAGGAACTGATGGGCCTAATGAATGAGTTTTGAGGCACGCGTTGTTCTACGAACTGATGAGCCTAATGAATGATTTGCATACAACTTGACAATATGAAATACATAACTACAAACAATATATACATTCTAAGTTTAGATCACAATATGGTATGGCACAAGTTTAAATAAACGAGTTAATTTTAGTGACACATGACACACCCCAAAACGTGTAATTAAAAAGGGGAGTTGTAAGATTCACTCACATTGGGTGCGTTCGGTTGATAATGTTGAATGCGCACGAAGTTGGATTTAACCACGAGTGAAACTAACCTAGATAATAACATAATGGTTCGGTAAATAAGCGGATTTTATCAATCAATTTTTAGTAGGATTATTGGATATATTTTTGTGAGTTTAAGGCTATTTTCTAACTTTAAAAATGTTATTTTTAAGTATTTTTAATTTAAATAAATAAATAAAAGTAATAAAAAATGTTTATTTTTGACTGTTGACCATTGACTTGTTGACCGGTTCGGTCGTGTATGTGATATGCGCTGGGTGAGACTCGAACCGGTGACCTCCCGTACGCGTGCACGCAGCTCTACCAACTGAGCTACGTGTGTAACCCGAAATATTTCTGTTTTTAATTATATTTATATACTAATTAGATTAAACCGAAAATCATTTATTTAAAAACGATTTAATTGCATGACTCGGTGCTGGCCACAGGTCTCGAACCCGGGACCGGTGGTTTAGTTTGACACACAGTCCACCGCTGGACTGTGTGTTTAACTTGGTAAATATTCTGGTTATTATTATACTTATATACAAACTAGATAAATTCATTTCTGTCCTTATATAAAAAGTTTGATAATTGCCAGAACCAGTGCGGTAGTCTGGACTCGAACCCGCGACGTATGATTTAAACGCGCACACAGTCCACCACTGGACTGTGTGTCTATCTTTGTTATTATTCCGGTTTTCATTAAACTTAAAATCTATTTGCGAGTGAATCCGGTTCAGTTTTAAAAAGGAACATTTTTATTAAGGCGAGTGTGCGTGTGACAAGAATCGAACTCGGGACGTATGCGTGTTTATTTGCACACAGTCCACCGCTGGACTGTGTGTCTAACCCGAGATATAACTTGATTTAAATTGTATATATATATTACTGAAAACTTCATCTTCTTCGTTAAGCTTAATCCAGAACCAATGTCCGACTGGTTCGACGATTTAATCAAGTTCTTTAGTGTGTTGTGATTAATTACATATGAGATTAATAAAAAGAATGAGAGAGATTAGGTATAAGATATACCGACAGAGATCCCCTGTTTCGCAGGCGAGTTTCCGATTACAGCAGGTTATTCCGGCGACGTGTGTCTTGCGGCAGAGGGTCTTCAGGAAGCTTAAGGTGAGTGCGGGTGGCTTCGGTATGAGCTCTAGGTGTTCTGTTTTTAGAGTAAGGCACAGAGGTGAAGGGGTTCGGTTTTCCGGCGAGTTGCAGAAAGTTTCCGGCGAGTGAAATTACGTCGAGAATGGGTGTGATTGTGAGCGAAAAGGCTATCAGAGGTTAGAGGGTGCATTTATAGGAAAGAATCGAGATGCATGTGGTCTGATTTCAGCCTTGATTCGTCGGTCAATAAGTTTTCCGCCGGTTATGACCAAAGTCGCAGACTGGACATCGGTTATAACCGATGTAATAGTTAATGCTTCGGTTAAATCCGAAGAAACCGTCCAATCTCGGCGAAATCGTTGGGATTTCCGACGACTGCGATTGGGCGCGTCAGTTTGAATTCGAGATTTATGTTATGTATTAATTGTTTCAATATGAACACAAACAACACAAGTGGCGGAGTGGTTGAGCGTGTGGGAGTTAAGACTTGTCTTATAACTGGTTGACCCGGGTTCGAAACCCGGCTTCAGCCTTTTATTTTTATTTCATTATTTTTAATACTTTTTCAAATGTAACTTTTATATTCTATTATACTTATTAATTATGTATCGTTTAAAATTAATTTGAGTATTAAATTTGCAACGAAATTTTTAACTGATTGTTCGGTTAATAAACAAAGCGGGTTTGGTAAATCCGGTTTTTGACGGATGTTACACATAATCCCAAATAAGTTATCATATTATGTGTGAAATGACCAAAATGCCCCTTTGGTGCATGGTTTGGTCATAAACGATAAATTACACACATGATCATTATCTTACTGATATTATATCATAAATTAATTATTTTCCTAGAATACTTGTGATCATAACAACAAAATATATTCAAGTTCATTTTATACGGTATATAATTACCGAAACGCCCTTATGATGTAACATCCGTCAAAAACGGATTTACCAAACCCGCTCCGTTATTAACCGAACAATCAGTTAAAAATTTCGTTGCGAATTAAATGCCCAAAATAATTTTAAACGATACATAATCAATTATTATATGGGAATATATAATTAGTTTTTGAAAAACTGTTAAAAATATGAAAATAAAAATAATATAACCCTGCCGGGTTTCGAACCCGGGTCAGTCGCCGGGTCAAACAACAACTTAACACACAACACTTAAACCACTGCGCCACTGATGTTCCTTGTTAAATGTTAGAATCATTTAAATCATAACATGACTTTCCGAATTCAAAACCGGCGCCCAAATGCAGTCGTCGGAAATCCCGGCGATCTCGCCAATAATTTAACGATTCCTTCAGTTATAACGTAAACTTTAAACCTATATCGGTTATAACCGACGTCTGAGTCCGCGACACAAACTATAACCGCCGGAGAAATTCAAACCGACGAATCAAGTCAGAAATCGGACCAAATCCATCGACGACTTGCCCTATAAATACCCCCTCGAACCTCTGCAAACTTTTTCGCTCAAAACCGCACACTTTCTCGGCGAGAACTCACTCGCCGGAAATTTTCTGCTCATCGCCGGAAAACCGAACCCTCCATTTCTGAGCCTTACTGAACCCCCTAAGCTTATACCGAAGTCACCCATATCTTTTTCAAACTTTCTGAAGACTCGCTGCTGCAAGACACACGACGCCGGAACCTATTGCTGTCGCCGGAGTTCTGCCGGAAAACAGAGGAGTCCAGTCGGTATACCTTTCGCCTAATTTCTTTTTCTTTTCACTTATATCTCACCTGTAATTAACTGAAACACGCTAAATAAACCTGATTAAAACTTCGAACCAGTCAGTCATCGTTCCTGGTTAAGACTGACGAAGAAGACGATGTTCGGTAATGTTTAAGTATAATTAAAAGCAAGTTATTACTCGGGTTAGACACACAGTCCAGCGGTGGACTGTGTGCACATTAAACACACTAACGTCTCGAGTTCGAATCTTGTCCCACACACGCTGCCTTAATAAAAATGTCTTTTTTTGCTAACTGAACCGGATTCATTTCATATATATGTTAAGTATATTAATAACCGGAATAATAACCAAGTTATCCACACAGTCCAGTGGTGGACTGTGTGAATGTTTAAACGCACGTCACGAGTTCGAGTCCGGCCTACTACACCGACTCGGACAATTATCTAACTTTTTAAAATAAGACAGAAATGAAAATACTTAGTTTGTATTTAAGTATAATAAAAATCAGTTTAATTAACAAGTTGGACACACAGTCCAGCGGTGGACTGTGTGTTAGCATAACCCACAGGTCCCGGGTTCGAGACCTGTGGAGCGCACCGAGTCTTGGATTAAAATCGTTTTTAGAAAATAAAGGATTTTTCTGTTTAATATAATTAGTATATAAATATAATTAAAAACAGAAATATTTCGGGTTAGACACGTAGCTCAGTTGGTAGAGCTGTGTGCACGCGTACGGGAGGTCTCGGGTTCGAGCCTCACTCAGCGCACATATACTCGCATGCGAACCGGTCAACGGTCAAGGTCAAGGTCAACGGTCAACGGTCAACGGTCAAAAAAGTCAAATTTTTTTATTATTTTTATTTATTTATTTTAATTAAAAATCAATTAAAACTACTTAAAAATAACATTTTTAAGGTTAGAAAATAGCCTTGAACTCACAAAAATACACCCAACAATCCTACTAAAATAGATTAATAAAATCCGTTTACTTACCGAACCATAATGCGATTTATCTAGGTTAATCTCACTCGTGGTTAAAACCACTTCGCGTGCATTCAACATCATCAACCGAACGCACCCACTGTGAGTGAATCTTACAACTCCCCCTTTTTAATTACACGTTTTGGGGTGTGTCATGTGTCACAAAATAATTAACTCGTTTATTTAAACTTGTGCTATACCATATCGTGATCTAAACTTAAATTGTTTATATTGTTGTGATTATGTATTTCATTTAGTCAACTTGTATGAAATTCATTCATTAAGCCCATCAGCTCCTCGTGGGAGACGAGTGAGCAACGCGTGCCTCAAAACCAATCCATTATTGTTCATGTGTGTATCATTGAGTTTATATTGTTTGTAGTTATGTCTTTCATATTATCATGTTTATGCAATTCCTTCATTAGGCCCATCAGTTCCTCGTGAGAGACGAGTTGAGCAACGCGTGCCTCTAAACGTTCCATTATTGTTCATGTGTGCTTTATTTAATATCTAATGATTGTTGAGTAAGTTTACATCTATTTTTACTCATGTGTGGCTGTGCACTCATTTCATAATCAATTAAATAAACTTGTTCAAATGTTTTCCATAGGATTCACTCGCCAACTTTATGTTGATCCAAAAAACCCTTTTACACATGATACAGGTGAACAGGTTGAAGCAAGGAAAACATAGGAATTGCCTTAGAAGAAAACAATGAAGCCTAGATTGATATTTAGGTCATGTTGTAATTATGGTTGTAACTTCCTATTAAATTGTATTTAATGAATATGAAACGTATAATAAATGTCAAGAGCTTTGATGATAACCCAATCATGCCCCGGTCACCTTTTCCGCTGCAGCTCGGGGTGTGACATATTGGTATCAGAGCCATGACTATAGGGATATAGGATAGGTTATTACCTTAGAGCCTATACTATAGTCTGCCTAAATTTTAATTGATTAGGTGGTTACATACAAATTTGTGATATTTATCTGTTTCATATTTGTTTATATTTACAGTCAAACATACATGCTTATATACATATTCATTATACATATATCAATGTTCATATATTCAGTTCATTTTCATACTTTCATTATTCAAAGATTTTGTTGCAATTTTCAAATCTCATCAAAGTAAGTTCTGCGACGGGCATGTAGTAACTGGAAGGGTACAAGTACCGGTAGTCGGAACGTCCTGTCTAGGTTGGCATTCGTATAAATCCAATATAACGGACCAGTTTGCCTACCTGGGGACTAACGATGAGAGTACGAAGGACCTATTAGGCCAAAGCATGCCACACCAAACGTCGTTCGAACTAACCCACTTTGAGGTGTCACCGTGTCTACACCTGGACACATTCCGAATATCACACGTTGTATACATATTTCTCGATTTTCTCCGGGTTTTAGTGTACGCAACCAGGCAAACCCGTGCGAACCATATGAAAAACCGGTATTCATGGGGGCCCACATGATTACAAAGGTAAAGTATGGCGGCATGTAGGGCCTAATGTCGAGCAAAGCCCAAGACATCCTATGGATGTAGTAGATTTATTTTCTATAATTATTTTATGAATGTTCATTCCTAGTGCGACCCATGAACCCAAAAACACCCAACTCATACTCTTGACATGTATTCCTTGTAGATGTCTTCTAACCTCGCCCGTAGGAAGATGAGAGCAGGAAAAGCCCGCGAACGCATGGCTGTCCTAATCGCTCAACAAATGGCTGCCGTAATACCCAACATTGTAATCCAAGTACAACAAGCACTCACCGCTAATTCTGTCAATCAAGCAAACCAAAACGTTATCAACCCTCCCCCAAAAACCACTAAATGCACCTACAAGCATTTCAAATCATGCGACCCTCCAAAATACAAAGGGACTGAAGGTGTCACTGCTCTTCTCCATTGGTTTGAAGAAATGGAGAACACGTTTCTAAATTGCGATTGCCCTGACGATCGCAAAGTGCGATATGCTATCGGTCGTTTATATGGGATAGCACTTACTTGGTGGAATACAGAGAAGGCCAAACGAGGCGTCGACGATGCTATGACCTTAACTTGGGACGAATTAAAGGAAATCATGACCAGACGATTTTGCCCAAGGAGCGAAATCAAGAAATTAGAAGATGAGTTCTATTCGTTGAAGCAAAAGGAAGGCGACCACATCACGTACAACAAAAGATTCCTCGAATTACATCAAATGGTTCCCAACATGTTCACTCCCCTCTACCGTTTGATTGAGCCTTGATCGCACAGACATTTCATTATCAGTATTTTGTGGTTGTTGTGTTTGTAGAAGAGTCACATAGAACTAATCATAACTTGCGGATAAAGTCAATGAAAATTTGACAAGAATATGGTGGATACGCCGCTGGTACTTCCTATATATAAGTATTCTTGTCAAATGATCGGAGGCATTATCAGGCGGTTATGAGAGGTTCCATGTATAGGCTGTTTGTGTGATTGTTGTTTAGTTTAAGTTATTATTTTCAGTACATGCAATACGATCGGCTCCGTTTGATTGAGCCTTGATCGCACAGACATTTTTCATTTCAGTATTTTGTGTTTGTTATATTGGTTGTAGAGTCATATAGGACTAATCATAATTCGCTGATAAAACCAATGAAAATTTGACAAGAATATGGTGGATACGCCGCTGGTACTTCCTATATATAAGTATTCTTGTCAAAGGATCAGAGGCATTGTCAGACGGTTATGAGAAGTTCTATGTAGGATTTAGTAGTTTCTTGGTAACTAATCAAAACTTGTGGATAAAACCAATGAAAATTTGGCAAGAATATTGTGGATACGCCGCTGGTACTTCCTATATATAAGTATTCTTGCCAAAGGATCAGAGGCATTATCAGGCGGTTATGAGAAGTTCCATGTAGGATTTAGTATTGCCTTGGTTGAAATTTGTGTTACATTTATATCATCTTGCTGTTTAAAGAGATTGGATTGTGTTCCATTTCTACATAAACTAACCTCTCCATCATCAAAAACAGAGGAACTGCCACCATTCAAACATATCTGCTATCATAATGTGGATTCAAATGTTAGCTGTTGTGTTTATTTATGATTCTATAGTCATAGAACTAATCATAACTTACTGATATTAGCTGTTGTGTTTATTTATGTTCAAATATTAGTTGTTGTGTTATTTATGTTCCATGTAGATTGTAGTATTAGAAGTTTTGCCTTAGGATATAACCATACCTTTCCAAACATATCCAAACTCTTATGCATGATATCATAGCTAGCGAATCAAAGCTGCTTATCAATACTTTTACAGTAGGCAACAAAAAGCGATTCCTGTAATAGGGTACTTAACCCTTACAAGGGACGTTACCGCCTCAAACAAAAACTTAAACCCTTACTTTTTCTAAGCATGTAACTGTCAAACTAAACACCATCATTCTTTTAGTCAAATATATCACTATTTAAATTTCGGGACGAAATTTCTAAAAAGCAGGGGATACTGTAACATCTGTCAAAAACAGATTTACCAAACCTGCTCCGTTATTAACCGAACAATCAGTTAAAAATTTCGTTGCGAATTAAATGCCCAAAATAATTTTAAACGATACATAATCAATTATTATATGGGAATATATAATTAGTTTTTGAAAAACTGTTAAAAATATGAAAATAAAAATAATATAACCCTGCCGGGTTTCGAACCCGGGTCAGTCGTCGGGTCAAACAACAACTTAACACACAACACTTAAACCACTGCGCCACTGATGTTCCTTGTTAAATGTTAGAATCATTTAAATCATAACATGACTTTCCGAATTCAAAACCGGCGCCCAAATGCAGTCGTCGGAAATCCCGGCGATCTCGCCAATAATTTAACGATTCCTTCAGTTATAACGTAAACTTTAAACCTATATCGGTTATAACCGACGTCTGAGTCCGCGACACAAACTATAACCGCCGGAGAAATTCAAACCGACGAATCAAGTCGGAAATCGGACCAAATCCATCGACGACTTGCCCTATAAATACCCCCTCGAACCTCTGCAAACTTTTTCGCTCAAAACCGCACCCTTTCTCGGCGAGAACTCACTCGCCGGAAATTTTCTGCTCATCGCCGGAAAACCGAACCCTCCATTTCTGAGCCTTACTGAACCCCCTAAGCTTATACCGAAGTCACCCATATCTTTTTCAAACTTTCTGAAGACTCGCTGCTGCAAGACACACGACGCCGGAACCTGTTGCTGTCGCCGGAGTTCTGCCGGAAAACAGAGGAGTCCAGTCGGTATACCTTTCGCCTAATTTCTTTTTCTTTTCACTTATATCTCACCTGTAATTAACTGAAACACGCTAAATAAACCTGATTAAAACTTCGAACCAGTCAGTCATCGTTCCTGGTTAAGACTGACGAAGAAGACGATGTTCGGTAATGTTTAAGTATAATTAAAAGCAAGTTATTACTCGGGTTAGACACACAGTCCAGCGGTGGACTGTGTGCACATTAAACACACTAACGTCTCGAGTTCGAATCTTGTCCCACACACGCTGCCTTAATAAAAATGTCTTTTTTTGCTAACTGAACCGGATTCATTTCATATATATGTTAAATATATTAATAACTGGAATAATAACCAAGTTATCCACACAGTCCAGTGGTGGACTGTGTGAATGTTTAAACGCACGTCACGAGTTCGAGTCCGGCCTACTACACCGACTCGGACAATTATCTAACTTTTTAAAATAAGACAGAAATGAAAATACTTAGTTTTTATTTAAGTATAATAAAAATCAGTTTAATTAACAAGTTGGACACACAGTCCAGCGGTGGACTGTGTGTTAGCATAACCCACAGGTCCCGGGTTCGAGACCTGTGGAGCGCACCGAGTCTTGGATTAAAATCGTTTTTAGAAAATAAAGGATTTTTCTGTTTAATATAATTAGTATATAAATATAATTAAAAACAGAAATATTTCGGGTTAGACACGTAGCTCAGTTGGTAGAGCTGCGTGCACGCGTACGGGAGGTCTCTGGTTCGAGCCTCACTCAGCGCACATATACTCGCATGCGAACCGGTCAACGGTCAAGGTCAAGGTCAACGGTCAATGGTCAAAAAAGTCAAATTTTTTTATTATTTTTATTTATTTATTTTAATTAAAAATCAATTAAAAATACTTAAAAATAACATTTTTAAGGTTAGAAAATAGCCTTGAACTCACAAAAATACACCCAACAATCCTACTAAAATAGATTAATAAAATCCGTTTACTTACCGAACCATAATGCGATTTATCTAGGTTAATCTCACTCGTGGTTAAAACCACTTCGCGTGCAATCAACATCATCACTGTGAGTGAATCTTACAACTCCCCCTTTTTAATTACACGTTTTGGGGTGTGTCATGTGTCACAAAATAATTAACTCGTTTATTTAAACTTGTGCCATACCATATCGTGATCTAAACTTAGATTGTTTATATTGTTGTGATTATGTATTTCATTTAGTCAACTTGTATGAAATTCATTCATTAAGCCCATCAGCTCCTCGTGGGAGACGAGTGAGCAACGCATGCCTCAAAACCAATCCATTATTGTTCATGTGTGTATCATTGAGTTTATATTGTTTGTAGTTATGTCTTTCATATTATCATGTTTATGCAATTCATTCATTAGGCCCATCAGTTCCTCGTGAGAGACGAGTTGAGCAACGCGTGCCTCTAAACGTTCCATTATTGTTCATGTGTGCTTTATTTAATATCTAATGATTGTTGAGTAAGTTTACATCTATTTTTACTCATGTGTGGTTGTGCACTCATTTCATAATCAATTAAATAAACTTGTTCAAATGTTTTCCATAGGATTCACTCGCCAACTTTATGTTGATCCAAAAAACCCTTTTACACATGATACAGGTGAACAGGTTGAAGCAAGGAAAACATAGGAATTGCCTTAGAAGAAAACAATGAAGCCTAGATTGATATTTAGGTCATGTTGTAATTATGGTTGTAACTTCCTATTAAATTGTATTTAATGAATATGAAACGTATAATAAATGTCATGAGCTTTGATGATAACCCAATCATGCCCCGGTCACCTTTTCCGCTGCGGGTCGGGGTGTGACATATGAGGCATAGTTTATTTTAAAATCTTAACGTGCATGTAAGTTGATATCCTACTGATATTACAACTTATTTAAATTATAATGGAATATGGAACTTGTCCATGACTTATCCGGTTACCCGATATCGCTTATATGCGCATGGTTAAGTACATGTAACTAGTTAACGGGAATTAACCGAAACGGGTTTAACCTTATCATTTAAGTCTCAAAATCCAGAATGCTTATGATTCACCCATGTTATACAAGTCATAGTACTTGTTGGGTTTAAACTACATTCTATCCGGGCATCGCCTAATCTGGCGTATTATACCGTTTTGATCTTGTACGCTAGTCGGTCTAAGTCTATGACTCAAATTAAGACCGTTGGCATTTAATTGGTTAGCTTATGCTATAATCCAGACTAGAGCCTTCCGGTAAATGCTATCTGCACTTAGTTCATTTTGGATACGGCTGAGATATTAAATCTTGCATATTAAAATCAAGACTAGCTCAGGTAAATGTTCTCGACTTATTTCCCCTATACGAGCTTGGGTTACGGTAAATTATTTCCGCTTGGTCAGAAATGGGATCAATCGAATGCTGGACTGCGGCTAGTAAACCTGCATATTCTGTTTTGATCAGTTTTGTTTGATAACTTAAACATTGGGGGTTAACTACCGTGTCCTGGATATCCTCGGCTCATTACATTAGTTAAAGCTATGACTAAAACGCGGTGTGTAGGCATACACCTAACAGACGCTCATACTAAATTATTTTTACCCATAAAGTTGGGGATAACTCCTTCGTGAGTTCGTAAGTGGTGTGTACGTTAATCATGTCTCGGTCTTCGTACTGGGCCCCATATGTATGGACAAACATGTGAATCTGTTAGCAAGGTTACAAAGTAACTTTCCCAAGCTATAAAAAGATTTGTGTCCTGTGCACTTAAATCTATTTTTTTAAAATGTTTTCAAAATGAGTCACTTGGGTCTATTTACCATCGAAAGTTGCAGGTATAATACGAAATAGGCTGGAAGCTGCTTGGTAGTGGAATAAGAGGATCTTGCAAATCCTTAGCTCTGCCCCCAAGTCTGTTACACATTTTATGATCCGTCTGTGAAACTTCCGTTACAAGCCGTCTGTATATTATTTTCCGTGCTTTGAACATTTCGGTTTGTAACTGTAATTTAAATCCAAGACTTCCGATGTGTTGTGTTTAATTGACTATGATGATATCAATTTATGCCACGATACTCCCCGTCAAGACCCACCAGTGTTTGGATTGGAAATACGGGGTGTGACATATGATATGTATAATTTCTCAAGATTGAGGATGAAAGATGAAATTGTACGAGAGGATTAATGTCGAATCCCTAAGGACAACTTTTAACATCTATTATTATAAGGACTGACGAAAAATGTAAATTACTCTATTTTTTTAGCTAATATAACAAATATATAATTGCATAATAAGTACCATTATTATATAATTATAATAAAATAAGTAATGCATATAGAGGTAAGGTATTGTGCAAAGTAAAAGTAGAATTACTATGCGAAGTATGAAGCCTCCATGATGCAACAAGTGGCTTAGAGCAATGGGTATATGTGTTTGCTATAATTAAGCAATATATATAAAGTGATAATAAACAAAAACAGAATTTGTAATATAAAACAGATAACTTAAAAATGTGTAAATATAAATGAACAAATACTAAGCAAACACGATTGCTTAAATAGAATTAGGTTATACTTTCTAAGATATTTTTGTGTCCATTGATGGACCATGAAATTAAATTATATATATATATATATATATATATATATATATATATATATATATATATATATATATGTGTGTGCGTGTGTGTGTTTTATAGTAATAGGCAAGAAATCGGGTTGCATAATAAACAATGACTTTTACGGGGATAATATAAGCTATGGCAAAATTGATATAAAGTTTCATATAGATGGGGTATATACGTAATTAAGTTCAATTAGAAGTTAGAAATGTTATCATGATAAACAAAATAGAATATATATGTAGACTGGACTAGTACTCTAAAGTATTAATTACAAAGAACTTGTTAAAAATTGATTATTGTATACCTACCTCAGTTTGTCCTAATTATGAACAACATTAAAGAAATGCATTTAGACTAGACCTAGACAGAAGAAGTGAGTAATTTAATTGATCACATGGGGTGGCATGGCATGTATTTTAAAAAAAAGGCAGAGTCAATTGGATGTTTGAGATCCCTGGAAAATAGAGTCTTATGGATCTCAATCACATGCCTTAAATTCAAAATTTGAATCATCCATCCATTCTCTTTCTTTTACGTCATTCATCAACACTTGATATATATATATATAACATCTTGTAACTAAGTGGCCGGGATATATTATTCTTGATTGATTACATAAAAAAAACCAAAATCCTTTAGTTTAACTAATGTCTTGGAATACAACCAACAATTGTCATATTTGTATTCATCTTAGATTGATTGCCGAGGTTGCAACCTTCATTCACTATACAAGTGCTAGGCATCGTTTGAATCCAATTACAAGCAAAAATAGAGAAAAATTAATCATGATATATAAAGATGGCATGGAATGGTATGGCATGGTATTTACTTAAACGGAGTCATGAGCATATGGATTCAATTCCTCGTGAATGAATATCAAACCGCTCTCATTTCTTTCAAGTGGAGGAGGAGAACCTTGAAATGTTCCACACGAAATTCGGCATGACATTCCTGCAATGAATTCAAATATAACTAGGAAATTCCAAAAAGGGAAACATATTATATTTACTTGATGACAAAATTCGAATTCCCTGCAGATGCAACTTAATAATAATAATAATAATAATAATAATAATAATAATAATAATAATAATAATAATAATAATAATAATAATAATAATAATAATAATAATAATAATAATAATAATAATATTAATAAACACAACTTGTAGGGTCAGGTTATACCTAAACTTTCAACTCAGCCGGACCTCATGGAAATTATTTGTTTCAAACGCTAATGAAGTAGCTATACCTTTTAATTTGAGGATGAACATAACAGACGGATGTATGTTTTACCTTGAAAAAGGAGGACGATGAAGACCACGATGGTAAAAATCATGGCAAATAAAGAGGAGGATGAGGCCTTTGAAGCTTTCTTTTGCAAGAGCAGACTTTTCATACGCTCCATTCTCGCCCTCTTAATCATGGCAAGCTCCCTGATCAGCTTCTGGTCTGCAGCATCCAGCGAAAAAGCTCTGTGTGTCTGGGATCGTGGCGGTTTTGGTGGTTTTTTGGCACTTGAGGCCGCCTTACGTTTCTCCTCCTCCTCATCACCCACAAACTTAATTTTCAAATCTTCATTACCACTTACAATTTCAACGCAAACATGTTGTTCCGTAGGAGGAGGAGAAACATGATCCATAATCCTGCAATAATTCAATTTCACATCACATATATGAGCCTTTACTTCAACTTAAAGATCCACATGTTTTGTTCATATAAAACAAATCTCCACATCACAAAGCAAAGCAAATCAACACAAAATGAATTCTTCAAGTCACAAAATCTCCAGGAAATCCAACATGTACATACAAATCCATGCAACTAATTAGATGAACAGGAGAGGGAGGGACATTAGTTAGTTACCTTTGAAGCGGAGAATTTATTCCTACAAAAATCAAACTGAGATTGAGATTATTATTTTTTTTTTCTTTTTTGTTGTGTATGTAGAGAGTAAAGACAGTTTATAATCTAATTTATAGAGAGACCACACGAGGAGGGTTTGTCAAGTATTGGAGACAACCGGGAAAGTCACTATTTCTTTTTTCTGTATCTATTCCTTTCAATTCAATTTCAATATAATATACTATTTTTAACCACGGGGTGTCAGCCCAGTGGCCAGCCTCACCCATTCCAAATGGGAGGACGCGGGTTCGAGTCTAGCTCGGCCCGAATAATCCTACTGGGTAGTAACCGCCAGGCAGCTATGGGGCTAAGCTAGCTTGGGGAGGGAGAACCCTCACGCGGTCAGGGGTGCCGTGCATTTACCTTTTTTTTACTATTTTTTGAATGCATTAAAATATAATTATTTGAATTCACTTTAATATAATTTATATTTCCAGTTCTTTTAATATTAGTTAGTTTTGAACTCATAGTCTCTCTCACAATTAAATATATGAATTCCGGTTAACAATATTCATGCATTTTATTTTATTCAAAATAATCTTATGTATACAGTTAGTAATAAGTTTTGCAAATTAAGTTATTTCTTTTTATGTGGGCAGAGTTCTCAACTTTTCGTAATTAAATAAAAAACAATTTAGCATATTAAGATAACCTTTGGAGAATGTATAACGTTAAAAAGCGACCCGTAACTACATTCATATATATATATATATATATATATATATATATATATATGTATATATATATATATATGTATATATATATATGTATCATAAAAGAAAATTTAATGCAATTAAAAAAAAGTAAAGGTAACACGAATGTGTGATTATTTATTGAGCACAAACTATGACCATCTCCATTATTAGTATTATTATTGTTATATATTTAAAATGTTATGAAAAAAAAATTATAAATGTATCGTATATCTATATGGAGACAATATTTATGCCTTCCCTCTAATTTGAGATTGAACTAATAATATCAGTTGGAATTTAAATGAAATATAAAGAGAAAGGTATATTGATAAATTCATTAAGTATGAGTAGGGCATGAGATGTGTGGTTGTCAAAGGGGCACCGACGAAAAAAGAGGGGGATATGGAAATATCACTCTTCAACTTTAATAAAAACATGAAAAATTTATTGTTTTAGTGATCTAAAACAGCTATCTTTCTAATAAAACTTATATTTAAATGTATCTTTGCCTTCATACCGAAGTTATGCTAGCTCTTGGTTAAGTAGTATACACTTGATTAATATCAAATAAATATAGCATTTTGTTTTCTCAAGTGAAGTAATAAGCTAACACCTTTCAATTCAAGGGATGGATTATTATTATTATTATTATTATTATTATTATTATTATTATTATTATTATTATTATTATTATTATTATTATTATTATTATTATTATTATTATTATTATTATTATTATTATTATTATTATTATTATAAATAGAATCAGAGTGTCGGTGTTCCTCTAAGTGTACTTCATTGGGACCTACAGATACACATGTCATTCCACATGAATGGCATGTCTAACCATTAAAAATGTGAAATTGTGGTCAATGTTTAAAATATCAGTATCAAAAACAAGGTTAATATGTGACCCTAATCACTTACCCGTCTTTATATCTTTTCTTTCATGTGTTTTTTTGTCATTTATTTGTATTCTTATATTAGCTTATTAGACATCTTTATATTTACACTACAGAGTTTTATTATTTACACCTAACTCCTTTTCTATTTATATTAATTAGTGTGATATTAATAAATTCAACTTTATATTTTTTTCTTTTTGATAATTTCTAATATATAATATATTATAAAAAAAAGAAAATATGTTTTTACGATTTACTTATTTTTATCTAGGTTTTGATATAAATCTTATAAAAAACGAAGTCGTATCAAATATAACGTGTTGTAGGTCGCTATCAAATTTTATATTCAATTTTTTATAAAATTATATCAAAACGTAGATAAAAATAAGCACATCATAAACCATATTCAATTTTTAATAGACATTATATATGGAAATAAAAGAACACAAATTTGAATTTATGAATATCACATTACTTGATGTAAATAAAAAAGGTTGGATGTAAGACCACCTGTAATGGAAAAGGATTGGGCATGGTTGGGCATAATAAAGCCCCATTCACAAGCAAACAAACGCCCATGTGCTGTGTTTTGGGTACTTTCGGTTGGGGCGTTTCTAAAAAACGTTGGGTTTTTTATTCTTTTCATAATATAACCGTTTGCAACGGTCAAATAAAAAAAAGATTTTCAAGTTTTTCAAATTAATTTTTTTATCTATATGAACCCCAACTTTATCCCATTTTTATACACATTTCTCTTAGTCTTATAAATTCCTTTCTCATTCTTAATAAAAAAACCATGCATCCATTCCGTCCCCCTTTTGGTGTTCCGTCTCGGCCTATGAATCCATATTTCTTATCACCCTAACACTACCCAACCACTACCAACCTTAAATTATCAAGATATTGACCCTATTACAATAGGTTGTACGCAACTATTAAACATGCCCCACCAATACTTTCAAGGGACACTCGGTTTTGTATTTAATGTGAACATAAGCATGGGCAGTTCGCATGGTACTCAAAAGAAGCTGAGTTCGAGATGGAGACAATACCAGAGACACAACCGGTGGGCCCGAAGCGGAGGGCGGTTCTCAACGTGGAAAACGCTCCCATAAAAAAGAGCCTAATGCTCCACGTACGAAAAGAACCTATCTAGTTGGACCAAAGACGGGGAGTATATGTTAGCACGGGCGTGGCTCAACATCTCGGAGGAATCGGATGTTGGTAAGTGTTATTTTTCTAGTACTATTAATTTTTTAAAGTAGTTTTTAGTTTTTATTGTTATTTTTTGTACTACTTTTTTTAATATATACGTGGTATTTTTTTTAGCCAACTATCAAAAGCTACCTCTATTTTGGATAAAAGTTCGAGGAACTTTCTTTATGGAGATCGCTAAAGGTGAGTATCGGACACAAATTCGTTATCAAGCAAATGGGGCAATATCAATTCTAAATGCCATTCTTTTCAAGAAGTTTTCCAATGCACGAAGGATAATTGGTGTAGCGGTCGAAGCGATGCCAATATATTAACAAAAGCGTTAGAGGAGTTCAACACAACGAGAGGGGTATTCACGTACATGAAGTATTGAGAGCTTCTACGTGAAAGTCCTAAATGGTCTAACGTACCGACCATGACGTCTAGTAGTAGGCGTAAAGCGAAACGCTCCAAAACTTCATCTACGGTCGATCCGGAAACACCCACTTCTGAAACTCGAAACGTCGATTTAAACAATACTATTAATATTAATGAGGATGACAAGGATGAGGAAGTTGAGTTGCCCTGACCTCCCGGTAGAATAAGTGGGAAAAGGGGGGAAGGGCGGCGGCGTCTTCGCCGGGTGCCGAAATAAAAGAAGATTTCAAGGAGATGAACCGACGACTACAAAAACATACGAGACCTTAGCCATAGGCGTTTTGAAACAATGAAAGAAAGAAACGCCGAAAATAAAAAGTTCATCGCGCTACAAAAAGCGAGGCAAATGAAGAATGATATCGTGTTTATGTCTAAACTGATCGATCACCTTCAAGGAGATGCGTTGATCTTAGCTCAAATGCGTAGGCAACAAATCTCTCACAAATACAGACTTTAGATCTAGATTTTGCATTTTCAACTTTAATTTTTAGTATTTTAATTTAGTGGTAAGGTTATTTTTATTTACTTAATTAAATATTATTTGTTTAATTTAAAAATAATAATAATAATTAGGTTGCATGGGTATTATACCACTACACTCATTTTATCTTCAAGCCCTATAAAGACCCTATGCTGATTGAACTGCCACATGGCAGATCATGCCAAAAGAAGAGCCTTGAAACTCCTAAACCACTACACATGTAATTTTTAGTATTTTATACCTATTTTTTAGTTACATGGCATATCATGCTCAAAGAAGAGCCTTGAAACTCCTAAACCACTACACATGTAATTTTTAGTATTTTATACTTATTTTTTAGTTAATTGTTACTTATATAATTAATAAAAAGAGTATTAGATAAAACTCCAAATGACAAGAATACAATGAAGATGCTAAAGTGAAAGGAAAACAATAAAAATACTTTCTTTTACTTTATGTTTGATGGTGCATATTAGGGCTTATTTATAAAATATATTTTTAATATAAATATAAATATGAGGTGAAACTAGCCTTTTAACAAAAAATAGGAGAAAAAGAAAAGAACAATACAGAGAAAGAAATGTGACATTTTATTTATTAAGATGTGTAATATAGAAGATACAATGGGGAAGTGTATATATATATAAGAGAAGAAAACTTAGAGAGGAAGCTTAATCTATATTAGGTATTGATAAGCACAATAATATATATTTATAACACTTTCCCTTGGTTAACAACTTAATGTGCTTGGAGATGATGACTCATTAAAACCTTGCTATGAGAACCCAATGGGACAAAACCTCAGCTAATAGAGAAAGAGTACAACGCGTATAGTTTCTCTCTGATCCTTCTGGATCAATTATGTTACATCATTAAAAACCTTACTAAAAAAACTCAGTTGGAAAAAAAAAACTTAGTTAAGGAAAAAATAGTGCAACTTGTATGACACTCCCCCTCATTTGAATATGTACCATTTAAGTAACGTGTGTCGATCTTCCTTGGAAGTTGCTCAAAGCTTTTATAGCCAATGAAATGTTGTTTGCTCCCTTGAAATGCAATCCCTTATGTTAAGAAATGTTGTATAATCTTTATATGATAATTTTGGTGCCTACTCCCAAAAACTAATATCATACAATTCACGACTATGTTATGTTACATTCCTATCATCTACAACATCTACAAACTAACCAAACTTATTTTCATGGGTTAATAAAATATAATCAAATATCATTCATACCAATGTCTTTTCGCTTGACAAAGGCTATATCATGAAAATAAGCTCAAGTGAAAGATATTATACTCATGCATAGCTAGCAAAACATATAATGCACATACACACTTAACTATGCTATATCTAGAATGAGCATCTCTACTTTGGTAGGAGATGATAATAGTCATTTCTTATAACAAGTGACTGAACATTTTTTAATGTAACTTAAGATTGAGCTATGTCCACACTGAAATGTCTCAACATCTTCTGGGAGTACATTGAAATATTGAGAAAATACAATTTACATGCATACTTGAACTACATGTCGAGTAATAATTAGACCGTGCCAAGGTCATTCCAAAGTTCCCCCTCTAAAGGCTCGATGATTTCTCTTGATGATGCATAGCCATCATCACTGTATACTGCAATTATAATGAACTTTTAAGAGATAAAATTGGATAAAAGATGGATAATATTATCAAATTTATTGCCCTTATCGTACCATCTCATGAATTGTACAACAATCAACCCAACTATTTTAGTCCACGGGTGGACCCACCCCTTGGCCAAGGTGGGCGGGCACACCCCTTAAAAATCAGTGTTAATTTTCGGCAAAAATCCCGACCGCACCCCTTGGAATTTCGACCACAACCCCCCCCCCCCCCTAGGAAGAAGATCTTATGAATTTGTAAAAAAAATAAGTAAGCTCTGATTTTTAATAAAATACACCCTAAATACCTAATTTAGATAATTAATAACCACTCTAAATTAATCCAATTAACAATCACTTAACCTTTACTCATTTAGCCCAATAAAGAGTACATAACCCAATTACTCAAGCTTAATCCATTCTAATTTGAACAAAAATAAAATTAACCCAACCCATCGCCCTTTCTCTTTTCTCTCGGCTCCCGCTCTCTACGATCCCCATATCCATGCGCAAACCACAATCTACATGCGATCGATTTATCTTGTTTTTTGTCAGAGAAAAGTGATCTGGCCACCCTTCCCACGCAAACAGGTATGGTTCGATTATTTAAGTTGTATTCTTGTTTTATTTGGATTTTTACGAGAAATAGAGTTGTAAAAAGTTTGAAATTTTTAATTGTTTTGATGTTATTTGAACCTTAAGTAAGGTGCTTTCGTTGTTTTAGTTTGTTTAAATTGTTAGTTACAAGGAATCAACAACTAGGGCTTGAAATTAAAATTAAAAATTGAAAATTATGAAGTTTGGTGATGATTGTTTAAGACTTAAAGTGTTTAGTATTGTTTTTGATGGTGTTTTTAATGGTGTTGTTGTTTTATATCTGACAAGATTGGCGGTGAGAATTTAAGTGATAGTTGTACATTTTATATAGAGAAACATTTGCTTAGGAAAGTAGCTCTAGTTGATGTTTTGGATAGATTTAAAAGAACGAAAATTCGTAGGGCGACATTTTAAATATGTTTGTAACAACGTTTAACGTGTTTTTGATGATTATATAAATTTTAGCTTGATTTTCTTTTATTTAACATGACCCGATCCGATATGAACCGAGTTTTTTATATACCTAGGGGCTAAAATCTTTAGAAATATTCCGTACCCTCATGAAAAGATTCATGGGTCCGCCACTGTTTTAGTCCATAAATATTATGTTAACTTTACACAATACCTTTTTTAAGGTATTGATATTAATGCTTGAGGCAACATCAATCCATCATGGACTTTTTCCATCTTGACCAATTATGCAAGTGTATTCATTCTTTAAAAGTTTTAGTATATAAACTTTACCATTTAGAAAATCAATTGAAAAAACTGATAACAAGAATTCCATCAGAGTACCTTCTGAGCCTTATCTGCTTTAGGAGTTCCATTTGATGTGTATATATATATACACAGACACACACACAGGGTGGGGTTATTATAAAAAATGTGTGTTTTGTGAGAAGGGTAAGAAAGAATCTAAACCATTAAATCTTTAATCTAATGATTGAGATCTTGATGGCAATTCTGTAAATAGTGTTATTAAAATTTATGACTAATTTGACTATTTAGGGGTATTATAGGGCTATCACCAATTTTCAAATCAATAATCGTATCTCTCACCCTCCACAATTACGAGTAATACGCTCGAAAAATCAGGGTGTTCTTCAGCAAGATTTTTTATCCGATTTCAAAAAGCAGAGAAATCGTAGTTATCTCGATCAGGCGACATTGTTATATGTGTTTCGTAACTTTGTTCAGAATAGTAGAATATCATATTGAGAAGCAGGATGAAGAAGATAGCTAAAGCATCTACTACGGCTCAGAATAACACTGCCACCGCCCAGAAAAATATGCTGACGACGAAGATATCAAAAACCCTATATAAAAACCAGAATGGTTCGTCTTTTTTTCTTCGGATGATTTGGCGACAATGTTCTTGAATTTTAATCCTAACCGAACTGATTTAGTGGTTTTAGTATAAAAATCTAGGGTTCTTTAAACTGTGTTTGGGGATTTCTGATTGTTGTATGGTGTCTTTACATTGTTGTTAGGGGGTGTTTCTTCAAGAGGATTCCGATAATTTGTTAAGATGATCCTTGATGATGATGGTGTTTTTTTAATATAAAACCGGGTAAATATGGTGTTGTATATGATTGGGTCTTGTATGGTGTTTCGTATGGGGTAATGTGTTTAAGGTGTTTAATGGTGTTATACAATGAGAATAAATGTTATGTTTGATATGAGGGAATGTTTTCTTTGGGTGTTGTATGGTGTCTTTATATTGTTTTGAGGGGTCTTTACATTGTTGGTTTCTGATTGTTGTGTGGTGTCTTTACATTGTTGTTAAGGGGTGTTTATTCAAGAGGATTCTGATAATTTGCTAAGATGATCACTAATGATGATGGTGTTTTTTTGGGTGTTGTATGGTGTCTTTATATTGTTGTTGGGGGTGTTATACAATGAGTATACATGTTATGTCTGATATGAGGGAATGTTTTTTTGGGTGTTGTATGGTGTCTTTATAATGTTGTTGGGGGTGTTTCTTTAAGAGGTTCTGGTGATTTGTGAAGATGATCATTGATGATGATGATGATGGTGTTTTTCTAGTATAAAACCGGGTACATATGGTGTTGTGTATGATTGGGTCTCGTATGGTGTTTTGTATGGGGAACCAGAAAATACAAAAGTGTAAAATTAGATATCTGTTATGAGGTAATGTGTTTAAGGTGTTGAATGGTGTTATACAACGAGAATACATGCTATCTCTGATATGAGGGAATTTTTTTGGGTGTTGTACTGTTTTAATACTATAACTTGGTTCAAATATACTGTTTGAATGTTTTCTATAGTCAGGTCAAGCCAACGGCTTAAAATAAAAATGTACAAATCGAAGTATAATAACACCAAGGAAACACCACTCGTATGTACCGATTCAGATACAGAAAATAATGAGGACAAAGGTACTTGCCGTGTGTTAAAAAGTAGGCTTCTATATAATTTACCCATACGTGCGACTATATTTGTGTGCTGAGGTGATAAACCTTGCTTCGAATTCAACAGATGTGGCTACTTGTAAGGATGATGGTGATAAAGTGGGAGAAACCAAAAATGGTAATCGTTTATGTTATTTATAGTACACCCATAACCCTCATAACTTAAATGATTTAACTTACATATTATTCGATAGTTCTGGGTGCTGTGACAAATACTGACGCTAAAGCAACTACATGCGTAAATGGTAAATGTTTGTGTTTACGTTATGGTCGGATACTGTTCAACCTGAAAAATTATATTGTACTGTACTGATATATTGAATAATGAACAGATGTTGTGCATGAATTTAGAAACCAAGAAGGTAAATAGCACCAAAAAGGGGGGTGTTATTATATTTTTTTATGCATGACACCTGATAACACTTGACTTTATTTCCAACAGATGTGTCTACTCGGATGAATGAGAGTACAAACATGAATGAGAAAGTGCCAACTAATAAACCTCCTCCAAAACACCCTGCAGCCGTGACAAAAAATGGAATACTCCCGCCCGGGAGTAGTTTAAATCAACGGCACGGTGGTTGGTTACCCGGACAAACACACATGGTATACATTTATGTTAAAATTATAGTGAACTGCATGGCTATAGTATACCGGTTTACTAATACTATATTTGTTTAATGTAGATCCGATGTTAAAATCAACCGAACCTGCTAAGGCAGACCATGTCTAGAAAACTTCTTCACCAGCCGGCCCGGACGATGATTTTGTTACACCCCACCTGGTAAGCGGCGTAAATCACTAGCAAAAAGGTTGACAATACATACAAGGCAGCAAACATGATTACAACCTTATAAGCCATTCATAGGTGCAAGAATAAGGCCAAAGGTGTCGATCGATAATTTGATAAATCTAGCACATGGTCTGAGTAAGAAAGAGCGAGAAAAGGTGTACGAAATTGGGTTGGCTCAATTTTCAGCTTTCAAGTAACAGGTGTCCCTACCGCATTGGCACCCTGGTTGGTTTCGAAATATGACCCTAATGCATGTGTGTTGAATCTCGTTAACGGCCAGCTTGTAAACATTACATCCGACCTTGTGTACCGTGTGTTCGGGCTGCCTCGTGGAGAAAATATGTTGGTTGAACAAAAAAGGCAAACAAAAGGAAAGATGTAGTTGTGCAAGAGTTCAGGAATCAGTTCAAGCATATAAAAAGCAAGAGGTTGTCACCATTGCAGCAAATGCTATACATCTTAGGTATAGACGATTATGGGTGGTTGTTCGTCCTGAGTTTCCTGGTTGTGTACTTCTCATTCTTAGGTGAAACTACGAGTAACAATCCAGTGAATGTTCGATATGTTCCATGTATAAGACCAAGTGTTGAAATAAAAAATTTTGACTGGTGTTCGTACATGGTAACATGCCTCAACAGCATGAAAAAGTCATGGCACGGTGATGATGATCATTTTAGAGGACCAATGGTGTTACTCGTGGTAAGTTGATACTAATTAACACATAATCATATAAGTTTATACTATAACATGTAAAATAATGTAATAAACATCTTGTCGTGCATTGTGTCAGATGGCATATGCAATTGAGAAGAAAAAAAATATCTTCATCGCATAGTTCACCTCCCATTACATTAGTCAATGATGACGTGTTTGAAGAGCTTGCTTCGAAGATGGACAAGAAACACAACGATCAACAAAAGAAACTAAAGGGAAAGGTGCGGGAAAAAAACAAATCGGCTGATTAGGTTGAGTCGGTAGATAAAGGGGAAAAAGGAAGCGGGAGTCAGAAAAGAAAAGCAGCGGGCAAATAACACCAAGGAAAAAGGAAAACAAGCATGTATATGAAGCAACTAAGAAGTGGAAGATGATGACGGGCACCTGAGTATATACAAACATTGTGTAGACTACTTACTGTCACAAACTGACACCCAAACGTGTGCCATGTTTGTAGGTCCTGATGGAGAGTTCTGTGTGCCAATGATATCACAATACGAGGACACACCATCGCGACCAGCCGCGTTTGAAGGGGAATCCGATGTGGTAAATAAATTATGGTTTGAAATTGAATTGATACTATATGTTAATTTATCTGACTTGTTATTAAACCAGATTATAATACAGGATAAGTCCAATCTTTTGGATAATTTGTTCAAAGAGTTTGAAGAATGCGTATGCAGGATCAACAACACACTTACAGCATCGTGCGTTATGTACTCGGAGAGTGAGCTGTTGAAGAAAAAAGTATTAGAATGGAATGGGATAAAGTTGAAACATCTTAATGTTGTGGGTGAACGTGAAACTATACATGTCAATGGAGACAAGGGTCATTCAAGCGTTAGAGCTGAAGGAGAAAAAATGGATGCAGCCAATACGCATGATGGAGTAACTCATGAAAGCGTTAATCGTGGACAAGGTAGTGTAACTTTTACCGGTGATAACAGTACTCCAAACATGAAAAATGATGAAGGTCTGTCACAAAAAAGTTCTCCATTTTCACCCATGACATCGTCATTTGTGGCAGAGGTAGACGCAGCAATGGATGCGGGGCATAATGAAAAGACACCTGAAACACGGTTCAATGTTGTAGGACTTCAAGCCTTGAACTTGTCGAAGTGACTGGACAATGTTGGTCTGATCAAGAACGTAGTGAAGGAACACAAGCTGCGTTGCCAGCTAAAACACCAAGTCCGAAAATGACCATCATTTTGCCGGCTACGCTACGGTCACCGTATGCCAAGCGGGCAGTTTCTTTGAGAGACGGTCGAGAAAAGGCTAAAGACACAGTTGCACGGTGTATATTCTGTGGTGTAACACCTTGTAAAATCGTGTCCAATAGTATAGTGACACGTGTTGTATTTTTAATTTAATCTATTAAAGACTAATAAGGACTAAAGGTGTCAACATGCTCAAACTAAGCTCCTGAGTGACTGTCTAATGTCAACATGCCCAGCCTCTGAGTGACATCAGAGTCATGATGCTTATAGTGAGTGTCAAACCCCGACCCGCAGCGGAATAAAAGTCGGGGCGTAATTGGGTTATCACCAAAGCTCATGATGTTTACTAAAATGTTTCATATTTATAAAATCCAAATTACGACTCAAATATCCAAAACAAAATCCATACAATTACAAGAAAATGAAACTATATAATTATTCCAAAGCTTAAACTTGTTTATTCTTCTAGGCCTTCCTATGTGTTTCTTGTCTCAGCTGGATCACCTGTATCATGTGTAAAACAGGGGATATTTTGGGTCAACAAAAGTTGGCGAGTGAACCTTGATAAAACATTGTTACTAATTTCTTGTTTTATTTAATAAGGAAAATTTGTGCAAAAATCACATGTGAGCAAACATATATAGATAAACAAACACAAACCACTTTGGATGAGTATATGATATGAATGATGATGTATGTGAGATCAAGGCTCAATCAAACGGAGCCGATCTAGTGAGGCACCTGATGCTCAACCCGTCTCCCACGGGGAACTGATGGGCCTAATGAAATGCGTGCACTGAAAATGATAAATCCAATCTACCTATAATTCACACAACAATTGATACACATTTGATACATATTTGATCACGGATATGATGTATGCACAAGTGTTTAAATAAAATAAAGAATTAAACGACACATGATACACCCCGAAACATGATTAAAACGGGGAATTTGTAGAGATTCACTCACATTGGGTGCGTTCTTTGATGACGTTGGATGCGCACGAATTTTAGGATTCAATCGATGAGGGAAAAACTAACCTAAAATAATAACAAAATGATTCGGTAAATAAATGAATTTTATTTGAGATTAATATTTTTAATTAGTGCTCTTAATGGGATTTTAGATTTATTCTTGTGAGTTTAAGGAATTTTTCTAACTTTAAAATCCTATTTTTAAGTATTTTTAAATAATTTTCCAACTAAATAAATAAATAAAAATAAAATAAAAGAAAATAAAAAGTTGACTTTTTGACCATTGACCGTTGACCGGGTCTTGACCGGTCAGACTGTGTTTTCTATGCGCTGAGTGAGGTTCGAACTCGGGACCTCTCGTATACGTGCACGCAGCTCTACCAACTGAGCTACGTGTCTAACCCGAAATATTCTCTGTTTTAATTATATATATACTAATTAACTTTAAACTTATTTGGTTTTTATTAAAAATGATTTATATGGCTGAACCAGTTGCAGAGACCCGGAGTCGAACTCGGGTTCTTTGGTTCGAGTGCGCACAGCCCAACCAGTTGGGCTGTGTGTCTAATCTGCTTAACTACTGAATTATATTTCTCTTATAAACATTCTGTGACTTGATCTGATTAGGTTTTTAAAAATGTTGGTTTTATTTCTGAAAGTCGGTAACGGGTGCAATTCGAACTCGGGACGTGCGTGTTATATTTGCACACAGTCCACCGCTGGACTGTGTGTCTAACCCGGTTAAATACATGATTTTTATTACATTAATATACTACTCAACTTCGTCTTCTTCTTCGTGTTGGCATACACCCGATAGACGCTCAAAATGCATTACCCAAAAGGTTGGGAAGTAATGACTCCTTCGTGAATCCAAAGTCTTGTGTACGTTAATCATGTCTCGGTCTCCGTACCGGGCCCTGTATGTATGGACAAACATGTAAATCTGTTAACAAGGTTGTACGGTCAACTTTCCCAAGTTATAAAAGATTTTGTGCTGATATGCACATAAAACATATTTTAAATGTTTTCAAATGAGTCAGTTGGGTATATTTACCAGCGAAAGCTGACGTATTTTCAAAAGACTAAGCTTGCAGGTACAATACGAAAATAGGCTGGAAGTGCTCGGTAGTGTTAAAGGGTCTTGCAAATCCTAGATCTGCCCAAAGTCTGTTTTATATTCTTTCTTTGTACAGTTAATGATCCGCCTGTGGATCTTCTATTACGAGCCTGTATATTATTTTGTATTTTGTACATTTGGTTTGTAATAGTAATTTTACTCCAAGACTTCCGTTGTGTCGTGTTTAATTGACAATGATGTTATCAACTGACATCATGATATTCCCCACCCGGGCCCACTAGTGTATGGATTTGGGTTGGAAATCCGGGGTGTGACATGTGGAGTACGTAACAAGTGGTGTGTATCCGTCTAATATATAGTATTATTTCTTAACATTATTTTGTTACAATTCATGAATCCACCTGTATTCAAGTTCACATTCATTAGAAAATATGTTTCGGGTTATAGGGATGTCTTCTTCATTAAGAAGAACTCAGAACAGTGAAGTCCGACTGTTCTGTTTTAATCGGTCAACAAAACTTATAATTGATTGAAATGAAATAGACAAAGAAGATTACGGAATAAGATGTACCAAAACAGAATATTTTCTTCAGATTTCCGGCAAGAGTCGTCGGCTCTGATTTGTGATTTCCGGCTGAGTGAACTGTTTAACAGTTTTGATCATTGTGTTGTGCAATTAGAATACTAAGCAAGAGATAGCAAGAGGGTTTAGATGATTATACCGATCGACAATGAGGCTTCGGTTTTTCAGTGATATTCCGGTGAGTGCGGGGATTTCCGGCAACGTTGTCTGAGACAGATTCTGGTTGAACGATTGAGGTTAATACATGCCGAATAATGGATTACAAAGAAAAGAGTTGAGTATTATACCGATTAGGGGTAAAGTCTCGGTTTTCCGGTGGAATTCCGGCGAATGCGAAAATCTCCGGCGACGTGTTTTGGAATGAATAAAGCTTCGGAAACGAACGTGGTTCTGAGCGAAAGGATTTTCAGAGTGTTCAAGTGGGTATTTATAGTGGAAACAGGTTGAATTGGGTTTGAATTGAGTCTTGATTCGCGATTAAAGATTTCCGGCGGTAAGACCGAAATTGACTGCCGGCAACGGTTATAACTGGCGTCGAGATTAATTTGTGTGTTTCAGTCAAAGGAAAGGTAGCCAAAATCGCGGAATGTCGGTTTTTCCGGTGAGTACGAGTTCTGGGCGCGCTGATTGCAGATTTGACTTTCGGTTTTATTATAAGTCTTATTTGTTTCCGTGTTTATCACAAAAGCAGTGTGTGGCGGAGTGGTGTGGTGTGTGTTTGTGTTTGTGGGTGACCCGGGTTCGAAACCCGGCGTCTCCATTTTATTTTTTATTCACTATTTATTATTAATTATAAATTATGGTTTTTAAATTCTAATATATTTATTAATTATGTATTGTTTAAAATTAATATGAACCATAAATACGCAACGGAACTTATAACTGAATATTTGATTGATAAACGAAGCGGGTTTGGAAACCCGTTTTTCGACGAATGTTACAGTGAGCCTCTAAGTGATCCTTTATGAATTCCTAACTCTCATACGTGCTATTTGTTGGACGAGATGGTTCAATTCTATAAATATGTGAAAGTTGGATAATGGAGGGGTTAAAAGTGTCAACATGCTAATTTATACCTCTGAGTGACCTTTTAGCGAACCGAGAGCTCGACAATGTCCGGGCATAATCCCGGGTACGCCAAATACGGAGGGCTAAATATGCTAAAAGGGTGTTTTAGGAGGTTTTAAGGGTGTTTTATAAGTTAAGGGGCTAAAAGTGTCAAAATGTAAAAGTGGCCTAGGGGCGCTCGCGGGGCGCGAGTGGCAAGGCCTGTGCCTCTTGCGGCCCGCAAGAGGACTGCTTCTGCAGAAAGTTTGCCTTGGCCACCACACATGTTGCCAAAAACCAATTAACTCGAAACTATGGATTCCCAAACTGCTATGCCACGTTTTAGGACACTTGTAAGCTCCTCTTACAACCCTTAACACCTGGCATCACCTCCTTTGAGTTCTCCAACTATAAATAGGTGCCAAAGTTCACCATTTGAACTTGCACCTTTTTATTCATAACTCTTCTCCCTCCTCTGGAAGTTCCTAACTGAAAGGAGCATCCAACTTAGTTCTATTGAATTCTAGGAACCTTGTAAGTGTTCCTTCCTCATGCATTGTTGTTTATAGGCTTCCATAGTCAAAAGTCAAGCGTTTTTCGGAAAACGCCTTGACTTTCGGTTAAGACCATTTTGGTCCAGCCATTGTTTGTAATGAACATGGCTAAGTGATCGTAATGAGGTGGGTGTTAGTCCCTATAAAGGGCACCTCCTGAAGATCATGTTTGCTAGACCAATTGACGGGTCAAAGTTATGATATTAAAAAGTCAAACAAGCCATTTTTCGGAAAAATTAGAAATTGATCTTATATATATTATGAAACATGTTTTGACACTTAAACAAGTTGGTAATAACTATTAGAACATGTAAGAACATGTTCGGCTCGTCAATTTCAGTTCTAGGGTCGGTTCGCAACCGAAAGTCGCGAAGTTTGACTTCTACTTTGACTTTTGATTCTGACCCGATTTAGATTAGTTAGCCACTGATCTAAGGTTTCATTATGATCGTAATATAATGTAGCATAACCCTATAAGTTTATATTACATGATCATAATCAGAATCTAAGTTTTTGCGCAAGTTCCGTAATTATGCCATTTTTGACTAAAATGCCCTTTTTGCATAAAACAAGATTTAATTAATAATGAACTTGAAAATAAGTTTCCTACTGATGTAATGTTATAATTAAGATTATTTGGGACGTCAAATCAGATTGTAAACTGAGTTTATAAGCAAGTCCTTGTATTATGTCGGTAAATGACGATAAAACCCTTATGGCTTATAAAATGATTTTAGTTACATCTTTTCAAGTAAAACTTTTACCTGCTATGTTATATTAAATAACATATCCAAAACATTTTAATCTGACTTTAACACCAATTTTCATTAAACAACGCATAAAACGTCGTTTTACGACATAAGCGTCGTTTCGACGCATAGTATGGTTTTAAACCATATTAATTGACCAAGACTTGTTACCTACTGATTTTAAAACTTATTTTTAAACATATTTACATTAGGTACATGATATGAACTCAGAATCCCAAATAATTTATAAACTATGTGTAAAATGACCAAAATGCCCCTTCGGTGCATTGTTTGGTCATAAAAGATAAATTACACATAAAGTTAATATCTTACTGATATTATATCATAAATAAATTATTTTTCCAGAATAATTATAGTTATAACATTAAATTATATTCAAGTTCCTTTTATACGGTATGAAATTACCGAAACGCCCTTGTGAGGCATAGTTTCATTTTTAAAACCTTAACGGGCATGTAAGTTGATATCCTACTGTTACAACTTATTTAAAGTATAATGGCACATAGAACTTTTCCATGACTTATCCGATTACCCGATGTCGCTGATATGCGTACGGTTAAGTATATGTAACTATTTTACGGAAATTAACCGAAACGGGTCTAACCTTGTCATTTAAGTCTCAAAATCCAGAATGTTTATAGTTTATCCATATTACACAAGTCAAGGTACTTGTTGGGATTAAACTACATTCTATCCAATCATGGTTTAATCTAGTGATATAAGTTTTGATCAAATACGTTAGTCGGTCTAAGTCTATGACTTAAATAAGACCGTTAGAATTTAATTGGTTAGTTTATGCCATAATCCATACTAGAGACTTGCCGGTAAATGCTATCTGCACTTAGTACTTTTGTGTACATCTGAGTTATTAAATTAAAAGATGACTAGCTCAGGTAAATACTCTCGACTTATTTCCCCTATACGGGCTTGGGTTACGGTAAATTATTACTGCTTGGCCGGAAATGGGATCAATCGAATGCCGGATTGTGGCTAATAAATCCGCATATTCTATTTTAATCAGTTTTGTTTGATAACTTAAACATCGGAGGTTAACTACTGTGTCCTGGATATCCTAGGCTCATTACAATAGAAATGGCCACGACCTTAGCGCGGGTGTTGGCATACACCCGATAGACGCTCAAAATGCATTACCCAAAAGGTTGGGAAGTAATGACTCCTTCGTGAATCCAAAGTCTTGTGTACGTTAATCATGTCTCGGTCTCCGTACCGGGCCCTGTATGTATGGACAAACATGTAAATCTGTTAACAAGGTTGGACGGTCAACTTTCCCAAGTTATAAAAGATTTTGTGCTGATATGCACATAAAACATATTTTAAATGTTTTCAAATGAGTCAGTTGGGTATATTTACCAGCGAAAGCTGACGTATTTTCAAAAGACTAAGCTTGCAGGTACAATACGAAAATAGGCTGGAAGTGCTCGGTA
This sequence comes from Scalesia atractyloides, assembly GCA_947069175.1. Classification (NCBI taxonomy): domain Eukaryota; kingdom Viridiplantae; phylum Streptophyta; class Magnoliopsida; order Asterales; family Asteraceae; genus Scalesia; species Scalesia atractyloides. Next base: position 82,794,102 of record CAMTDV010000002.1, on the reverse strand, counting down.
GTGTTAAAGGGTCTTGCAAATCCTAGATCTGCCCAAAGTCTGTTTTATATTCTTTCTTTGTACAGTTAATGATCCGCCTGTGGATCTTCTATTACGAGCCTGTATATTATTTTGTATTTTGTACATTTGGTTTGTAATAGTAATTTTACTCCAAGACTTCCGTTGTGTCGTGTTTAATTGACAATGATGTTATCAACTGACATCATGATATTCCCCACCCGGGCCCACTAGTGTATGGATTTGGGTTGGAAATCCGGGGTGTGACATGTGGAGTACGTAACAAGTGGTGTGTATCCGTCTAATATATAGTATTATTTCTTAACATTATTTTGTTACAATTCATGAATCCACCTGTATTCAAGTTCACATTCATTAGAAAATATGTTTCGGGTTATAGGGATGTCTTATTCAACAATGATGGGCAAGTCACGGTAATGAGGGGGCCATTCGAGTCCATGATACCGGGTGTCACAGTACATGTGAATGTCATAAGTGCTTGCGCTGTAGTCTTAAACTACGAGGAAAATGGGAACAGCCCAAAATTGTTCTGCAACGCTGGAATGTTGGTATGGTATTCATTGATTATTATATAGCTTTTAATAACACCATGACATCTAAAAATGTTTTACAATCTTCTAATACGCAGCTAGAGAAAGAGTTCGACTTGTCTCAGAAGGACCGGATAACAAAATTTGCTGAGAACATGAACTATGTGTTGGTTGGGACGGAACAAAAAACCTTTAAAGGTTTACAGATGGTATATATACCTATCTTGAATGGAGATCACTACTATCTGCTCTTTTTCAACTTGTCAGCGACCCAAATATTGATTATCGACAACATAGAGGGAAATACGGGGATAGAAGAAAGATACGGTGGGACTGTCGAGAAGATGGTACGATTAAATTAGATAGATACTTAACTATATGTATAGAGTGTAAAAAACAATAAAATATAACATTATCACATGTATTACTACAGGTAAATGCATTTTGTGGTTTCCTTAGCCAGATACAGCCAATAGTTGCTGCAAAATATAATGGCATCGACTGTGGTATTTTCCTGATGCGCCATATGGAGACTTACTATGATAAGCTACAAGTTACTCCATATATTGAAAATACACCTGTAAGTACATATGAATGTATCTGGTTATGAAAAATCATGTCTTTTGGCTTGTATAGGAACCAGTGTGAAAGAGTGGAGGTGTGGTTACTCCACGGAGAGAAACATCAAGGGAGAAGTCTGGCATAATCAAGCAAAGGAAATCTCAGATCTGCGTAAGAAGTATATCTCTAAAATTCTTCTTAGTGAGGCGAACACCGCACGCGTAACGATAGAGAAAGAAGTGAAGGATTTTGCATATTTAGACGAGGATGACAGGGTGAAGCTTGAAGAAAATGCAATCCGGAGGATTTGTCAAAGGTAGGTTTGCGACAACATCTTCATCCTATTAGAACAAGCAGATTACGAAATTTTAACTTTTATCATGACTACGGATTTGGTTGCTCTTGTCTTGGGGTTTAAACAATGGTCAAACATTTGAACACTTTTTTGCTTTTAGTTTCCAAAATCACCCTAATATGTTGATGTAGTTAACTGAGTGGACAGTGTTTATTGGCAAAATCCTGTGTAAATATTTATAATCCCTGGCAAATAACTTAGCAATGAATCAAGCAACACTACATGTTTCTAACGTTAGTACGTATAGTTGAAAAAAAAATTCATCATAAAACCAATAAGGAAACTGATTGTATAACGTGCCACAACCGTTACATAAAACCCTAATAACATATCATGGAAAGCGGCTACTCATGATGGGGTTACCCCTCATGATGGATCATTAAGTATTTCGGTGATTATGAACTGTATACTCTCGAAAATAAACAAGATACATTGTTACAACACCATGATATACATAAATTTTGTCATTACTCGGAGGTTATATAGTTTTACGTATTGTGCTTGTATATTTGAAAAACAAATATGTCAAACGCATTGATACGTAAAACAAACACAAATATAAAAAATTCTCATCAAGTATATAAAGTTGACAAAAAAAATTCAAAGTATGAACGTTAAAAAAAACAACTTTAAACAAAATCATAAGTCTATACGGCTTCAAGAACTTCCTAATCCTCCTCTCCTTCCTCCTCGTCTGCTTCCTTATCGTATTCGTCCACTACTTCCACCCCCGCTTCCTCAGAACTAGCGTCTTCTTTTTTCCTTGTAGGGTGTTTGCAAGTACGTCTGTTATGACTGTACCTAAAACATTTTTAACACCGACGCCTCTTTTTCCCCAATTGGCTTCTCGCAATTTCACGTTTAGACTTCAATTGTTTAGGCTTACCCATACCTTTGTATCTAGTTCCAACGGGGACACAAACGGTTACAGTAGATGGTTGTGTATTACCGGTAATTTCAGCAAACATTTCCCGACGACTCTTACGAGGTGCATTAACCACTGCCTCATCAACGGTATGGAAAAAACTGAACTACATGATCCCTAAATGAGCATAACGCATTGAAATTCGTAACAAGCTTGTTAATAACCGACTCGGTAGAGTATATGATCTCATGTACAATGCGGTTAACTTCATTGTAACGATCGTCGCTCTCATTCATACCTAAAATAGCACCAGGAGCACTATTGGGAACAGCTAGTCCAACGTCTAAATATATAACGTTGTGGAAATTCCATAACGTTAAGCATCCTAAGCACACAAAAGATGTGTGAGCACAACAACCCAAACTGTTCGAATCTTTTGCATGTACAGTATAAAGTCATGTCGTCCTCCCGCATCATTACCTATGAGACACCATTATAAAAGTTGAACTTTTTTAAGATACATAACACCATAATAATCCATATAAAGAAGAAAACTATATTTTTTGATAGATAACACCACATAACACCATAATAATCCATATAAAGGAAAATACTTTATATTTTGATAGATAACACCACATAACACCATGTGTAACAATACGTAGGGACCAATGTAAAATGAAACTTAAATATTTAACACTTTATATATACCTCGAAGAAAATGGTGCATCGTTGTTCCCAGTCCTTCACAAATAATTTAAGGAAATCAGCAATCGTTTCCCACTTTCTGGTAGCACATCTGTGTAGACCATTTTGTATCTCCAGTTGGACATCAAAAAATATGGTGCGTGTGTATATACTCACCGCTTGATCCTCCAATACAAATTCTGCTGCCCATATGTCAGCGTTCGTGTTTCTGGTGTCATGATCGTTCTTCGTATGCTCGTGTCTTTGAGCTTCAATGTCATAATCAAAATGCCCCAAAAATTCGAAAAGGGTACACTTCAGGTTACAAAATTGTCCAAAAAATGGTTCTCACTCTCTAAGCGAGATGAGGTATGCATAAGCCCAGACATGTACTCCTTGCGATAATACGTCGGTATCCAACTATCCCTAATTTGATAAATTGATTGCAACCAATCATGCTCAACCAAGTTAAAATCATTCAGTATGGTAGCCCAATCGCTTTCAAACTGCTCAAGTAGGATTGAATCGATCCACACAATGGCACAAAACCTCTTTTTGAAATCTGTACGATTACAAATTGTAGAACCAACCTAAGCCACCATTGAACAAAATATAAAACAATAACGACCAGAACATATGGAAAAAAGTAAAAAACAAACTCTTAATACGTCGAATAAGCAAACACCTTATTAGTAAGCTTGCCCATTATATGTCACATGCATAACTTTTGCCTACTCACAGCCCATGTATCTTCAATAGCATTCTTCATGGCTTGGTCTTGGTCGGTAACTATCACCAGAGGGGCACGGCCAAATGATTCACGAAACACCTTAAGCAACCAGCTATACGTTTCAGCCGTTTCGTTACCTATTATAGTGGCACCAAGAGTAGCGTTACGATTGTGGTTGTCAATACCAGTAAATGGTACAAACATCATTTTGTACCTAACAACAAAATGCATTAAAAACACCATAAAAACTCAATGATAGATAATTAATTTTTTTGTAAAAATCCACAAGCGGCAGATAATTAATAAACAAACTTGTTACGCCGATATGTTGCATCAAATGAAACAACGTCACCAACCACTAAAAATATCCTCTTGGCATCCTCGTCTGCCCAAAACAAAGACCTTAAAATACCATCTTCAGTGGTTGTATACTCCATTGAAAAATTTGGCATGTACTCTTTCTTTCTCAATAGCCATTTAATCAACATATCAGCATCAAACTCTGATATGTGCCTGTTTAGATCTCGTTTAAAATTTTTAATTCAGTTTTGGTTGCCCCAACCTTGTCACCATAAAGTGTCCTCGTGATATTAAATGCTTTGACATGTGTCACAGCCTCAAATTTCCACGTGCGGAGTATTACCGCGAGGCGTGTGACATACCAGGATCTAGCCACTAATCATGTTGAACTAAGAGTAAATAATATAAAACACCAACGTCATGTCCAACATGAATAGTGTAATTCAAATTTAACGATTTAAACAAATAATGTTCAACGGAAGCAAATGCATTGTTTTAACATAACCAAAACCAAAGTATTTTCAAAATGCAAGATATCAAATAGTTGCCACAAGTAACACACCCATGACACTTCAGACTCCTTAGACTGCAAGTTCCCATGCATGAAGTATCTAACGCCCTGCAAGCATGCAGAAAAGTGTATCAGTAAAAAGCTGCCGAGTTCACAATTTTGTTAACGTAAAACAGGTAAAAATGTTTAGTTTAAAGACATGCTATGAATAATAAACTTGATACCGATGTGACTGCTATGTTTGTTTGCCCTCATCAATGCCTATCAACATTGGCCATGTGTTTAAGGTCCTTAGTTCACGCCCGGCTCCCAGCACGGTGTGAGGTTGTCAAGCCTAATAGCGCTATCAACTAATACCCCGTTGCCTCCTAGGCAACTAGTTCGGTAGTATGTAGGGACTTTAATGATAGAGTTTGAGTTTATTAACTAATATCTAAATTAAACTACAACATTTATAAAAAGTATTCCTCCAAGGAATAGTAGTTTGTCCCCTCGGGACGCATGCCTGTAAAAGAGTAGTGAACTCACATTTGAATGCTCAGAATAAGGAATGAAAAGAAATACGTGAGATACAGCCAATAGTTGCTGCAAAATATAATGGCATCGACTGTGGTATTTTCCTGATGCGCCATATGGAGACTTACTATGATAAGCTACAAGTTACTCCATATATTGAAAATACACCTGTAAGTACATATGAATGTATCTGGTTATGAAAAATCATGTCTTTTGGCTTGTATAGGAACTAGTGTGAAAGAGTGGAGGTGTGGTTACTCCACTGAGAGAAACATCAAGGGAGAAGTCTGGCATAATCAAACAAAGGAAATCGCAGATCTGCGTAAGAAGTATATCTCTAAAATTCTTCTTAGTGAGGCGAACACCGCACGCGAATGACAGAGAAAGAAGTGAAGGATTTTGCATGTTTAGACGAGGATGTCAGGGTGAAGCTTGAAGAAAATGCAGTCTGGAGGATTTGTCAAAGGTAGGTTTGCGACAACATCTTCATCCTATTAGAACAAACAGATTACGAAATTTTAACTTTTATCATGACTACGGATTTGGTTGCTCTTATCTTGGGGTTTAAACAATGGTCAAACATTTGAACACTTTTTTACTTTTAGTTTCCAAAATCACCCTAATATGTTGATGTAGTTAACTGAGTGGACAGTGTTTATTGGCAAGATCCTGTGTAAATATTTATAATCCCTGGCAAATAACTTAGCAATGAATCAACCAACACTACATATTTCTAACGTTAGTACATATATTTGAAAAAAAAATCATCATAAAACCGATAAGGAAACTGATTGTATAACGTGCCACAACCCGTTACATAAAACACCAATAACATATCATGGAAAGCGGCTACTCATGATGGGGTTACCCCCCATGATGGAGCATTAAGTGTTTCGGTGATTATGAACTGTATACTCTCGAAAATAAACAAGATACATTGTTACAACACCATGATATACATAAATTTTGTCATCACTCAGAGGTTATATAGTTTTACGTATTGTGCTTGTATATTTGAAAAACAAATATGTCAACGCATTGATACGTAAAACAAACAAAAATATAAAAAATTCTCATCAAGTATATAAAGTTGACAAAAAAATTCAAAGTATGAGCGTTCAAAAAAAACAACTTTAAACAAATCATAAGTCTATACGGCTTCAAGAACTTCCTAATCCTCCTCTCCTTCAACCTCGTCTGCTTCCTTATCGGATTCGTCCACTTCTTCCACCCCCGCTTCCTCAGAACTAGCGTTTCTTTTTTCCTTGTAGGGTGTTTGCAAGTACGTCTGTTATGACTGTACCTAAAACAGTTTTAACACCGACGTCTCTTTTTCCCCAATTGGCTTCTCGCAATTTCACGTTTAGACTTCATCTGTTTAGGCTTACCCATACCTTTGTATCTAGTTCCAACGGGGACACAAACGGTTACAGTAGATGGTTGTGTATTACCAGTTATTACAGCAAACATTTCCCGATGACTCTTACGAGGTGCATTAACCACTACCTCATCAACGGTATGGAAAAACTTAACTACATGATCCCTAAATGAGCACAACGCATTGAAATTCGTAACAAGCTTGTTAATAACCGACTCGATAGAGTATATGATCTCATGTACAATGCGGTTAACTTCATTGTAACGATCGTCGCTATCGTTCATACCTAAAATAGCACAAGGAGCACTATTGGGAACAGCCTCCCTAGTCCAACGTCTAAATATATAACGTTGTGGAAATTCCATAACGTTAAGCATCCTAAGCACACAAAAGATGTGTGAGCACAACAACCCAAACTGTTCGAATCTTTTGCATGTACAGTATAAAGTCATGTCGTCCTCCCGCATCATTACCTATGAGACACCATTATAAAAGTTGAACTTTTTTAAGATACATAACACCATAATAATCCATATAAAGGAGAAAACTATATTTTTTGATAGATAACACCACATAACACCATAATAATCCATATAAAGGAAAATACTTTATATTTTGATAGATAACACCACATAACACCATGTGTAACAATACGTAGGGACCAATGTAAAATGAAACTTAAATATTTAACACTTTATATATACCTCGAAGAAAATGGTGCATCGTTGTTCCCAGTCCTTCACAAATAATTTAAGGAAATCAGCAATCGTTTCCCACTTTCCGGTAGTACATCTGTGTAGACCATTTTGTATCTCCAGTTGGACATCAAAAAATATGGTGCGTGTGTATATACTCACCGCTTGATCCTCCAATACAAATTCTACTGCCCATATGTCAGCGTTCGTGTTTCTGGTGTCATGATCGTTCTTCCTATGCTCGTGTCTTTGAGCTTCAATGGCAGAATCAAAATGCCCCAAAAATTCGACAAGGGTACACTCCAGGTTACAAAATTGTCCAAAAAATGGTTCTCACTCTAAGCGAGATGAGGTGTGCATAAGCCTAGACATGTACTCCTCGCGATAATACGTCGGTATCCAACTATCCCTAATTTGATAAATTGACTGCAGCCAATCATGCTCAACCAAGTTAAAATCATTCAGTATGGTAGCCCAATCGCTTTCAAACTGCTGAGGTAGGATTGAATCGGTCCACACAATGGCACAAAACCTCTTTTTGAAATCTGTACTATTACAAATTGTAGAACCAACCTAAGCCACCATTGAACAACATATAAAACAATAACGACCAGAACATATGAAAAAAGTAAAAAACAAACTCTTAATACGTCGAATAAGTAAACACCTTATTAGTAAGCTTGTCCATTATATGTCACATGCATAACCTGTGCCTACTCTCAGCCCATGTATCTTCAATAGCATTCTTCATGGCTTGGTCTTGGTCGGTAACTATCACCAAGGGGCACGACCAAATGATTCACGAAACACCTTAAGCAACCAGCTATACGTTTCAGCCGTTTCGTTACCTATTATAGTGGCACCAAGAGTAACGTTACGATTGTGGTTGTCAATACCAGTAAATGGTACAAACATCATTTTGTACCTAACAACAAAATGCATTAAAAACACCATAAAAACTCAATGATAGATAATTAAATTTTTTTGTAAAAATCCACAAGCGGCAGATAATTAGTAAACAAACTTGTTACGCCGATATGTTGCATCAAATGAAACAACGTCACCAAACACTAAAAGAATCCTCTTGGCATCCTCGTCTGCCTAAAACAAAGACCTTAAAATACCATCTTCAGTGGTTGTATACTCCATTGAAAAATTTGGCATGTACTCTTTCTTTCTCAATAACCGTTTAATCAACATATCAGCATCAAACTCTGATATGTGCCTGTTTAGATCTCGTTTAAAATTTTTAATTCGGTTTTGGTTGCCCCAACCTTGTCGAACCCACCATAAAGTGTCCTCATGATAAGAAATGCTTTGACAGGTGTCACAGCCTCAAATTCCCACGTGCAGAGTATTACCGCGAGGCGTGTGACATACCAGGATCTAGCCACTAATCATGTTGAACTAAGAGTAAATAATATAAAACACCAACGTCATGTCCAACATGAATAGTGTAATTCAAATTTAACGATTTAAATAAAATAATGTTCAACGGAAGCAAGTGCATTGTTTTAACATAACCAAAACCAAAGTATTTTCAAAATGCAAGATATCAAATAGTTGCCACAAGTAACACGCCCATGACACTTCAGACTCCTCAGACTGCAAGTTCCCATGCATGAAGTACCTAACACCCTGCAAGCATGCAGAAAAGTGTATCAGCAAAAAGCTGCCGAGTTCACAATTTGTTAACGTAAAACAGGTAAAAATGTTTAGTTTAAAGACATGCTATGAATAATAAACTCGATACCGATTTGACTGTTATGTTTGTTTGCCCTCATCAATGCCTATCATTGGCCATGTGTTTAAGGTCCTTAGTTCACGCCCGGCTCCCAGCACGGTGTGAGGTTGTCAAGCCTAATAGCGCTATCAACTAATACCCCGTTGCCTCCTAGGCAACTAGTTCGGTATTATGTAGGGACTTTAATGATAGAGTTTGAGTTTATTAACTAACATCGAAATTAAACTACAACATTTATAAAAAGTATTACTCCAAGGAATAGTAGTTTGTCCCCTCGGGACGCATGCCTGTAAAAGAGTAGTGAACTCACCTTTGAATGCTCAGAATAAAGAATGAAGAGAAATACGCGAGATGGAACCGGTCATTCACGTCCTAGCATGATTATTGTTTAAGAGTTAGTGTGTGTGCTCACGCGGAAACACGAATCCTACATATATATAGCACGTAGCACATTTTATCATAAAATACTAATTAACATGCATGCATCTATCACGACATCACTTAGCGACCACACAAGTGTCACGAAGATTTAAAATACTCTTCAATAAAAATTCAGCAATATAGTGCATTTTTGGACAGTTTACGGAGTGTTATCCGGAATAGTTCGTGTACAAGAAAATTACCAAAAAATTACAGGACGTGTCAATCGGAGCATCAACTATTGTGTAAAAATTTGGTGACCAAACTCCTTACGGATTTTCCGTGAAAAATCTTGCGCCAAACAGTGATCAAATTCATCACTTTCTAACGGCAGCTCGCGGAAAAATTCATTTAAAAATCCTCGGTTATCCGATTAACATAATTCCAGTTGGAAGTTTGTACAGACATCTATGGCCATCTACAATATAAATTTTATGGTCTAACAGTAAATATTTACCCAGTTACGACTGAAAACATAACACGTAAAATCTGTAGAAAAGCGCAGCTTTAATTGCTGAAACGAAATAATTTATTTAAAATAGGAAATGATGTCCAAAAATCATGATTTCAGCACCATTAGAAGTGTATTTCGAAATAACACATTATAGACTCAAGAAAATCCAGATTTCGTTATGTTACGACCCGGTTACAGCCTACTGAAGTTGATTGTAAATGCCAAACAGCTTTCTGTTTTTCAGCTTTTACTTCCTATTGCGAGTCCTAACGGTTCCTTTAGTGTTTAGTGATCATGCACCCTATCAACACTTTATATATCGTTTTATTTACCCGTCCCTTATCGCCCCGTCGTAGCACCCATCCGTATCGAATCAACCACTAATAAGAGACATAAGTTTTAACAAGTCTAATCATGTTTATCATTACTTATGCGTACCCGAACCCAGAATTTACATCAACTATACTAATATAATCCAATCACAAAACACAGATTAACATCCCTAACAATCTAATCGGTCATACAATGCCCTAAATATAATAACTACGATCCCTATTATCTCGTATAACACAAATTATCAAACGCATATATTACAACAACGATGTAAAGTATAGTTACCTAACAAAGAAGGAGGTATGATAATCAGAGATGACTCGCTCTCGGAGCCCCAGTTTCTAGTTCACGGTTGCAGAGAGGGAGATGGAGTGGTCGCAGGTTTTAGGTTAGAGGTTAGGGTTTTTGTGTTTCATGCAAAACTTACTTATCCAATTATATTATATTGATGTTGGCAGTTTGGTGTTGGGCCGAGAGACAACAGAAAAGGTGTGGGCTGGAGAATAGAAAAGGGTGGGCTGATAAAGTGAAAAGGAAGTGAGATGGGGCTGCTAATCGTTGGGGTGTAGAGATGACAATAGGTATTTATTAAATATACATTTTTTAACAACCAATCAAAAAAACATAATAATTCAATAATACCAACAACTAATATTAATTCAATAATACCAATCAACTAATTATCAAAGTGTACTTAGCGAGTTAATATAAATGTACAGTTTTCATCCTACGGTTCGTCCCCCATAGGTTAGAGTTATGCGAGTGCTTTGAATCGACAAGCGAAACACACGTTTTATAAACTAGCGGATGTAGAGAATTATATTTTCTAAATAAGGTCGCATAAGTACATGATTATCCGAGATGTTACAACAGGTCCAATATTCAATACACTCAAAGCATTAACCGCTTGCTCTTGCATATAGTTCATACCTCGGTTAGCGGGAAGTAAATGTCTATCGTCCTCAGCAACAAAAGAGTGGTTATGATCCTCCTTGAAATAATATACCTCGTATAGTTTCGAAGCGTTTACCTTTACACACAGACGTGCTTCACAACCCGTCCTTATAGAAGGAACCCGTCAAATAGTTTTCCTCTTTGACCCATTATTTGAGGTGTCAATTTCTTTAGATGAGTCGATCACCTTGAAAGGTTTAGTTCCTTCTTTTGAGCAAACGAAATATTTGGATTTAGTGACATCATGAGGCTTGTATTAAGAAGACTTCCTGACAGTAAAGCCTGCAGCCATTGCATACTTTTGATAAAAAAAAAGGAACGCATTATTCAGTGTGTCAAACGTCATCTTATCCTTCGGCCTAAGCAACTCATCCACATAAGGTAAAAAAGTCATCTTACCGGAGTTTGGAGACAGCCCAACCGGCTGGTGAGTTTGAAAACCTACAAAAAAATAGATTAGACAAAAACTTGATTAAATTCAGTTTACAGATATTGAAAAATTAAGACAATACAAAAATACAGAAAACACCATTCAACTACCTGAGTAAAACCCTATACAATATCATATACTACGAAAAACACCATATGCAAATAAGCATGTGGAAAAAACACCATTAAACTACCAAAGTATACATTGCGTACAACAAAAAGGAAATAAGACACTAGAAAATGGTGTTTTTATTGCAAAGAAACATGTGAGAAAAGCACCGTTCAATTACCAAAGCATACATTGCGTATAATAAAAACACCTGTGGAAATAAACACCTTATGCAAACCAAACCCCTCTCAACTACCAATGTACAAATAAAACACCACAGAAGTATGATACTAACATTATGAACCATGAAAGAAAAAACACCATACTCCTTTAAACATCAAAAACCACAACCAAAACTTGATCAGAACCTCACACGATTGTATGAAACAATAATATGAACACAACATATGGAAAAAACACAATTCAACTACCAAAGTATACATTGAGTACAACAAAAAGGAAATAAGACACTACAAAATGGTGTGTACGATAAAAACACCCTGTGAAAATAAACATCTTGTGCAAGAAAACCCCTCTCAACTACCAATGTACAAATAAAACACCATAGAAGTATGATACTAACAATATCAACCATGAAAGAAAAAACACCAAGCTTGATAAGAACCCCACACGATTATATGAAACACTAATAAGAACACACTAGATAATTAAAAAAAAGTTTTCATTACAGAACAACAAAAACTTGTAAACATCCACTGTATAAACAACAAAGACACCAAAAAATGAGTAAGTGGTTCGTCGTTATCCATCGATCAAGATGTTAATGAATACCCAAATTCAACAAAATAAATCTTATAACCGTGACTGGAATATGATGAAGATGCTTTGTCATCTAATATTGTTGGAATGTTGCTATGATGTAAACTTTTAGTATCAAATTTTAGCTGCTTTGGCAAACTCATTAGGAGTTCCATTATATAATAATAATAATAATAATAATAATAATAATAATAATAATAACAATAATAATAATGTGTTACCCATTTACATATGGAATTATGGATTTATTAGAACGTATGATGTAAACATACAACGAGTGTTTGCATTTGTATCATATCAAAATATGGAAGTCATTTTACAATCCTATGTATACACTTTTAGTGATTGTTGTGAAGTTGAAGTGGAATATTTTTCTGAAACTCCTTCAAGTCATCTAATATTTGTTGGAATGTTGGCCTGGAGTCCGGTTCGCTGAAAATATGAATGTTGTTAAATACATAAGATTAGCATTAGCATTAGCATGTGGTAAACAAAAATGCAAGAAAGAATGAACCTAAACCTGCACAAGCATCTTCGAATAAGAGAAGCCCATTGTGGATCCACATCGTTTGGAATATGGAGCCGTTGGTTCATGAACCCTACAGCTTCAATAACCTACAAGTATCCATCCACATTTACAGACAAATATTTGTATCTTAAAGGGGGCTGGAACCCGAAGAAAACCTGAATTGAGGTAAGACCATCCCAAGGGATCTTTTCCGCGGTCATTTCCCACAACACCACACCGTAGCTATACACATCCGACCTATAACATATAAAAACAAATAAACTAAACACATGCTGCTTCTTTCGTTGCTGTCAATCAAAAGAAGGTTTTTACTTTTCATCTGCTTCCTCATTACGAAGAACCTCTGGAGCCATCCACCGAGGCTAACAGAAATAGATAAACCATCCATCCATCAGCTTAAGAAACTGTTCCATGAATATAGTAATAGATATGCTACAGTGGAACACAGAAGGAAGATACCGATCCTGTCCCTTCCTTACTTCCATGCTTCGGACGACACAAACCAAAGTCACCAATCTATTGCAAACTCATGCCGCTCGTTAATGAAGATAACAAACATGAAAATGAAGCATATTATTATTATTACTATACCTTCACTGTCCAATTCTTATCCACACGAAGATTTGAAGACTTCAAATCACAGTGGATGATGGGTGGGAGACAGCAATGAAGATAATTCATGCCTTGTGCCTAAACAATACAAATGATCTCATCTGTCAAGTAAAGAAATGTTACTGCTTAAATGAAATGATCATCAATAAGGTGCTTACTATATCCAACGCCATATGAACATGATGTTTCAAATTAAATCTGACTCTCCTTCGGTGAAGTAACTGGAACAAACTTCCCCTTCACAAAATAAAGTGTTCATATAAATTTCCCACAATTCATAGCACATTTCTCATATCTATTTCAGGTTGACCTACCGGAAAAGGAGCTCAGTAACAATGCATACGTGGTGAGGTGAAATTACTGCACCCATGAAGAGCAAAATATTTGGATGCCGAAGCCTTTTCATCACAGATACCTGCAATTCAGAACATAAAAAAAGAATCAAACCGCACTGTAGCTTATGCAATCTATCTGTATATTTACAGAATTACCTCCTGCCTATAAGAAAGGATCAAATCATGTGAGTAGTATTCTTGTTTATGAAATAACTTGACAGCAACATCCTGTACAATACAAACAATAACATTACAATCTGAAATAAATATATGATTGTATTAAGGTAGGAGGGACAGGGAGAGACAGAACATACTGATCCATACCACAATGCATGATAGAGTCTACCATACCAACCTACCAAAATGTATGCAAAATCATTAAAAATATATTTATTTCTTTTTTTTTTTGGAAATGTGACATATTAACTATACCTCTCCCAATACATTCTCTGATGAGCAAGTCGTCCCATTTGATTTCATATACTTTGTCAAACGAAGAAGACCATTGGCTTAAAGTATTGGTGTTGAAGCGTGATTTACTTTCTAGTTTTGCAGGAATTGTTTTTAGGATATACTCGTGTTCTTGATCACTGTGGTATAACCAATGCCAGATAGAACGAGCAGTTGGATTTCCATTCCATGGGCATGAAAATCCATTTTGAAGCATCCTGGTGACATCTATTTTGGAGGTAGCCTGTATGTATGAGAATTATAAATAATTAAGATTGAATTATGAAGTAATAAAACAAGAAAATCAATCTGAAAGTAGGAAAGGACCATATATGTAGGCACAGCAACTTTGGGGCTGGGGCATATTAGTGGAAATGGGGTTGGAATGACGGATATGCCTGTCATGCCGGTGATATTGCCATTTTGATCATGAAGAGGGGTAGATGAACTGAAAGAAAGAAATTTTTCTCCTTTCTTATTTGTAATAACAAACTCCCCACCATGGAAGGCCCCCTTGAAAATTTGCTCAACCTGGTGTTTTCCTAGAGTTTCGGCTAAACTATAACCATACAGCCTCTCCCAAGCAGGGTTCCTACATGCAGTTAACATTACATCATATATATGTATATACATATATAAACAACATTGCCTGCAGTTGCCAAGAAGGATTTAAATGACTCGCCTGTAAATAACGCAACCTTTGGCATCGGTTATATGGATTGGCTCATTGATTGACTGCAATATATTGAAACAGTGAGCATCTTCTTGTGACAGGTTTTGCCGATAATTGCGGGAGATGCTGATGCTGTGTTGGATGTGAGCATGGGCGTGTTCTAGGTCCTGAATCCTCCTTAACAGGTGGTGAATATTCTCTTCTGGGGTCTCCATCTTGAGTGAAACACGTAAAAGGTGGAGCACCAATTTGTACACAAAAAGATACACCCTCCGGTTACACAAGAGGACATGATTGTGTTATGCGAGGGGGGTGTTGTAAATGAGTTGGCGCGTCTTTATTGGGTCCCCGTTATGCCGACCGTCTCCCCATACAATTAACAACTGAATCTGATATATTATGTTAAAATCTTATATCATATCCACACCCTTCCCTTGTTTGTATGACAGTACACAGAAAATAAGTTTGTTTTCATCACAAAAGCCAACACTAGGTTATGTCTACCTTGTTGAAATGACTAAAAACACCTCTAGTTTCCCATATTTCAATTATCCATTATTAACTTCTACACTCTCTCCTTCATCATATTTTTTTTCTTTTTAATTCCTTCCTGTAAACTGAGAGAACCCCTTGGGAATTTTGGATATAATAATAATTTTAAAAAAGAGAAACGAAACTGTAGGAGGATCGGAAACAACCAGCTCAGCTCTTTCGGGGCCAACATCAGTCTCTCGGGCAAGGGATTAGCCAAGGAGTTTCACACAACATTCCAGGTAACTGAATATATATAAAAAAAAAAAAAAAAACACAGTGTAAAAGTAGATACTTGATTAGAGTATCATTTTTAGAGGATTATGGGGCATAGGAAGAGACACTTAAATCTGATTGGTGTAGTTGATAAGCTTTTGTTACTAGACCAAAGCAGCCATTAAATAAATATTGGGTTATTTGATGCCGACTAAAGGAGGAAGTTAAGGTGGAGAGAAGATGAGATGAGTTCAAGGAAGAAATCGATTCCGATTCTGGGTTCCAAATCATATGAGAAGTAGATACTACTTATGCTGGATGGAATAATTTCAAGTTAAACCAGATTTTATAACAGCCAATGGCCTTTCTTTGTTACAACCCCTTTTTGACTAACAGCTGCACATCTTTTTTGTTCATGTTTGACGCAAGATTAAGATTTTTATCAAATATTTGTCTACTTGCACATCATAAAAATTTTGATGAGTTTACAAGAAGAAACTGACAACTTGGGCATCTTCATTGCCCCCTAGGCCAGCCCTTATACTGCTATATATAAAAACAATTTCCGGTCTATTATTTTTTTACAAGGATTTTATTTATAAGCAGCTGTAGTTAAGTATTATTATTAAACGATCATTTACTTTTTTACCCAAAAAAAAAAGAAAAAAGGTTATATAGACCTAAGAGACAAATTTAATTAAAACAAAATAGCAAGTGACAAGCGATAATGCAGATCGCATCTCATTTTGTTAGCATTGTATCCATCATATACAATGAATCGTGAAGCCGAATCCCTTCGTTTTGTATCTTTGTGATGTCCTACTCTCTTCTGTAATCTTTACTTCTATAACTGTTGGAAAAACAAAAGGAACTAATTTTCAAAGTATTCTTCATCTATCTTTCCAAGATCAAGAATGCATTTCTATGATCCCTTTTTGCATACTGGGGCCCTGCTATACTTCTTCTGCAAATCTTTCAGCTTACTTAGTATTTCTTTGAACGTTGGACGGGACTCTGGTTCCCTGACCAAGAAAACAAAAACAAAGTCAGTGTCTACTTGGCATAATGATGAATATGTTCTGCTGAGTTATAAATTTATGACAAAATTCAATTGCGAGACTTAATCATCCAAAATAAGAAATATGTCAGTGTTCATAAAC
This sequence comes from Scalesia atractyloides, assembly GCA_947069175.1. NCBI lineage: Eukaryota > Viridiplantae > Streptophyta > Magnoliopsida > Asterales > Asteraceae > Scalesia > Scalesia atractyloides. Next base: position 82,777,227 of record CAMTDV010000002.1, on the reverse strand, counting down.
CTCTTAGTTATTCAAGTAAGTTGTATTTGATTGTGAAATTTTTTAGGTAAACTAATTACGAGAAAGGCTACAAAGATTAACCTTGACCAACAGCTCTCGATAAGAGAACCCCATTGTGGATCAACATCAATTGGAATCTCTAACCGTTTATTCATGAATCCTACAGCTCCAATAACCTGAAAGAAATGTTACATTTTAACTGGTGTTAAAAAATTCTTTTATAAAAGTCAAAGTCTAGACATTGTGTCAAACCTGCATCGAGTTGAGATTTTCCCAAGGGATCTTTCCAGTGGTGATTTCCCACAATACCACACCATAACTGTATACATCAGACCTACACATGATCTCCAACAACACTTCAACTTAAATATATGACCCAACCCATGCATGTTAATCTAATATTTTACTTGAATTTCAGGCTTACTTTTCATCCACTTGCTCATTACGAAGAACTTCTGGAGCCATCCACTGAGGCTAACACGACAACAAATCCAACAAAAGGATTAATGAACGAAAGCACATTTTGATGAGGCACATGTAAGTAAACTAAGTTGATGTTTCAAAATAACTTTATCAAGAAAAAGTTCCGTACGAGCTGATTATACAATAAACGGTCTAAGAAAATACCAATGAACATGTAAACATTACCAAAGAAACTAAATTTAAAATGGAGCAAAAACAAAAATCAGAAGGCGTGTATATTGCTGAAATGCAGAAAGAACATTGCAGTACCATTCCTGCCCCAGTATTTGTTTTCAGGTAGGTTTCGTGTTTGATACGGGAGAGACCAAAGTCGCCAACCTATTATATTGTAAACAGTTACCATCTTTGTCCATATGACCCTATAAAAAGAAGAAAATTTTCAAAAAAATTATAATCATCAAAATAAACACACCTTCAGTGTCCAATTCTTGTCAAGAAGAAGATTTGAAGACTTTAGATTGCGGTGAACGATAGGCGGTTGGCAATTATGAAGATAAATCATGCCCCGCGCCTACACAAACAAACGAGGATTTAGTGAGCACCTTTATCAAACTGATATCAAGAAACAATAATTAATAAAATGATCACCAGCATGATACTCACAATATCCATAGCCATATAAATACGACGTCTCCAATCTAATTGTGTTGTACTGCGCTGAAGTAACTTGAACAAACTTCCACTATAAAAGAAAAAAGGAATCAGCATTATTGATTTGGATTCACAAACCACCATTTAAGAGCATACAAGACCTTTGGTTAAGTCAAATAAATAGGGGTTAGAAAACCAACCGGGGAAGAAGCTCAGTGACAATGCATAGATACTGAGGTGAAATTACTGCTCCCATAAAGAGCAAAATATTTGGGTGCCTAAGCCGTTTCATGAGACATACCTTAAATTCATAACAGTATAAGATAATCAAACAAACAAATCAAGTCAAACCTTTGACTTTTCAAATTCAACATAAAGAACAGAGTTTAAGAAATTAAGAAAATTAACCTCTTTTCTAAAAGACAGTATCACGTCATCAGGGTATTCTTGCTTGGTAAATATCTTAACTGCAACATCCTACATAACATAAAGATACATCAATGCATTGACGCTGTCTTTCCAAACATCTAAGAAAAGCATGCTTTTAATAAGATGTACTAATGGGGAAGATAGAAAACATACTGATCCATACAACAGTGCATGATATACCGTCCCACGCGAACCTGTGAAAATCAATGTAACAAGTAAAATATCAAACATTGAAACGTCACAAAACGAAGATAAAAAAGCATGATTTCACTATAGTGTTTGCCTGATAATTAATGTTTAAAAAACACCTCAATACCGATAAAATAAAGAAATCTTGTCAAATCAATATCATCACAATTCCAGAATAGTTAACTGCAAACTGCAGAAACGATAGCGATTTTTATCATAAGTGAGTATTGTCAATTGTGCTAATTGTGTAAGAAGTTTATCAACTTCTTATTGTGTTATTTTCTCACTCATACAAAAGATATGAAATCTCAAAACGCTTTTATTTAAAGGAACTTCAAAACTTTTTCATTTGGATAACCAATTTTTCTTCTATTTGAGATGCCTCCAAACATGGTCATTGCATTTGTGTCCAATTTACTACAAAATAATGGAAGTACATGTCTTTTTAAGAGTGGGACAATACTATGTTCAACATAATAGAAGTTTGAGGAAAGCCGGTTACCATTTTTTATGCCATTAGCCTGTTTCTATTAAGTGTGCAAATAGGTAATTGTTTAGCTTAAAAACATTCCAAAAAAATGGAAAACTCTACATTCAGTGAAATTCTCCAAAGACGAATAGAAAGTTCATGTTAGGAACCTGAAAAGGCAAATCCAAAAAGTCAAATTTGACTTGATATACCTTGCCCAATATCTTCCCCGATTATCAAGTCGTCCCACGAGATTTCAATATCCAAGTTTTCAATGTGGATGTCGGTTTTATTGATGGAATCACTGTTGGTGCTCCAGGAGCTACTTGTGCCACAAGAATTTGACGATAATGACCCTGGAGCTTCTTTGGTATTACTAGAACTCGACTCTTGTTCTTGATCATTATGTAACCAAGGCCAGCCAAAATGAGTTGTTCTTATATCAGAAGTATCTCTATTCTCATTTGCTTTCCATGGGCATGAAATTCCTTTTTTACACATCCATGCCTCTGCCTTTAGAGATAAAACTTTATGGAGTCCGGGTCTGTTTTCATTAGAATCAGTAGTGGGCTTCCCAGTAATTTGCTCAAGCGTAGAAGAAGCAGGGGAAAAATCAGAAGGATGATCTGTGTTGATCTCTCCGGTCTTCATTTTCGACGTGACCTTATTAGCCTGTTTTGGTGTGTTCAAAAATCCATTGTGTTACACAATAATCCATTTGTCTGAAGAAATGATACTGTTTGAGACATTGGTTTTAAAAAGCATGTGGCGGACTGATGCGATTTGATCCCAAAAGCCGATGCGTGATGTGCAAAGCGTTGGTTATTAGAAAATACTAAAAGTATATTTATAGAAAATATTTGATTTAAACACTATTATATTAGATATTTTAGTCAGATGTGTTTCATCAATAGTTTGATTTGTTCATAAACTCAAACCCATTGCTCAATGTTGGTTCAGACCACATCATGGAATCGCATCGGGCGATGCGATCTCACCACCACATCATGTGATTTGTGCATTATGTGCTCCTGATTTGTGAGATTGCTGATTTGAAAATTAGTATTCTTAATGGAATCATATTACAAGTTTATCTTTAGGGTAAAATTAGTATTCAAGCTGGTTAGATAAGCAATCTCAAATAACCCCCCCCCCCCCCCCCCCCATCTGACTGGAAAAATAAAACAGTTGAATGAAAGTACAACGAACCAAATTTGATATCTTAGAGATGATAGCAGTATGCAGCGGGTGGTGAGGAAGAAGTCTCTGGGGGGACTAACACTTGGTTGTGGCCCGGATTGTCGAAACTGGCGGGCATCAGCGCAAACACAAGTAACCCCAAAGATAGTGCCATTGTCATCACAACATGGTGCAAGAGTAGTAATAACAGCAAACTTTTCACCATATTTAGTCCTAACAGGAAACTGGCCGGACCAAGTCTCACCCTTGGCAGCCCGCTGTATGATAAGAGAAGCCAATTCTGAATACCTGGGTGATATAATAATGTCAGGAGCGGTTTTCCCTAGAGCTTCTGCAGCTGTGTAACCATACAGAGTTTCTGCCATTTTGTTCCTGCACAGTAAGTAAATAAATAAAGATGTTGAACAGAAAGTGGAAAGAAAAGGAGGCGGCATGTGAAAGAGTGACCGACCAGAACATAACGCGGTTGTTAAGATCGAACATATAGACGGTGCGACCCATTGAGTGTAGTAGGTTCAAGTAATGAGTTTCCCTGGCGAGTGATAGTGAATAAATAAGCCTTGAGATGATCTGGTGTTTAAGGAGGGCATGGTCTTGTTCTAGCTTCTGGATCTTCCTCAACAGCTCCACCGCTGTTGGTGTTTCGCTATTCTCCATTTCCGATATTCAAACCCTAACAATGCCTAATTGAATTCAATCAACAGGGCACAAGTTTCAACACCCCTCTCTCTCTCTCTCTCTCTCTCTCTCTCTAATTACACACAACAACAAGTTACTCTTCTTTATATATATACATGGGATGGGATGGAATCAAAGAGATGAAGTTTCTAGACACCCACTCAAGCTGCTTTATATATATATATACATATACATACGTGTTCCTTCCCCTCCCTCTACTTACTGTTTCTTAACTTCCATCTTAAGAAACTACCTCGTTACTCATTTCTATTTCCATTCTCAACAAACTACATATTTCAACTCTCCAAGTGCTAAGACCATCCGCGCTTAGGATTTTTAGCTTTTTTCTATTTAAAAAAAAAAAACCAAAATAGTAATTATTGGGTAATTATTAATAGGACGCTATATTCCACTACGCCCATTTTAAAAAAAAAACGTCCGATAAAGCTCCCTTGCTGACTGTCTGCCATACAGGGGCGGACATACCTTAGGCGCAGGGTAGCCTTGGCGCTCCGGTGGTAGTGTAAATTTTCTAAAAAATTGACCTTTTTGACGTTTTTTTCGATTTCGTTACCCTTTTTTTAAAAAACGTCACCCCTACGAATATTTTCTAGATCCATCATTGCTGCCATATGACGTAAAACGCCCAAGGATGCGGGCTTTGTTTTACCCTCCCATTATACATGGTGTTTAACAAAAAGTACATTACATAATTTTGATAAAAGACATAATAATAACAATTTTTACTAAAAACATTTATGTGAGAGGGAAATGAGAATGAGGGCCTCACGGACCCGAATACCACCCACAACACAAGGGGTCCGCCTCATCCTCATCCAAATTTCTAAACCATGCCATGTAATCCGCGTTGTGTGGATGCATAGAAAATCTGAATTGCATTAATGCAACACAAAAAAACTCTCAAATTAATAAAATATACAATCTAATTAAATACAAAAACAAAACCCTAAAACAATGTATGTGTATAAAAGGGTTTATTTCAATTGTGCTCTAAAAGCACATTTATAAAACATTAAACATTATAATTCCCTAAATCAACTCATATGTTGGTAATGTCTGGAGAAGTTTTCCCTAAAGCTTCTTCAGTTGTGTAACCATAAATAATTAGCGGTGACTAAATTGATCGAATTGAGAGCTGGGAATGAAGAAGAGGCATAATATATGTATGTAAATATAATACCAGTAGATTATGCTGTAGTTAAGATCCAACATATGCACCGACTCACCCAATATTCCAGTGCGGAAGGACAATATCTATTCATGATCATCTGGTGTTTAAGAGGGCATGCTCTTGTCCCCCTCAGCAGCTCTTCCGCTGTTGGCCTTTTCATCTCACTCCATTTTTCACACTCTTTCTTAAACCCCAAAACTATTGCGAAAAACAAATTTCTCATACATACATACATACATACAATAGCTAGTGGGATTCCCCTTACAACACTTAGGATTCCTCTTGGAATCTTACAACATAGTAATGACAAAATCTATTAATAAAAGTCATTGGAGAATGAAAAATACCAAAATCATGTAACCCAAAAATTAAAGTCATGACATACACAAAACTTTGAAGATACTACGACTTTATTTTTTAGGTTTTCTCCTATGACAAGTGACTCTGATGGTCTAGTACCATAACGAAACAAATCCGATACCAAATACTATAGTATATATCTAGTTATATTATATATATATATATATTGTAGTTAAAGTAGATGAATTCTCCGCCGCAACATCTACTAAGAAAATCCAATCCTATCCTAGTCCTAGTTTATTATATAAGATAATGCTTCCAGAAGAAAGTGTAGTCATTTCCTTTTTGAGATGACGTGCAACACAAGAAACCAAATGAATGGATGAGTAATTGCACACGATGTTGGCTATTTATCCTTATATTTAATAAACATAAACTAAAGTATCATATACATAGATGGTCCTTTGGGTTTAGACAATTTATAGATTTCGTCCATTGGCTTTCAATTTTGAAGAAACAACCCAACTACCATGTAATGGTCTAATTAAAAAGTTAACATAGGTTAGTGTTGAGCGTTGTAACAAACACCGGAGATAATTAGGTCATTTTACCACCTTTTATACCATGATTCTTCTCATACATGTGCTCAACCTTAATTTCCAAAACCAGCAATGGGGCTTTGTTTGTCTCAGAATCCAACAACGATTCGCACTTCAAGGACAACATCAAATCCAGGTCCAGGGGTTGAACCATCCTTGTCCGTGAATGAGCGCGCGCACCCCTTGAAAAAAGAAATTAGTGTTAAATTCCGACTAAAATTCCCATCGCATCCCTTTGATGGTTTTTGTTGTTGATTTACTGACTTATGATGGTTTTTATGTTGTTTACTTGTTTTACTACAGGAAGTTAGGAACTAGGGTTTCATTGTTTGAAAATTGAAATTGCCCCAACCCAACCCGACCCGACCCGATCTAATCCGACCCACTATAAAACTTTGTTTGTTTATGTTTACTTGTTTTACATGACCAACCTGATCCAGCTCGCTATGAACCGATTTTTTTATATAGCTCAGGGTCTAAAATCTTTAAAAATTTCCTGCACCCCTAGGAAAAATTTCCCGGGTCCAGGTCGTCATTTTTATTGTTGCTCTAAAAAGGTGAGTGTTATTCTTCAACCAAAACTCATTGGTTGTTCTTCCTTGTTTGTTATCTCGCATGAGTGACAAATCTCGTAAAAAATGCATTACTATATGTAGCTTAGGTTTTGTTTAACAGTTTGATCAATGCATAAGCAGTAGTTTGTGGTTGGAACGAATTGTTGGTAAATGTTGAACTGGACCATAAACATATCAAAAGAAACTAAAACATGACAAACATTTGGCAACGACCTCCTTCACTTTTATCAATAACCTTCTTAACATTCACAATTTTTCTTATGATGTGCTTCTTAATGTATTCCAAACAGGTGATAAATGGCTTGTATCTACCATCTACATGTTGTTGATTAAACATCTCACACATGTTAACACAACATCAACCGTGGAACAATATAATTTAGATCACAAAATTGTTACAATTACTAATTTTTCATTTGTTTTTCAAATTTGAGGTGTTGTTGAATATGAAAATTGGTGATATTGGAATGTGAACCCTGTAAATTTGAGGTGTTACTTTCATTGTTTAACAGTTTATCTTGTGAGCCCTATTATGTATAATGTGCAATTATTTTATTTGAACTTGGTGATATTATATATATGTATGTTTGAAGTTGGTCATATTGTAATGTGAAAATATGTATGTATAATTAGAAACAGATTGTAAATTGTTTGGTTATATTGATGTCTTGATTTTATTGCAATTATTTATTATGTATGATGTTTTGAAATTGTGAAAGTTTGATGTATGGATTTTTTGTTTGTAATTGTTTAATGATATAATGTTATGATGTAAAAATTTGATGTGCGGATTATGTTGTGTGTAATTAGGTTATTTTTGGTTTTTAATATTTTAATGGTATGATTCGTATTAAGTAGTTTTCTTTTGTGTATGTTTGTTTGATTTTTTTAAAGAAATGGTATAAAAAGAGATAGGATTAATTGGAACCTAGAGGGTGTTGAGAAAACATTTCTTGAAACATGTCTTCAAGAAATCACACTTCGTGGACGTAAAGGAAGTAGGCTTAAATGATACTCATGGAAGAATGTAGCTGAAAAGTTAAAATAATTTCATAGTGGATCAAAAACAAATGAAGAATCGTTATGACTACAAAATCATAATTTGCAGCCTGGTTAAAGCTTAAAAGCAAAACCAGCAATGTATATGATCTCATAACAATCACTTTAACTTATTAGAGGAAGAATGGCAATCTGAGATCAAGGTATTTTTTTCAGGTGATAGTCATTATTATATTTCAACAACTTATCGTATTCTATAATATTTTTTTCATACAGTCCAACAAATTCGTAGAAGCTTTGCGCAGTACAACACTATCTTACCCCAAACTTTGTATTCAATTGTTTGGGGGATCTACGTCGAATGGTTTTGGTAGTTGGGGGCCATCTTCAACACTTCCTCACCCTAATCAGGAAGTGTTTGAGCGGAACTCAAATGGTATTGAGGATGTCAGGTGCACTTAGGTGGAGCCCCCGACTCAAGGCGTTAGTGACGAGTCAACTGTTCGGTGTAAAAAAGAGGGGGGAAACGAAAAGATAAGGCAACAGACTGTTCGGTGCAAATATTTTGATCGAGAAACATGAACTCTCTAATGATATGGATGCATGCATGGAGAAGTTAGAAACAATGGGATGGGAAGAAGCAGATGCAAAACATCAAACGGCACTTTTGCTTTTTGGTGAAAGTGCATATATGAGGAAAGTGTAGTGACGACTCAAGTTGCAGAGTTCCGAGCTATAGGTTAAAAATGCGAGAGCGAAGTACGGGTTGTTCTAATAGGATTTTGTTGAACTTATTGTTATTGATGTCTTTTGGATAAGATTTTGTTGAACCTATTGTTATGGATTTAGTGGATTTTGTTGAAATGATTGTTAAGGATTTTATTAAAATTATTGTTATGGATTTCGTGGATTATGTTGAAATTATTTCTATCATGTTTGTTTGGATGTTATGTTATGCCCGTCTTTCTTCTTATGTTTGTTTGAAATTTTATGACAGATTTCGTATGGATTCGGGTGATGAGATTTATTTTTTATGGTTCTTTGTTGTCGTTTGGTATCATTATGCTCAAAAACAAATGTTAGGATAAGTGTAACATCCGGCCCCTTACACCACCAATATTATCCTCTTTGCCCCCAATAGGTTGCCCATCCAGGAACTTACGGTTTTGTTTTCACCCGACGAGTTGCTCGCCCAGGCAAAACGCGTCTTAGTAGAGAAGGTTTCCACCCCCTTATAAGGAACGCTTTGTTCTCCTTCTCAACTGATGTGGGACTTACATCTATTGTAACGATACCAGCTACTGAAAGATTAACATGAACCATTGTGACACCCTAAACAAATCCCACATCGGCCGTGGACAGGAGAGATCCCTAGTTCATAAGTAATCCAATGCCTTTTATATCACCAACACGTTTAGGGCTTAATGCTAGTGGATGAGAGGAGAACTCCACAATTAAGCGTGCTCAGGTGGGAGTAGTACCAGGATGGGTGACCTCCTTAGAAGTCTCCACTGAGAGCAACCAAAAACAAAGCCGTGAGTTCCTGGATGGGCAACCCATCAGAGGCAAAACGGACAATATTGATGGTACAAGAGGCCGGATGTTACAAATGATATCAGAGCCAGGGGCCGGGTCGGTGTGCGAGCGAGGACGCTGGGCTCCCTAAGAGGGGTGGAGATGTAAGTCACACATCGGTTGAAAAGGAGAATGAAGCCTTCCTTATAAAGGGGTGGAAACCTTCTCTACCAAAACGCGTTTTTCCTGGGTGAGCAACTCGTCGGGTGAAAACAAAACCGTGAGTTCCTGGATGGGCAACCCATCGGGGGCAAAGCAGACAACATCTGGGCACGATTTACTTGAGTTGTTACAATAAGAGATATGAATTCGGCATTTACCGGTCATGCATACACATAAGAATTGTTACATGGATCTTCAACTTAATGTCATGAGACGATGCGTCTTTCACGTGATGCATTTGTACTAAACAAACATATATATTTCTTTTAGCACAAAATAGTTCAGAGGGGTAAAAATATCATTTTACATAGTTATTTAGAGGTGCAACCAAACAACACTTTACTGGTTTAGCACTTTCCATTCAGACCTCTTATTCATTTAGTATTTATTGGTTCAAATGTTGCCAAATAGCCCCTTACGCAACTAACCGATAAAATGAGATCTAGATGTGTCCATGTGGGAACTTAATCAGCCAATCATATGTACCATGGTTGGCTTCCCTTAAATCCTCCATAAATTGATGAAATTGTGGGACGGTTGTTGATGTTGCACCTCTTCACAAGATATCTCAGTATAATTGACTGTCCCAACTTAGTTTCGTATTTTTGTGGATGTGTCTTAGACAGAACTTTGTTCATCACAAGGAAAAGACTTTACTAAAGCTAGTAAAATCCTTAAAATACAGGGAAATATGTAGAAGGTCATCTCCTAAACTAGTGTAAACATATAGATCAATGCCACTTATGAATTTAAAGTTGGAATTTTTTATCATATTTTTTTACAGCATCGACATATAAAACTTTTGCCAAAGCTAAAACAACCAAATTACAAAAAAAAGTGGCAGGTAAACAAACAACAAGTTGAGCTACAATCCCTATTTGGATAACAAAACAGTTTGGTCGGCCTGAAAGGGGGGCGGAGTGCACGACGGATCAAGGCCTAAACCCTCCGAAGGCCCAAAAATTTTTGTTCTTTATGAACTTTACGTTTTAAACATAGAATATATAAGTATTGAATCGGGAAATGGCATAATCGAGCGCTTGGTCCGGCGGTTCGCATATCACCTTAAATAGAAGAAGGCCTAGGTACTAGTCCCGACGTCCTCTTGCTTGGACCGTTTGGTTGGGAGTTTTTTGTTACCTACTTATGCATTAAATGCAAATGACATTAATTTGTTAATTTTGTCAAGTTACCTTAAATGAAAATGAGAATCATACTTACTTCCCAAATTTAGTTCTAAAATGATTAGAGTAAAATACCAAAATGGTCCTTGAGTTTAGGTCATTTTTGTCACTTTAGTCCAAAAAAGAACATATGAACACTTTTGTATTTGGTTCCCTAGGGTTTCATTTTTGTTGACATTTTCATCCAATTGGCTAACTAGGTTAGAAATTTCTACCACCTTCCTCTTTTAAATGGAGGGTATAATTGTCATTTTATGGTTGAACTACATCATATAAATGAAGAAAACGACAAAGGGGCAGAAATTTCTACCCGATTTGCCAATCGGATGGAAATGACAACAAAAATGAAACCTTGGGGACTCAAATACAAAAGGTTTCATTTTCGGATTGAAGTGGCAAAAGTGATCTCAGTAACTATTTTGGCATTTTACTCAAATGATTACTTTTAAACTATTATTCAATCTACAATTAACTTTGCATGTTTATTTTTTATGAAAAAGATCTGATTTTGCTTTTCCTTCGACTCTGTGTTTTTTCTAAATAAATTTAGATAGGTTGTAGTGGTTTTACATAACCTAATACTACAGTTTCTAATAGTTACGGCATAACTTTTTCGTATTTTCTGATATACCCTTACAACGTGTTTTCTTTCTACGTTTCGATGTCAAAATGCGCGTGTGATGCCTTTTTTTATACGTTTCCCAAAAAACAGCCCGCCACAACATGCGAGTGATTCCACAAACTTTTAATTCATGTTCATATATTTAAAACTTTTTGATATAGTCATTTTAAAAGGTTTATATTTTTTTGGCGCCCATATTTTTCTATTCACTTAGGGCCCACTGATTCTCAAAAATTTTTGGAGACGGTCCTGAAAAACAGATCCTACTAATGGCGAAGCTATGGGCCTTAGGAGTCGAGATGCACAACCTGCTTGACACAGTTCAAGAATTCCACGGCCTCTAACGCTAAGGAACTAAATGTATCAAAAGCAAAAAAGGATAAACACCTGTAGATTTCTAAATAAGTTCTCTCGTGTTTAGCGACTTTGCCTAATTCCACCTTCAACGATGCCAGAGCAGAAACTTGTTTAAGAACATGTTCATGCTATGGAGCACAGCCTCAACCCCTTTGAGAATCCCCACCCCAAACTGAAACTCACCGAGATAATTAGCCATCTTCTTCCTGATACTCTTCTTAGCTACCTTATACGCTAGCTTCTTCCAAATTCCACCTACGACAATAGGCCTAATCCCACTCTCTGGTTTAAGCAATGGTGTGAGTGGGGCAAAAGCGACAAACTCCGTCAAGACGCTAGGGTACCTACCACTAAAGCATAAGTTGACCACCTCTCAAAAAGCCCTAAGAAAGCCACCGTTGATCGTCAACCCCTCTCCTAAAAATGATCCCTTTAGGGAAAAAAAATTAATGCACCAAGCACACTCTCAACATCCACGACAAGAGGGGCGCCAATAGTAAGGACACAGGCATAGCGGGAGGGACGGGATGGGATGCTTAGCTACAAACACTTTCATAGTATTCTCACCAAGATGTGCAGTCCTCGAAGAGAATAAAACTTTAACCGTACGCGTGAAGGGGCCATCCACAACTTTTGGTAAACATTACTTAACGTTGAGGAAAGGTTTAAGAATATGTGTTTTCAGCAACATAGCATATATAGTTGGATATATGTATAAAATGACCTAACTAACCTGGGGAGCAGATCATATGAATTACTTAATGCCTGACGCTAACCCCTTTTACGTTTTGGACAATGGTGAAAAGCATGCATAGTAGTTTGGGACCATATCAGTAAAATTCAAAGCTTGCTAGGCAGAGTCTTCACTTTTTCAACCAGTCAACCTTTTACTTTCGTTTCATCATAAACTAGAATTCAACGCATTGCAGTTAGGGAGTAAAATCGTGTCAAATAATACTAATTCAAGAGATCTCTAACACTAAAGTTGAGGCGTGCTAATACGAATAAATTACACCGAAACATAAAACATAGAAAAGAATAGGGATGATCATCTGGGTACCGGTACCGAATCGTACTGGGTATATTCGGTACCTGTACCCATGATCCCCTTATTTCGGTACCGGTATTTAAGGATAAAACACTGGTAAATATTGATACTGTATAGGTACCAATTTTTCCTGTTTTTCGGTACCGGTACTTTCGATACCAAACGGCTAACATGCTTATCCCTAGAAAAGAATAAGTAAGTCGATCTAGGAACTACACGTTTCAAGGAACCTGTCAAATAGGCAAAAATATACGTTAAAACGTTGAACCACAGACACATTGAGCCATGTTAACTTGAAAAATTAAGAACGAAATGTAAAACGAAAATTCGCGAAAGATGAAAAGTATAGGGAACCAACATTGAAAGTAAAAAAGTTGTGAGATAAAATTGCAAAAAATGAAAAGTTTTGAATTAAAAGTAAAAAAAACATGTTTTGTAACGCTGAATTGCAAAAGATAAATAGTATTTGGTTAAAAGTAAAATGTCATATTTTTTTCTTTCAAAAATACCTTACACATCAGGTATAACACCATCATGCATAGAAAATTCACAAAGTTATCCCATGTAAATATAAGATTACATTATTCTACAAATGCGAAAAGAAATAAGAAGAATGAAAAGCCACTAGAGAGTGACAAGTATCCAATGTAAAATTAAGTGGGAATGCTAGTTTTGTTCAAAAGAAAAAAAATCAATATGCACATACTAGAATATATGCACATGTAAATCAAATACTATTTCTCCCCATCTTTTAAATATCCCCAACTTTTTATACGTCATTTGTTTTTTTTTAAACTATAGAACATAAAAAATTGGCAAAGGGTACCCTATTGTTATACTTAAAAAAATCTAAAATCTAGTTGCGTAAAAACTAAAAACACAATGGAAATTAGACTAAAAACACAATCGATGACAGCAAATAAAAGATACAATGGACAGTAGACTAAAACACAATAGACATAATATAAAACACAATAAGTATCATAATAAAAACACAATAGAGTAGACTATAAACACAACTGATGACAACAAATAAAAAACACAATGGACAGTAGACTAAAACATAATAGACAACAAACTAAAACACAATAGACAACAGACTAAACACGCAATGAATAACAGACTAAAACACAATGGACAACAGTCTAAAAACCAATGAACAACAAAAAAAATCTCATTCAACAACATATTAACATAATGGATAATAGAACAAAAACACAATGGACAACAAATTGAAACACAATGGATAACAGACTAAACACAACAACTAGAACTTATAACATAATGTATAGAAAACTCACCCAGTTGAAAAACACAATAATTAGAACCAATAACACAATGTATAAAAAACCTAAAAATTACACCATCATCAATGTGTCATACATTATATTATAGAGTCTGATAAAAACACAATGGAGAATACCTAAATTAACATTATGCTATAGGTTTTTATAATAACACAATGTATAGAAACCTTAGTAAAACATGCAATGACCAAAACTCAGTTGAAAAAACACAATAAACATAACATTTAACACAATGCAAGAAAAACCCAGTAAAAATGATTTTTTAGTTTATTTTTATATAGCAATATTATACCCGTATTAGATATTAAAAAACGTTTGTTATTATGGTGGTTTTTTTAAATAATCGTACGAAAAAAGCTATAGACGTTTTAAAATAATTAGTGAATTGATACGTGTCTTGCATGTGAAGAAAGAAAATAAATATATGTAGGATATTCCCTTTATGCTATTCCTCTAAAATTTTCCCTAAAACTAATCTCAGCCCATTAAATATAAGATCAACAAATTAAAATTCTTCTCACCTTTCTTATTTATTTTGCATTTTTTGTATTTGATGTTAATCCTATAAATATATTCTTATTTTTAATTTCCATTTTTATTTTATATGAAAATTATATATTAGTTATTGTACTTATTTACCATTTTATTTTTATATAATTTAGGATTTACTTCCTTATTCCTTTTTTTTCGTAGTTATTTTTAACCAAACCAAATATTTAAAAAAAGCGTCCGGCATTAAGAAACCGTTAAGAACCAAGTAATATTAATAACAACAGAAGCCTTCAACGTATCGTTTAAGTACGAATTAAAATAATTATGAAGTCTAAAAAAAGTTAATTAAATTATTGAAAGATTAAATTGTTGGTGATTCACAGTTACATAAATAATTAGAGAAAAATTACTGTAAAGAGGAAAAAAAGTGTTTTGAAGTATAGGAAAGAAGTTTAGTTCTTGATTTCAAAGATTTAACCATGTAACAAAGCATAAAAAATCAAGTTCTAATTATTGAATGTGTAATCACATAATAAGCATAATTGTATTAACATTAGTTATAACAAATCATATTAAATGTGTAATCACGTAATGAATTTATATTGAATGCGTAATGATTTATGTTGAATGCGTAATCACGTAACGGGTATTCAAAACTCACATAGTCATGTACTGGGTATTCAAAATCATGTAATAGGTATTCAAAGTTCTGTAAATTATTTTTAAGAACACTACAGCAATAGGTTGCTCGAATTAAAGAGATTAAAATACTCGTTAATATTAAAAAGAATAAAATGTTCGTTAATATGGTATATTTTAAAAAAAATAATTAATGTATGAAAAAGTTATATCCCTTTGAAAATAAAGGAGAAACTAGTTAAGGGAGAAAAGACCATCATACTATTCCTCTTTAAATTGATAAAAACAAATGTGTGGTTATGATTCTCTCCTACGGTTCGTACAAAATTCTTTTCTTATAGATTGTCTCTTATCTAAATAATTAATGATAATTAGATTAATGCTCTTGATGAATTGTACATAAAGAAAGGGCAATCTCAAATGAGGGGTTAAAAGTTTTTATTCTAACACATGTTACAATTTTATTACGACCCCTTATAAAAAATGTATGCTTCCGATACTATCCCTTGAACTTAGAAAAAAATGTATGCTTCCGATACTACCCCTTTGAACTCATTGAATCTGTGTGAAATCACTGGATCCGCATAGTACTCGCTGGATATGTGTGAACTCTGTCGACCAGCTTGATCCGACAAGAATCATTTATATTTGTTTAAACTAGCTATTGCTTGTGTTTCGCAACCTTTTAGTAAAAATAGTTTTGATTGCTAAAATATTATTAAACCGTGCAATTTTTTATTTTTACTGAAGTCTTTAATTACTTAACAGTTACACTATAGTGCTATATGTATGTGTGTTATTGGTGATCGACTTGTAGCAAACGAGGTTTGACAGAATATATATATATTAAGCATAAACATTTATGGGTCATCTAATGATTGTCTTAGGCCCAAAAAAGAAATTCTACTATTTGTTGGGCCAAATCAATAGTGACAAATAACCCCTCCTTTTCCTTTCCTTCCTCTTTTGTAAAAGAAAACGAAAAAAAAAAGTGGTGAAGAATGGCGGTTTGTTCGTTCCCATCCAAAAAGAAAAGAAAACACTAGAAATTGTTTGTGTCCCCAACTTACAAAGCTTCCATCCACTTTAATAGCAAGCAATACTCGTTTCCAAGGATTACAGAGATCAATCATCATACGTGGTAGATTTTTTTAAGGTTATTCTATTGTATAATAAAATCTTAAATTACTCTGTATTGTTTTGTTTGGAACATGAAGAGACGCATTCTTTTATCATATGGACTAGCATTACACTGACAACATATAGATTAGTAGAATGAGTTTCCATAATTTCAAATCTCATATATCATTCTTACCTTTATCTGGTAATTATTACACACTATCTATCGTGCATTTTGGAATGGGCGTAGCATGGTGTGTGGGGGGAGGGGGGCAACCACCAGAACTTTTCGCTCAGTAGTAATCGGTACGCAGCTTTTGTATAGAACTTTTAGGTATATACGTTTTCGACCTTACTGATCGAAAATCTCAAGTTTTGCCAATGTATTTCGGAAAACTTCTTTATAGTCTTATGTGTTTTATAACTACTTTTGATTATTTTTAAATCCTATATCAAACTCACTTCAATATAAACTAGCATATCACATTTCTAACAATTTGATATTTTTAAGAGTATATTACAAGTTTTTTATGTATGTTTACGTCAAATTGTAGGCGCTATCCTTTAACGCAAAAGTTGATAGGTTCTCTACTTAATGTTCCAAAATCTTATACGTTATGTCCTTTGAGCCTAACCAAGTTTATTTTTTTAGTTAAGTATGGGCATGTGTCTTGCACATGAGGGCATGTTTATCTTTTCACTTCCACAGAGACTACTGTGTAAGATGACTTATATTAAGGGGATAATGTGTAAAAAATATAAAAGTTTTATAAATAAAAAACAATCTTCACACCCCCCCCCCCCGGTATCTCCATCTCTCTCTCACACACACAAGCTAAACATTCTCAGATCTGGTTTGATCTAAGATGATGGAGACGTTGGGAGTTGGACAGTAAAGGTGGTTTAGCGGTGGTGGATGTGGTGTTGAGTTGTGGATGGTGAAGATGGATGTGGTGGTGAGTTTTTGATGATGGATGCGGTAGTGGGTTGTGGTGGATGGTGAAGGTGGGTTAGTGAAGGTGGTGTTAGGGGCAGTTGTAGGTTGTGGTGGCCAGAGTGGTGGTGGGTTGTGGATGGTGACCGACTGCGGCGAAGATTCGATGGCGGCTAGCCGGAACCTTCGCCGAAAATATATGTATATTTGTAGGCCTGTTTTGACATTATGGGTGATTGTTTGAATGGGGGTTTGGGAAAGTCGGAGGATTTGTTGCAGGTTTTTGGTTATAGAGATGAAGGGTGGTGGTGGCGGTGGAGGGTTGTGGTTACAGGTGGTTATTGATTTCATATATATATATATGTGTGTGTGTGTGTGTGGTAAGGTTCTAGAGTGAACACTAGGTTGAGAGTGAACTAATCTGAGCCATTGGATTATATCATCTAGAGATTTTTAAACAATGACAAGATTGTAATTATAATGTTGTAACTTCCCTTTAAATTAATTGACAGAAGGGTATTTGCGTCTTTTGTAAATTGCATTTATTAAACAATATAATCAAAATTCCTAAAATCTTGCTAGTTATGTGTACAGTCTCGATAGTAGTTTATACAAGATACACAGATGTTAGCTTATACACATGTGTACAGTCTCGCTAACTATCAGTTTATACAAGATACACCGTTGTTAGTTTATACACATGTGTACAGTCTCGCTAACTATCAGTTTATATAAGATACACAGTTGTTAGTTTATACAGATGTGTACAGACTTTCGATACATCTGTGTATTTTGTAGTCCACGACCTAGTTCCGTTAGGAGTTTCATGTACGGTTTGAATCCGGGAGGGACAGTTGGTGTCCAGTACCTAGTTCCGTTAGGAGTTTCATATACGTTATTAACAACTGATTCTACACGAATTTAAAATAATGGGGAAGTAATTAAAAATATGAGAGAGAGAGAGAGAGAATTAATAAATGAGAATATTAAGGGATTTTAGTTAAGAGAGAGAGAGAGAGCTAATGTCAATCTTACCTTTTTAATCTAAAAAATAATCCATGGTTAAGATTAGTTCACTCAGTTCATTTTCAAGAAGTTGTTCACAAATGATCTTAATCCTATATATATATATATATATAGCTATAACTAGAGGAATTACCCGCGCTCCGCAACGGGCTTTCGGTCTGTATCGGTTAGTTCGTTGAGGTACGATACCAACACTCAATATAGCAAACAAAAAAATATGCCTAAAAGGATAGCAACACGTGTTTTACATCATAAAAAAATAAGTTAAATACCGATGCCGATATTGTTCGACCGGTATCAGTTCGGTTCATCACGGTACCGAAAGCGTACCGGACTCGTAAAAAATCAACTATATTTGACACTTTCGAATAAAAACATTATTAGATCGTAGATAAAATAATCACCTCCTAACTGTATATTGGGGAAAATGCGTCACTTGACAAAAAATAAATATATAAATAAAATATAAAGCGCAATTCATAACATGGTTTCTTTCGAGTAAAATATAAATTAAGACGTAGATAAAAATAAGCATGTCGTAACGACATACACAAAATTTTATCATATCTAAAAAATTATTAGCGGAAAACAAAAAAAACTTCAACGGTTGTATGACACCTTTATTAAAGTTCAGGGGTAGAAACATATATTTGCTATAGAAAAATAATTATTAAACTTCAGGTGTTATGATAACTCTATTAAAGTTTATGGTAAATACGTATAGGTACGATGACAAACCGATTCGATGTAGTAATATTTATAATGGTTTTATTACACAAAAATGTATAACGTAACTTACACAATAAAGTCGTCTCTACATCGATCGAAACCATGAAGAAACACCGGTTGAACCTAGGGATATCCAGGGATATATAAGTTACAACAAAGGGATTTCTACATAAAGGGCTGTCTCTTCGCTCGTTCCTCAGGGTGATCTCACTCAGACTGATCTGCAAAACTAGCAGCGCCATTAGTCTCGTCACAGGGAAAAGGGTGGTTTTCTCCGTGACCACACTCCGGCGTGAGAATAAGTATTGGGTGATTGCAAGTAATAAGCGCAAATGCTTGTAAATGTGATTGTAGGTTATTGGAGATGTAGGTCGTGTTTTTACCTTGTGGTCTGATACTTATTTTGTAGCCGAAAGTAAGTGGGCTCAGGAGATGGGCTGATGGGCCTTGGGCACGGTCCAAACGTTGAGAGACATCCGGTTTGTCCCTCTGCATCAGACATTAAATGTTCCCTGCATGATAATTAATATCTACTGTCAGGAGGTGTGCTTTGTCGGATGCTGAATGGTGCCACGTGTAAAGGCAGTAAGGGCAGCCATCTCTGTCGTCATACCTGCTACCAGCCGAAAGTGGAGAAGGTGGAATAGTCACTGTCATAGATATGGTTGGTGTACAGTCTGGTGTCTGCGTCACTGTTCATTTGACACTGTCATACGCAACCTGCCGAGCAACCATTTGTCACAGTTCTACCACTCCGTACCCTTGAGTATGGTCAACACCTGTTAGTGCTTACCCCTTCTGCGAGGCTGTCAGTGTTTTCCCGCCAGCGCAGGGTGACAGGGGTATGTCCTTCTATCCACAAGACTATAAGGTGCTCTCATGTGTGTCTTGGCCTTACAAGGTTTTAGGATTTATGACTAGAGGGTTGTATGTTCCGCACAGAGTCTAGTAGCCTAAGCGTGTAAGTCTAACTTGTCGTTACGCCAAGTACACAAGGCTCGTTGTGTGACTTATTGGTGTTGGTCTACTTTGCCGTTGCGCTGACTTATTGGTGTAAGTCTAACTTGCCGTTGCGCCAAGTACACAAGGCTCGTTGTGTGACTTAATGGTGTTGGTCTAGTTTGCCGTTGCGTTGAGTGCGCAAGGTTTATTGTGTGACCTATTGGTGCTGGTCTGATTTGCCGTTGCGCTGAGTGCGCAAGGTTCATTGTATGACCTGTTGGTACCAAGGAAGGTGCACCATTGCACATTGCGTGCAAGGTTATCGTTGTGTTGTTGAGGGTATGGTTCCTTGCGTAGGCGCATGGTTTTTGAGACCATACCCCTTCAAAACATATAAAATAAATACCGATGCCGGTTTCGATAACACTTATAAAAAAGAACTATAGTAAAAATATCTCTTATTTTTAGTATAAAGTGTTTATTTAAAATATAAATATAAAAGTAATAATAAAAAAATCAAACAACTTTTAATAAAAGCTAAATGAAAAAAGAAAAGAAGTAAAAAAGAAAGTTAATGTTCATAAATCTTTCAACTGGTAATTAGATAATAATATTTTAAATGATTTTGTTTTCTTTTTCTAAAATGATATTTGATAAATGGGGTAAAAAGACTAAAACACTCTGACCATAAATAACTAAAAAAATTAACTTGGTTAGCCTCAAAAGACATATCGTGTAAGATTTTGATTAAGTACAAAACTCGTCAAGTTTTATGCTAAAGGACACTGTTTGTAATTTGATGTAAACATAAAAGACAAAACTTGTAATTTACTCTATTTTAATTTTTAATGTATTAAGTTTCTTATAAATTCAAAATACTGTTTTCTTTAAGTTTTTTTTTTAAATCTCAATCTCTTTTTGTTTTTTTTTGATTGTGTGTTCATATATAAGCCATAAAACTTGCCAAGTTACATCAAAACAGAAGGTAGCCGGGCAACAAGCTGCACCACCAATCATTTCTGAATTGTAAACCCTAACCTTCCAAATACAAACCCTTGCCCCCTTGGGGTTGAACAATTGCTGTAGACGACTCGTTGAACCCTCGTCAAGAAGTGGATAGCTTCTGGCGCTAGGGAGCCAAAAGTATCAAAGGCAAAAAGGGACAAAGACATGCTGGTTCTTTGCGCAAGCTTTAGCATGCTTATCCACTTTCTTTGATTCTGTCTTTCTTGCCGCTTGTCCAGCTACAAACCCGTTTTCCCTTAAACCAACCAAAGGGGAAACCCCCGTGAGGTCTACACAAGCATGTTTCCCCCCAGCCCAGCCAAAGACGAGCAGATCCGCTGGTCGCAGAGTAGATCTCCCTTCCATAGGGTCAGTGAGGAAATTCACAGGGGCCTCTTTCTTAGCCGAAATCCCAGCTCTTCTTAAGATGTCCCACAAAGCATCACGCACCCAGTCGTGCTGATATTTGAACCCAGTGAGCTCTTTACAGTGAACTGCATGCTCCCGTATTTATCCATACAAGCTTTACGACATATCGGGCAAGTTTCATCTTCCGGGTACATAGGGATCATCAACCGGTATTTGAGAATGACTCTATATTCTACTACAGACATACATTGTCCCAACCCCTCAATTGGTATAACGGTCGAAAATTCCTGAGCATGGGGACCTTTCAGGCACTCAAACACCGCCTTTTGGCGGGATGACAAATCAAAAACTTCTCCCAGGCTTTGAGCGATTTTGCTAAACAGAGCAATCGCCAAAGTTTTTTGTGGCTTCGAGGGGGCGGTGTCCTTATTAGAGAAACCGCCAATATCCAAGTCTGGGAGAGAGACATTTAAGCGTTCAAGCGCCTGCTGATAGTCCGGGTCAAGCCCGACGACCTCACAGTTTCGAAGGATATGATCCTGTAGTTCCCAAGACTGAGCTCTAGACGCCACAAAGGCATAAGCCCCAACATCTCGAGCTGAGAAGAGGCCCAAACCACCTAGACGCATTGGTAAAGATGCCAGACGCCACTGGAGGTCACCAAAGAAGGGGCCGCCACCCACTACTATGTCTTCTATAGCCTCTCTAAGGCCATCATCGAACCGAGATATCGCATCCTCCATAAAATGCGGTTGACAAGTCCGCAACCCAAAGAGTAACTTAGCGACCCCCATGCACGACCTTAGAAGAAGGAGTTCACATTGGGGATCTCTCAGGCAGGGTAAGAGTTTCATGAGGTCAACCGCCCCCGAGGCTCGCTGCCCTGCCAACTCCTCAATAAAGCTAGGATCCCGACTAACAGCTCCACCAAGGAGCTTACCCCTTCTCTGGTCTACCGATCCCTCTCGGGAAAAGCCCGTCGCATGTCGGCCAAAAAACCTCTGTTTTCTTAATGTTGAGATAAAGCCCTAGAGATGGCCCCTCCTCGTTGATGATGTCTAAGGCCTAAGCAACCTCAGAGACGTTGCCGATAATCGTCCCATCATCCAAGTACCAAGCATGAAAGGGTAGTTTACAGCGGTTCTGAACCCGGAGAATAAGGGGATGTAAGGCAAGGGCAAAGAGAAGGGGCCCCAAGGGATCTCCTTGTTGAACTCCGGTAGTAGCCCCAATACACTCGTTACCAACATACAACCTAGCAGGCTGGGCGTAAAGAAATTGGACCCACCGATAGATTGACGGGCAACGCTGATGAACCTCGTGCAGAAAAGCTGTGCGGTCGACCGTGTTGAAAGCATTGGAGAAATCCACAGTAAGCAAGGCTAAGGAACCATCTGCATGAAATGAGTTGAGAAACCTGTTTGCACTGTGAAGCACTGCCTCTGCCCCATTTGGTACCCCCACCCCAAATTGATAGTCACCCAAGTACTGGGTCATTTCCTTCCCGACCTTCTTCATCGCCACCTTTGAAACCAACCTTCGCCAAATACCCCCCACAGCAATAGGTCAAATTCCTTTATCGGGCTTCAATAAGGGGGTGAAGGGGGCCGAGGCAACAAACTCAGCAAGCACCTTAGGGAAGGATCCCCCAAGCCATAAGTTAACAACTTCAGTAATGGTCGTAAGCAAACCTGAGGAAGTCACCGAGCCCTCGCCACCAATAGCATCTAGCAGGGTTGGGCCCGTATCCCGTCTCTGCCACATGACGTCCCTTTAGGAAAGGATCGAATACATTTGAGTACACACTCCCCATCAACAACAAGAGTGGGTTGGGCCAAAGGGTTGGAAGGCAAGGACGGGGCGGCACCACTGGGTGTTTATCAATAAGAGCTTTCAATGTCGAATCACCTAGAGGGGCAACTCCACTAGAGCATAGGACCTTAACCACAGCTGTGAAATGTCCATCCCTGACTTTCCGAAGACATTGCTTAATATTAAGGTTCCTTTCTTTGTCTTCCTCTCTCCTGCATTCTCCCCTTGAAGCCCTCGTCTCCCCCACGCTATCCAATAGGGAAGAGACCAAATCATCAAACCCAGACCCATCTTTCCAAATTGTAAGCGCGTGTAAGATGTTACTACACTGTAGAGATTTCCTGTTCCCTGACCTTCGCTCTTGTCTGGAGGATGGTCTAACCACCCGCAAGGTGCAACGCGGTAGTAAAAACAATTGGACCCAGTTGTCAACGATCCTGGCGACGCTACCACTTTGCGCAAAGCACCTGTTAGAACCTGAGCAAACAACAGTCGGCAACTCGAGGGAATGCTTTTAACAGTCTGAATAGGGAGGGAGAAAACACGCTCGAGTAGGTTAACATCACCCCCGAGCCCTGCTGGGTGACGTGGGTTTGTGTCAACCACCACTTGACATGGTTTCCGGATCCCAACAATGAAATCTTCAACATCCCCCGAGATCATGGCAAACGACACGACCTCATTATCATGCTTGCATCCCCTACTGAGTGCATGCATCACCATGCACTTTCCACATAACCATTTATCCCCTTCCCTAAGAACTTCCGCAACATCCAAAAAAAGGTCCAAGTCCTTGGAGATAGCCTCATTCAAAGATAGCTTTCGGTTTTCTGTCTTGAGGTGTGTGCTTTGCATGTGTTCAAGTAGGCGGAAAAAACCCACAGACCCCGGTTTGCCATCTTTACATTCGTGGAAAAATTTGAAAGGGCCGGTCCTTAAACCACTAGCAGAGCCCTGCACAGGGCCCGCTGACTTATCGTTCCGACCCCCTTTCATAGGAGCCATGCGCGTATGTTAATTCCCAGCGAAGAAAAAACACACTAACGGTACACCAAACTCGAGATGATTTGTTGGGGGTAGAAAACCAGTAAAATTTTATATAAGACGAAGGAGGGCAGCAACCGCGGGTTGCCCACCCTCTAAATGGTACCCCACAAAACCCCTTTACCCATGGCGGATAGTTAAAGATTATCACAATCGAATCTGAATTACAAGATCAAATCGCCTTAACCAATTCCCACTTCACAAGAGTGCTAAAGAAACAAGTTTTTTAAAACCTTCACTTCAT
Source organism: Scalesia atractyloides (assembly GCA_947069175.1). Taxonomy (NCBI): domain Eukaryota; kingdom Viridiplantae; phylum Streptophyta; class Magnoliopsida; order Asterales; family Asteraceae; genus Scalesia; species Scalesia atractyloides. Next base: position 82,752,913 of record CAMTDV010000002.1, on the reverse strand, counting down.
TGAGGCATTTGATCAAACACCTGGTAGGTCGACTTTTCTTTCACAAAAGAACACTCTTACTGTTGAATGGCATAAAAATCTGTGTTGAAAACCGGTTTTGAGCATCAATCTTCAAAAGAGATAAAAAGAAAACCAACCCCATCTCCGCCTGATGTGGCGGCTAGGGCTCTGGCGGCACCAGATTTCCTCTACTTACGTATCCATCTCTGACTATCTTTAAGTTGGATAATATATTAACATATTGGGTTTTAGAGTTCTCGATTGAAGAAATACGTATGATAGCTAGACTTAAGTGGTACTAAAATAAATAAACATCTTCAGTGTTGTATAAATAGATATAGATAAAAAGGTGGAAAATAAGATGAAAAAAGAATAATATAAATAAAATGGAAAAGAAATAAAAACATAATTGGACCGAGTCCAAATGTATTACGTAGAAATTAGATGCATTACCTCATTCATGGCTGAGTTGTTACTTTAACTTTAATTTAGCATTCAATAAAAAACAAAAAGGTTTGATGAGGCTCAGGCCTTCAAAACCACCATCAAAAAACGAAAACCGTGTGTCAATTTTCAGTTTTTTCATATTTAAAAAATAAAAATCATTTAAACAACAAGGAAATAAAAATCATTTGTCCAACATTTGTACACATCAATATCAAGGGACCAAAATATAAGAATTTTTGGCCTAGGAAAACTTACTCACACTCTAGAAACTAGAAAGGAGTTTATTATTATATTATTTGTATTACACTAATTAGGATATTCGGTGAGGAGGTAAGTCTTTAAAGGATAACCTCTCACGTTAACATTCAAAGGAGGTTGTTCCGATCAGGGGAAATAGAGAATGAGGCTAAAAATACGTATATATGTGTTATATGTATATGTGTGTGTGAGAGGAGGGAGGCATGGCCTCAGCAGTAGCAGCAAGACGAAGAAGACGCCGATGCGGCAAGGGAAACGGAGAGGAGGGTCGACGCCGCCCCACGACGTTCCAGGGACGCCCGCATACCGTGTAGCCTTAGAGCATTCATATTCTTTAAATTAAAAATCATTATCTTTTCTTTCTCCTTTTTAATTAAGTAATACATTTTAATACATTTATCATTATATTTTTTCTCTCTCTCCCACTTTCAAAACATATTAAAAAATTATAAATGATGAATAGTGCCCCCTAAAATTTATAGATAAAGAGTAACATTTTGTCTTAGAACCACTTTTCATAAAATAAAAACATGTTCATATGATTTAAGGGGTTGGATGTGAGTGATGTTATAGTATGTTTTTGGTGTATCATTATTTTGAGAGTTTTGTTATATTATAGATGGTAATAATAACTAAAGTTGAAATGATATAACTCACACACACGCTTTATAAATATACTCGAAACTCTACATCAATATCCGCTAGAACCATTAACCAGTTTGAGATTAACATGTTTACTATGCCGCTTTTACTTTTGGTTTTGTTATATAAATGAATCAAACTTTTACATAGAAAGATACTGATCAAACTGCATATTTTGATTTTTGAGTAATGACAAAAAAATAAATAAAATTATTAAGAACGAATAAGAAAATTAGTCAAGAATGTAATTCAATGTTAAAAGTAAAACAAAAGTACAAGAAGCAACCTCCTGTTATTGTTAATAAAGTAAGAGCAAGTTATCTGACACAAATTAAGTAAAACAATATAAAAAGTTGGGATATTCCAAATGGTATAGGCCTCAACATGATAAATTGTAGCAGAAACTGAATCAAATAATATATATTTTAAGATATAACTGAAAAATATTATTATTATTATTATTATTATTATTATTATTATTATTAGTATTACTATTACTATTACTATTACTATTACTATTACTATTACTATTATTATTATTATTATTATGAAGTTTATAAAAAGAAAGGAAAGAAAGATTGAAGTTGTAGATGGGAATGAGGGAGATGAAGTGTAAAGAGGAATGAGGTTCAGTGATTTCAAAGAAGGAAGCAATTTGAGTGTGGAAAGGGCAATGGCAATGGCAATGGCAATGGAAGCAAGACCATCAGCTGAGGAGCTGTTAAAGAGGATCCAAGAACTACAAGTATGCCAGGCTCACATCAAACAGCAAATTATATCCAAACCCCTCGTCTCCTCTGACAGTATTTGAACATAATCCGGTCCATGGGTCAGGCAGTGCATGTATTTGATCGCCAATACGGGATACGCTTTTGGTCACCCTCCCTCCCTCTTGTTTTGCTCATAACTTAATCAAATCATTTGGCTGCAGGAACCCAGTTGCAGAAGAAATATATGGTCTTACAGCTGCCCAAGTTCTTGGGAAAACTCCAACCGAGATTCTAGCCGATCCAAAAGACGCGCTGGTCGCTGATTATCTGCTAGAACAAACCGTAAGCGGAGAGACTTGGTCAGGATGAACCTAAGTTCATGTTCATTTTACTTGTGATTTTGAGTGTTTGCTTACTTCATTTTGAAGGCGTCTCTGATGAAAAGACTTAGACATCCATATATCTTGCTCTTCATGGGAGCTGTAACTTCATCGGACCGTCTATGCATTGTCACTGAGTTCCTTCCCCGGTTGGTTCTATCTTCACTCCCGCTTTTTTAACATACATCTGCCTACGTGCTTTCAGTCAGTCATCACTTTCTCTTAATCATGTAGGGGAAGTTTGTTTCAGATACTTCACCAAAAGTCAACCCGATTAGATTGGAGGCGACGCCTTCAAATGGCCATTGATATCGTATGTACACGACATACCTTGCTAATAACAAACTTAAATCCTAAACATCAACTTTGAAAGCCAATATGTGGACAAGGGGCCTAATAACACATGGGCCAGAGACATGCCTTTGTCCTCAAAGAGTCAAAGTCAACGTTTAGATTTAACGGATAGTCCTAACAAGTAGGAATGTGTTGGTGATAGGCAGGAGGCATGAATTATCTTCATCAGTATAATCCGCCTATTGTTCACCGTGATTTGAAGTCTTCAAACCTTCTTGTGGACAAGAATTGGACAGTGAAGGTATGCTTTCACTTTTCTTTCACATACTATATATACATGTATTAGTTAACATGACTAGTACGTACGTACTTAGGTTGGCGACTTTGGTCTCTCCCGTATCAAGCATCAGACATACCTGAAAACAAAGTCGGGGAAAGGAACGGTATGGTATTCCTAACTGCAGAAGCCTTCTCCGTTTTCAAATGTTTAATGCAATTCAACTTTTGACTTCAAAGCACAAAAATGTTGCCTCGGCTGATTTGTTTTATTTTGTAGCCTCAATGGATGGCTCCAGAAATTATCCGTAACGAGCAAGCAGATGAAAAGTATACATCTTGGAGAAATGCTTTTGTTTCAATTGAACTTTACATTATCATGTTTAATCACTTTGTTTGTTGTTAGGTCCGACGTGTACAGCTATGGCGTGGTGCTGTGGGAAATTGTCACTCGGAAGACCCCCTGGGATGATCTTAACCCGATGCAGGTATATATATTCTCAATTGGTTTATTAATTATTATAACTTTCGTTCTATGCAGTGATCATTTTGTTTTAAGGCTTGCAGGTACTCGCAGCATTAGGATTAATGAATAGAAGACTGGAGATTCCGAGAGACATGGATCCACTCTGGACTTCACTTATCGAAAGCTGTTGGTGCAGATTGGTGTTGGTTTCACTGATAAAAATGATAGAATACCATATACTAGTGATTGACAGCTTTCATTCTTTGTTTACGATATATCAGCGACCCACAATCCCGACCTACATTCCAAGAAATACTATACAAACTTAAAGATTTGCAAAAGAAGTATGCGGCTGAGTGTAGGAAATAACTTCTCCAATGGATTTCGGTACTTTGATGCTTTTTTGCAAATTTATCAACACTGGACAGATAGATGGAGGGATTACAGAAGAAAAAGCTGAAACGTAAAGGAAGACCTCTCTCTGCTTCAATATATTCATGTATATAGATAGACGCACATGTTCAAACTTTAAAACATAACTGCAAAAAGTTTTATAGCTAGAATTATTGTAAACGCCATCATCAGCAAGTCAAAAAATAATTCATTACAATACTCTTTTTGACATATTTGATGTGAGATGACTAACTTAACTTCTTTCTATATCATATGAATATGTGTTTTTTTTTTTTTTTAAAACATGGTGCAACAATACAGGTCCACATACAAATACATATACTCTCTAACGACAACGTACTTCGCTTGTTTATTTGTACCTGAACAAGTTTCTCGGTCAGTTGAGTTGGGTTTCAGGTTCTATGTGGAACAGATAGTTCAAGCATGATGTGGAAATAACATCGTTCGGATTCTCTTATGTATTGAACATCCCCGTTCATAAGTTTTAAGATTTTCCGGCACATGCTCAGTCCTAAACCTTCCTCACTGCTCCATTGACTGCCATTGCTATGAAACATGTCTTGAACCAGTTCCGCTGGAAGACCATTACCCGGGCACACAATCCTGAACAACAAAACATTTCTTGTTGGTTTTATTACTAATACTAATAGCAATTATACTAGTAAGAAAATATATTTACGGTAGGACAACATACCTAAAGTCAATATGCACATCACTCGTTCCATCGAAAATCTGTTTTAAAGTAGGCCGAACTTGAATTTCCACCCAACCGTTAGGTGAGGGTGAATGGCGAACCATATTTAGCAAGAAGTTGGTCAAAACTTGTTGAACCCTTGTTTGATCACCATACACGGTCAAAGTTTTGACTTCCTCCGGGATATCACGGATCAGTTGTACGCCTCCATCTCTCAAAGCAAACATTACTTGGCTAACCACAGCATCGATTACGCTCCCAAGTACAAAATCGTGCTTTTCAAGCTCCAAATAACTGCCATTGAAACTCAAAAGTTAGCAATTGCTTTATGACCAATTTTATAACAATCAGAAACAAAAAACTAACCCCTCTTGAATATTCTCCATATCAACATCTTTCACAATCTTTAACATCTGTTTCTGGCATGCGGCACTCGTTTCCAACAACTGCTTTTGATCATCGGTTAGATTTGTTGCTTCCAAAAGAGAATTAGAAAATCTAATGCCACTTAACGGATTCTTGATCTCATGACAGATATATGCCAACTCTTTCATCCTCTCGAAACATTTATTTTCTTGTTGTCGTTGTATTTTCATAGCTTGCTGTAACTCTGGGCTTGCAATTTGCAAGAAACAAAATGCTCCCATAACCTCACCGCTCAAATTAAGCCTTTTATTTGCTGTCAACAAAGCTTGCACGTACTTTCCACGCCGATCAAAAAATGAAAACACGTGTTTATCAGTATCCTGCCCTCCAATCGCATTATGCAAAATGATCATGAACTTTGTCAAGGAATCGGGACCCTTTAAGCGACAACAACTTCCAAAAATCTCCCCAACCAACATTTTCCCTATCACGTCTTCACGGGCCCATCCAGTGAGTTTCTCCATGGCGGTGTTCCACTCGGAGCAACACGTGTTCTCATCCGATGCAAATATGGGTGGAATTAGAGCGTTGGGATTATGAATGATCGCCTTGTAATCACCTTGAATTTGAACAAATTTGTCCATTACGACTTTTTGCCTCGTGACATCTTGACCAACAAAACAAACTCCAACAATATTATCCGTGTAATCCTTGCTAGAACAAGCATTAACCACCACAAAAACAGCGTCTTCATCTTGTGCCAAATTAAATGTCCTTAGTTTGATCTCAACGTTCTTATCTTCTTCACCTGTGCAAAGTGAGTTCCACCCAAGCAATTTATGTTTACAGAATGAATTCACAAAAAAAAAACGATAATAGCATATGTAAACATCATTAATCGGATCTTTGTCCATTAAATATGAATCTTAGTTTTGTTCTTGGGTGTCGTAGCATCAAAATCGTAATTTTCCTCATAAAGTTTGAATCCTTACATAGTGTTTTTCTTGAGTATTCAAAGATCAAAAATCGTATTTTGGACATAATTTGAATATTTTCTTGTATATAGCTTAAACACAAAAAAGCGCATTTTCTCCTCCGAGTTTGAATCTTTATGTTGCTCATGAGTATTTAAACATCAAATATCGTATCTTTTTCCACAAAGCTTGAATCTTTATGTTGTTGTACTTAAGTATTCATACATCCTTGGTTTTAAAAAGCGATAAGCGCACAAAAGCGACGAGGTCTAAAATTGAGGCACAAAGCGCAAAAACGGTTGGCTTTTCGTACCCGAGGCGCAAGGTGTTTATATAATTTTTTTATATATCCCATACACATCCTATAGGTTTTTAGCTTCCTTTAACCAAATTGTAGCTATAAATAAGATTTTATACTATTTTACCTACATGTACAAGCCAAAAAAAACCCAAGGTACAACATTTTTATGCATAAAAACGCCTCAGTTACATGAGGCGCACACCTCAGGCCAAAAAGCCCCCAAAAGAACCCTAAAATTTGCGCTTTTTGGGCACTTCTTGTAAATACTAAAGGTGTTGAGCGAAAAAGCCCCAGCAGTTGCGCCTCGCGCCTGACGCGCGCTTTTTAAAACCAAGCATACATCAACGTATTTTTCTCCATGAAGTATGAATCTTCGTGCTTTTTTTCTTTTTAAACCGGCTAACTCACACGTCCTCTAATCTACTCCTAAATCTACACCTTTGTCTACTATAGGACCTAAACCCTCTCGGTAGGGACACCTTCCATCACACCTTATAGTTGATACCGCTAGGCTACAAGCCCTTTGATATGAATCTTCATGTAATTTTTGAGTTGTTACACACAAAAAAAAAGCTCACTTTTCTCCACAAAGATATAATCCTTATGGTGTTCTGGAGCATTCAGACATCACAAAGTTTGTAGCTTTGAGCTGAACTTGAGTATTCAAACATCTTAAAATCGTATTTTTCTAGATAAAAATTGAATCATATATTGTCCTTGTTTATTTAAAAAATTCAGAATATATTTTTTCCCTAAAAAGTTGGAATCTTTTTGTTGTTCTCGACTATATAAACATTAAAAATTATATATTTTTCTCCATAAACTTTAAATCTTCTTTATATCAAAACTACAGGATTTTCAGAAGATAAGGCAATAGTGTAAAACAAGTACCTTGTAAAGCATGAGCAAGAAGTTTGGTAACAGTTTCTTCTGATTCTTTATAAATGAGATCTCGAACCAAGGACTTTCCCATGGCTTCATTAACTGATAAACCCGTCAATTCTGCAATCTTTGCATTCCATCCATTTATTCGACCTTCGATATCCACAGCAAATATAGGAGCTGTTGCAGTCTCAATCAATCTAACCATTTCTCTTGCAACCGAGCTAAGTTTATCCACCCCTTCCAACCCCATTTCTTCCATTTGAACCTTAACAACCGCTTTCGAATTGTTTTCATCAGGATCTTTAAATGAATCTCTTAAAATAAGCTGTAAAGAATGAATTGCATCCATTTCCGCATTCTCCCATGGCGAACTTCTACTTTTCACAACTTCTAAAAACGCATTAAACGAAGAACGCGGATGCATTCTTTGACCATCATCTTTATCTTCAGGATGATGCTTAGCTCCACCCCATTTGATTTCTTTTGCGGTGTGGGACCGAAACCAAAACAAGAAATCTTTAGAAGTTATGTAAGCAACCGCCATTCCACAAACTGCATCACCAAGTGAAGCTGCACCCGGGTACCCCGCATCGGCTAAGCTATCGGTGCTTAAACCGGTTGAATCTGTATGACAGGCTGATAACCACTCAACAATATCTTTGATTTGTGATTCGGTTGGTGTAACCCCTAACGGGTAGTATTTTTCTTGATAATAAAGTGCCGCCCCGTCACATTTCACAAGATCCATAATACTTGGACTTTGAGTCACGATACCTGTTGGTGAATCTCGAAGAATCATGTCACACAACAAAGTTTGTGTTCTTAGAATCCGTTTTTCCAACATTTGTGAAGCCAGTTGTAATTCTAGGTTTAACTGGAGCCCGAACGCTTGCATCAAGAATTCACATGCGTATCGTAAAGGAAAGGGAATGCATCGAGCAGAAGTATGATGACAGACCACCAACCCCCATAGCCCCATCGTCCCTCTTCCACTGGCGCCATCTTCATTTCCGTTTATAATAACCGCCAAGGCCAACGAAGCTATCGAGCCCATGTTAGCCATGTACTGAGCATGACAACCATAAGGCGCTCGAAGTGTCGAACCCACTAAACACAACGGCTGCATCAAATTATCATCCTGAACCACACGAACCGGAGTAGCATGACAATCGACAATCATCCTCACACGATTCTGCCTAAACAAGAACCTGGAAGCCTGCGGGATATCAGTAGCAGGATAATGCAACCCGATATATGGATCCAAATCAGGTCGCTTGCTTTCTGCCACAACCTCACCATGTTCATCCTCATGAAACTTATAGACCATGACCCGATCATAACCCGTGAGCTCCCTGACGTTCTGCACAACGGTATCACACAAGAGCTTAATATCACCACCAGGCAAAGCCTGCAGATTAGAAATAGCCCGAACAGCGAGCTTCTGAGACTGCACAGCCCCAGCGATAGATAAAGCAGGATCCTCAGTTCTAGCAGGTTCCAAATCAATAACTATACCCACATCAATCCTATGCAGAATAGCGTAAAAGGGTTTACCGGAATTCTTGGAATGAACCCAAACAGGGTTCAAAAGGGTAATCTCACGGGCGCGAAAAGCCCTTTCAAGAAGCACAGCACTTGAAGGGGAGAAAAGGGTCTTGACATCGGTCCCAATCGTCAAGATTTCAGGCTTCTCGAGGCTGGGAACAGACTGGGGTGCGAGACCGAGTCGTTCTGTGGCATTTTCGCTGAAGGCGATGACTCGGAAAGTGGTGTTGTCAATGGCAATCATGCAGCCGAAGGGCTGGATGTGGCCACCTCGTTGGATTTTGGATAAGTAAGCGGTCATCTGTTGTTCGGCGATGGAGTCGGTGGTGGTTTTAATGGACTGGGAGTAGTCGAAGGACTTACCGGACTCGCCGGACTGTTCGTAGACGGCGTGGAGTCGGGCATCGAGGGCGTACTGGGCAATGGCTTTGCTCATGGAATCGACTCTAGCGCTGGTGGAAGATGGAGAAGGTTGGTTCTGGACCCTGGAGCTTGCTCGGCTCCCGGAAGCCATCAAGATCAACAACCACCACAAGCTCTCGTGTTTCGTGTTTGCTTTGCGCAGAGAGAGAGAGAGAGAGAGAGAAAGAGAGATATGAAGGAACTGAGATGGAATTATTCACTCTCTCTTTGCTCTCCTCCGTCACAACTACACTTTCCCCTTTTCTGTCTAACAACTAGATTAAATATCCTCCTCCTCCTCCTACTCTTTTTATTTTTATTTCTGTTCTATCCTATCCTACTTGTAAGCTGTTTTTCACAATGTTTTTTTGAAAATGGCCCACTGACACGGTTTATAGAGCCATTTTCGTTAATGGAAGCGGCTTAACACCAGTCTTCACCAAGAATCAATGGCAAATTGACACGTGTCCGACAACCCTGAAACGGCTTCGAGCCATGTCAGGTAAGGAAACATCTCAGCCGATCCGTTTCACGTGGAGCTGACATCGAAGCCGGGTAAGGACCCGGCTCGTCCCTTAGCCGGGTACCTACCAACGAGCCGAGGTGGGTTTAGGCGGCTCAGAACCGTGTCCTTACAGGTTGACGCGACTTAAAGCCTTTATCTAGGCGGCTTAGAGCCGTTTCCGTACGGTTTGTTGAGTTTAATTAAATCAGGATTCACTTAATGAGTGTATATGTATAATGAAAATCCAGCATCTAACGGGTTAGACACGTAGCTCAGTTGGAAGAGCTGTGTGCACACAAACTAGAGGTCACGAGTTCAAATCCCATCACACGCTGCCAATAACATGCTTAAACCGGTCAAACCCCTCCCCTTGTCAGTCTGACAAGGTTTTTAAATTTTTTTTGTTATTTTATCATGTTTTAATACTCACATGTGAGTATAAATTTAATAAAAATTGTTTGTATATCGCCGGTTTGTTAAGTTTAAAAAAATTGAAAACCGTTTTTTAATTGACGTGGCTCAGCGCCGTTACCTTACATGTTGACGCGGCTTAAAGCCTTTATCTAGGCGGCTTAGAGCCGTTTCCGTACGGTCACCTGTTGACGCGGCTTAGAACGAATGTTTAGGCGGCTTTGAGCCGTTTCAGCTATTGATGCAGTTTAGAACCCTTATGAGGCGGCTTAGAGCCGTTTCATCTGTTGACGCGGCTTATAAAGCATGTTTATGCGGCTTAGAGCTGTTTCCGGTATCGTTGACGCGGCTTAGAACCACTTTTGAGGCGCTTAGAGCCGTTTCCGTACCATGACCTGTTGACGTGGCTTATAGCCGGTTTCGTACACTGTTCAAGCCGTTTCCGTACCATCTAACCTAGTATAAATATTTAAGTGGTCTGTGTTTCAATTCTATCTCAAACACGAAAACAAAGCAAAATGTGTTCCAAATTCATCCCGTATATCTATGCATGTAAGCTGGGACAGATTGATAGTATGTTCAAGTGTGATGCAGAGGTGGCTATCATAACGACGTTTTTCTTAGCTTTAAAATCAACGGTGTCTGGTTTGAACCGACGAAGATGATGTTTTTATCATTATTACGATAGGCAGCTCCACTGCCGAAACCTTCGATGACTCTAACGCTTTAGGGTGGTTGATGAGAACAACAACGCATCAAAGTGTTAGCTAGATCTGACCAAACATCACCGAAGCTGCAGAATCATCGAATTGTTCCGAATTGCTCCATCTACACTCAGTAGATGGAAGTTACCAGTTTAAGACGCACCTTTATCATTGCTATGTGTTTTGATGCAGAATCGTCGAATTGTTCCGATTAGTTTTTGTATAAAAAGTTACTTGGTATATTCTAGTTTAAAAGTTGAATCTTTGTATTTTTTGTTGTATTCTATTTTTTGTATTCAATAATATTAAACTTTAGTGGATGTATCAATTTTACATGCAAAAATCTAATTTAATTTAACACTTTTTTTACCTCTTAAATCATTCAGCCCCACCCCACTAGTTCACCCCATTATAAATAAGCATAAGCATTCCATGCGGTTAACCTAAACGCACACTAAACCCACGCCGTTTTTACTGCCCGCCGTTGCATAGACCCCACGTTTGCAATCTTTGATCAATGGCTTCCAATTCTATTCCATGGACCGAGGTTGAAGACATTGCCTTATGTGAGGCATATTTCGAAGCAGTGTGTGAACCACGCCGTCGAGGTCAACGTGGCATGTGGGTTCGAGTTCAGCGTTACTATTCGCAGCTTCGTGGTGTTGACAACAATAGAACCGTGGATTCCCTGTCTTCTGGATTTCGGGTGATTCGCTTGGACTGTGAAAGGTTCGAGCGTATCTACCACGCCATGGAGCTACTAGGGGGGACCTTGGCAAGGATGGCGTTAAGGAAGTCGCCCTCATCAACTACCGCCATGAATATGGGCGTGATTTCACACACGTGACGGAGTGGGACACCATTAGACTTTTTTTAGATGCGTAGTTTTTTTTTTCTGTTTATTTTAGTTTTTATGTAATTTTGTTTATATTAATATAAATTATGTGTTTATGTTTTTGTATTATAAATCTATTTAATAAAGACTATTTCATAACCCCCTTTTTTATAGTCACATATATTCGCCGGTTTGTTGAGTTTAAAAAAATGAAAACCGTTTTTTAATTATTTTATTTTTTTGCATTCAATAATAATAAAGCGGCTAAAGCTGTTTCCACAACGAGTTCAAGCCGTTTCCTTTTTATAATTTGTCGTTTCAAGCCTTTTCCATCCCTATAAATATTTCTGTGTTTCAATTCTATCTCAAACACGATAACATAGCGAAATGTGTTCCAAATTCATCCCGTATATCCATGAATGTAAGCTGGGCCAGAGTGATATTATGTTCAAGTGTAATGCAGAGGCGGCAATCATAACGACGTTTTTCTTAGCTTTAAAATCAACGGTGGCGGAAGATGATGTTTTAGACAAAATTTTACATAAAGTCGGCACCTGATCCGGAGCTCTTATTAGTGTGGCAGCTGATGAGAATTGCAACACATCAAATTGAAGCTGCATAGTCATTGAAGCTGCAACACATCAAGTTATTTGGTGTATTCTAGTTTAAATGTTTAATGTTTGTATTTTTAGTTGTATTTTATTTTTTGTATTCAATAATAATATAATTTAACACGGTTTTACCCTCTTATAAATTGTACGTAATATTTTTATTCTTTCATTTAAAAATAGACTAATTATTTTAATATTCTAACATTCACGTCAATAGACAAATAATAATAAAAGTTTAAGTCATACACAAACTTGTAACAGTTCGATAATATAATTATTTAACATTAGGTCGTGGCAAACAACGCCAAAAATACAGTTTATCAGCCATGAATCGTCTATATGAAAAACAAATTTGTTGTAACATTTGTCGAAAACGGGTTTTACCAAACCCGCTCCATTTGTAATCGAATATCAAGTTATAAATGTGTCGTTGCCTATTTATGTTTATTTTAATTTTTAATGATACATAATTAATAAACAAACTAAACCATAAAAGTTATAATTGATAAAAAGTATAAATAAAACAACTAAAAATAAAATGGGGCTGCCGGGACTCGAATCCGGGTCAGCCAGGTTGCAACTCCAAAGACTTAACACTCACACGCTTAACCACTTCGCCACTTGTTTGTTTTCTGTCATCTATAGGAAACAAATAAATCTTATAGACGAATGTAAATTAATCGGTTACGCCAATTGTAACTGAAATCGGTTATCAAACGCGCAAAGGCGATCTGAATACTCACGGTTCAATGAGTATAACCGATATACCGACGTTTTTAATCAAGTTTCCTTGAATGAACTTGAATTCTAGAAGTGGATCGGTTTTTATAACCGAAAATCTTCAATTCCAGTTTTACTTCCATCTTTGTACTCCTTCACGACTCAGAAACGTTCCACAAACCTCCAATTACATTTCCCCGCACTTTACAGTCCACCGGAGAAGTTTATTTTACTCGCCGAAAATTTCTACAAGTTCGCCGGAAAACCGTATTCTTCATCAAAACGGTAAGTCTTTCAATACCGTCGTAGTCTAACAATTGTTAAGCTATTTCTAACTCAAACCTTTCAATTGAAATCGAATTCAGACACTGTTATCAGATAATTCCAGTTCGCCGGAAAATTTCTGGAAATCTTTATTTTCGTCTGTGAAATGGTAAGGACCTTCAAACACACTGTTAACGTTTGTTTAGCACTTCAATTCCATGATTAGCTAATCAAAACGATTAATTGATTTGCTCAGTTGAAGTTCATAAAAACAGAGACCGGCGCCTGCCGGAATTCTGTAATAAATCGTTCACCGGTATGTTTACTTCTAATTATCATCTCTGCTATCTCATATTAGTCTGTGCAATGTTTAACAATCGAATTAACAAGATATAATGGTGTAATCTGCGGTCTGTAAAAAACAACGAAGAAGATGAACTGCGCTAACAATATAAGAATAATTAAAATTGGTATTTTGAACGGGTTAGACACACAGTCCAGCGGTGGACTGTGTGCGAACAAAAACACGCATACGTCCCGAGTTCGATTCTTGACACACGCACCTTCGCAGCCTTTTTGTTTAAAACTGAACCGGGTTAACTCCGTTAGTTGTTAAGTATAATAAAATTTGTATATTAACCAAGTTAGACACACAGTCCAGCGGTGGACTGTGTGTAACGTTAAAGCACAGGTCCCGGGTTCGAGACCTGTTAGTGGCACCGGTTCGACGAATTAAAATGTTTTTGAAAATAAAAGGATTTTGGATAAATTGAGTTAATATATAAGTATAATTAAAAACAGAATTATTTCGGGTTAGACACGTAGCTCAGTTGGTAGAGCTGCGTGCACGCGTACGGGAGGTCACGAGTTCGAGCCTCACCCAGCACATTTCAGTCACACAATAAACCGGTCAAACAGTCAAAGTCAAAAAGTCAACGGTCAACCCAAAAAGTCAACATATTTTTATATTTTTAATTATTTAATTTAATTTAAAAATCAATTAAAAATACTTAAAAATAATGTTTTAAAGATAGGAAATAGCCTTAAACTCGTAAAAATATATCTAAAAATTCTATTATAATCCTTAATAAAATCCATTCATTTACTATATTTTCCGTTATTATTTAGGTTAGTTAATTCTTGTTGTTCCGCTCTTACAACTCGTGCGCATCTCACCATCTCCAATCAAACACACGCAATGTGAGTGAATCTTTACAAATTCCCCGTTTTAATCACGTTTTGGGGTGTATCATGTGTCTTGCTATATATTATATTTAAATCATTGTGCATACATCATATCATGAACATGTGTATTCAGCTTGTTTCAACTGTTTGTGTGGTTATTGTTAGATTCAATTTATTATTTTCAGTACATGCAATTTCATAGGCCGCCGCTCCCCATTACATTATGAGCGTTGAGCAAGTTCCTTATTACATTATGAGCGTGAACCTGGCGTGCCAACATACGATCGGCTCCGTTTGATTGAGCCTTGATCGCACAGACATTTATCATTTTCAGTACATGCAATACGATCGGCTCCGTTTGATTGAGCCTTGATCGCACAGTTTCATTCATGTTATTTATCGTATGATGTTGGTATGTTACTGTATGCTATCATATGTTATTGTATGTTAGAGTTATGATTGCTATTGCTACTGCTTGATTATTTACATTTGCTCATTTATGATTATGCACAATTTTTCATTGATAAACTAACAAGTAAATCAATAATAAATGTTTATCTAACAAGGTTCACTCGCCAACTTATGTTGACCCAAAACCCCCCATTTTTACACATGATACAGATGAACCCGCTGCAGCCAGAAACACATAGGATTGGACTAGAAGAATAAAATGATTTAGAGCTTGGAATTATTTTTTTGGTTATTTTCTTTGTATTGTATGGACATGTTTGGATTATTTGGAATGTAATTTGACTTTAATAAATATGAAACATATTAGTAAATATCATGAGCTTTGGTGATAACCCAATTATGCCCCGACTCTTATTCCGCTGCGGGTCGGGGTGTGACAGATTGGTATCAGAGCCATGACTATAGGGATATATGATAGGTTATTAGACCCTTAGAGCCTATACTATAGTTGATTAGAAATTTTTAAGATTTTTGTGTATTACATGCCAAATTTCATGATGTTTATATGTTTTATGTTAAATGTTACATTCAATGTTATGCAAGCATGTTCATAAGTATATATTATCATATAATGCCTATCATAAATCATAATCTCATAACATATCACATTCATGAAAGCACACACCACATCATTTCATGATTGCTTTTACAACGATTTTTGTGTTTTCAAATCTCATCAAAGTGAGTTCTCATGACGGGCATGTAGTAACTGGAAGGGTACCAGTACCGGTAGTCAGAACGTCCTGTCTAGGCTGGCATTCGTATAAATCCAAAATAAAGGACCAGTTTGCCTACCTGGGGACTAACGATGAGAGTACGAAGTACCTATTAGGCCAAAGCATGCTATACCAAACGTCGTGTGAGCTAACCCCACTTTGAGTTGTCATTGTGTCTACACCTGGACACATTCCGACCATACATCTCGTGAACATATTTTGTGGTTTGCATTCGGGTGATGCGAGTGTTAAATCGCCAATACTAATGTGAATCCTACCAAGCCAATAGTCATGTGGGCCCACATGACTATACAGGTGAAGGTATGGGGGACATTTGAGGCCCAACATGAGCAAACCCAAGACATCCTATGGATGTAGTTGCATTATTGATATTTATGTTATTTTCATTTTCTTAAAGACACATGACACCTAAAAAGACACCATAAACTCACAGTCTTCTTATGTATGTTCCTGTAGATGTCGTCCAGACAACAACGAGGGGGTAAAAGATCAGGAAGGTCTCACGAACGCTTGGCCACACAAATCGCGAAATAAATGGCCACGATACTGCCTGACATTGTGGTTCAAGTACAACAAGCTCTCGCCACAAATCCCACTAATCCTCCCCAACAGAATGACCAGAACATCGGCAACCCTCCTACCAGCAAGTGCTCATACAAACATTTCAAGTCTTGTGATCCTCCTAAATTTGAAGGGACCGAAGGTGTCACTGCTCTCCTCCATTGGTTTGAGGAAATGGAAAACACTTTCCTCAACTGCGATTGTCCTGAGGATCGCAAGGTTCGATACGCCACCGGGAGACTATTTGGGGTAGCTCTCACCTGGTGGAATACTGAAAAAGGGAAGAGGGGAATTGATGATGCAATGGCCTTAACTTGGGAGGAATTAAGGGAAATCATGACTAGGCGTTTCTGTCCTAGGAGTGAAATTAAAAAGTTGGAGGACGAATTTCATTCTTTAAAGCAGAAGGAGGGAGATCATACCACCTATAACAAGAGGTTCTTAGAGTTGAACCAAATGGTTCCTAATTTGTTTACCCCAGCTTATCGTTTGATCGAGCATTATATTCGAGGACTTCCCTCGAAAATTCAAGATTCAGTTCTCAGCATTTCACCGGTAACACTTGAATCTGCTAGGGAGCTAGCGACTGAACTGACCGAGAATCGAATTCGCAACGGGAAGTTTAAAGAAGAGAAAAAGAAAGCCCCTGTTGAGGGTCAAACTTCAAACCATTACATCTCCTCCTTTAAGTTTGCTAACAAGAGGAAGCGCAACACCAGAAACTTCGCTGTTACACAAACCAACTCCCCTATTCCTGCTGCACCCATTACCCAAGTTGTCCCTTCACCTGCACCATACAAAAGACCATACTCTGGCCCGTTACCAAAATGCAACCGTTGCCAATATCACCATTCTCCTGATTATCCTTGCCAACATTGCACCGGCTGTGGTCGCGCAGGTCATACTGTTCAAACCTGCCGCATGCCTTAGCGAACGAACCGCCACCAGCCTTCAACCCAAACCCACCAGCAAATAATGGGTCAAGCCCAACAACCCCTACTATATCCACCCGCCCAACATTTAGCCCAAACATATTACCAACCCAATTATCCTATGGGTCAACCTATGCGGGCTTGCTACAATTGCGGAGACCCAAGCCATTTCAGAAACACTTGTCCAAGGTTGGTAAACATTATTCATGCTCAGGCCCAAGCCAACCCGGTGAATCAAGCGAACCAAGCTCCTCCACCTGCAAGAGGAAGAGCTTTCAATATCAACGCTAATCAGGCTAGAGCTGACGGCAATGTGGTTAACGGTACGTTCCTTATAAATGGTAGATATGCATCCATGTTGTTTGATACTGGCGCGGATAAAAGTTTTGTGTCCTTAGAATTTGAACCTATCCTAAACCAAAATCGTGATAAGCTCATGGAATCCATAACGGTAGAAGTTGCAGACGGGAAACCGGTCTCATTAAACTCTATTATACGCAACTGTACACTCACCTTAAACGACCACGACTTCTCAGTTGACCTTATTCCTAGGAAGCTGGGAAGTTTTGATATCATAATTGGTATGGACTGGCTCAGTCAACATCAGGCAGAAGTTGTATGTCGTGAAAAGTTTATACGTATTCCTCTTTCAAACGGTCAGACTCTTCGAATCTTTGGAGAAACCTCGTCGAAAGGGCTCAGCTTAATGTCTTGTCTTCAAGCTAAAAAATATCTTCGCAAGAATTATGTCGCGTTTTTAGCTCATATCATCAAAAAGGGAACCATGGAGAAGAAACTTGAAGACATTCCAGTAGTAAAAGATTTCCCGCAAGTTTTTCCTGACGACATTTCAGGACTTCCTCCAGTTAGAGAAGTCGAATTCCATATTGATCTTATACCTGGTGCTACACCAGTTGCAAAGTCTCCTTATAGGTTAGCCCCCTCTGAAATGCAAGAGCTAGCCAGTCAATTACAGGAGTTGACTGACAAGGGATTCATACGTCCTAGCTCATCGCCTTGGGGTGCACCAGTCCTTTTTTGTAAAAAAGAAAGATGGATCGTTTCGTATGTGCATCGACTACAGAGAGCTCAACAAATTAACAATCAAGAATCGCTATCCATTACCTCGCACTGATGATCTTCTTGACCAACTTCAAGGTGCCAGCTGCTTTTCAAAAATCGACCTTCGATCTGGTTATCATCAACTTAGAGTACATGAAGAAGACGTCCCAAAGACCGCATTCCGAACTCGTTATGGTCATTATGAATTCATGGTCATGCCATTTGGTTTAACCAACGCTCCAGCAGTCTTCATGGACCTAATGAACAGAGTCTGCAAACCTTATCTTGATCGATTTGTTATAGTCTTCATCGACGACATTCTTATTTATTCAAAATCTAAAACTGATCATGAGCGTCATCTTCGACTCATCCTTATACTTCTAGAGAATGAAAAGCTTTACGCCAAATTCTCCAAATGCGAATTCTGGTTAAAAGAGGTGCAATTCCTCGGACATGTAGTCAATGACAAGGGAATACATGTCAACCCCTCAAAGATCAAAGCGGTACAAGAATGGCAAGTGCCACGTACACCAACTGAAGTAAGATCTTTTCTTGGTTTGGCTGGTTATTATCGTCGATTCATTTCAAACTTCTCACGCATTGCTGTACCACTCACGGCTTTAACTCATAAGGGAAAACCTTTCATATGGGGACCCAAGCAAGAAGAAGCCTTCCAAACCCTTAAACAAAAACTCTGTGATGCACCAATCCTCACTCTTCCTGAAGGTTGTGATGATTTTGTGGTCTATTGCGACGCGTCATGGCAGGGATTAGGCTGCGTTTTGATGCAAAGAGGAAAAGTTATAGCTTATGCTTCGAGACAACTCAAGACGCATGAGAAGAACTACACCACCCATGACCTGGAACTTGGAGCCGTTGTGTTCGCTCTTAAGATATGGAGACATTATCTCTATGGTACTAAGTGTGAAATATACACTGACCACAAGAGTCTTCAACATATCTTCAATCAAAAGGAGTTAAACATGAGGCAACGAAGATGGGTCGAACTTCTAAATGACTACGACTGTGAAATTCGGTACCACCATGGCAAAGCAAATGTGGTGGCTGATGCACTTAGTCGAAAGGGTTATGCGAACTCCATTCGTCTTCTATGTTCGCAAATCATAACTGACATTAAGGATCAAATTCGAGAAGCCCAACATGTTTCAGTAACAGAAGATGATGTGCGAAAGGGAGATGTCCTGTGGAGCTGAACTTAAAATTGAAACTAAATCTGACGGTATTCTGTACTACCTAGATCGTATCTGGATTCCCGACCACAACAATCTTCGTGAAATTCTTATGAATGAAGCTCACAAAACGCGATACTCTATACACCCAGGAGCCGATAAGATGTATCAAGACCTACGATATACCTATTGGTGGCCTGGAATGAAAAAGGATATTGCTGTTTTTGTTTCTAAGTGCCTTACATGTTCCAAGGTGAAAGCTGAACACCAAAGACCCTCAGGACTTTTGGTCCAACCTGAAATACCTGTATGGAAGTGGGAAAATATAACCATGGACTTCATTACCGGGTTACCTCGCACTTCTGGTGGGTATGACACTATATGGGTAATAATTGGCCGACTTACAAAATCAGCTCACTTTATTCCTATCGCACTTCTGGTGGGTATGACGCTATATATTATATTTAAATCATTGTGCATACATCATATCATGAACATGTGTATTCAGCTTGTTTCAACTGTTTGTGTGGTTATTGTTAGATTCAATTTATTATTTTCAGTACATGCAATTTCATAGGCCGCCGCTCCCCATTACATTATGAGCATTGAGCAAGTTCCCCATTACATTATGAGCGTGAACCTGGCGTGCCAACATACGATCGGCTCCGTTTGATTGAGCCTTGATCGCACAGACATTTATCATTTTCAGTACATGCAATATGATCGGCTCCGTTTGATTGAGCCTTGATCGCACAGTTTCATTCATGTTATTTATCGTATGATGTTGGTATGTTAATGTATGCTATCATATGTTATTGTATGTTATAGTTGTGATTGCTATTGCTACTGCTTGATTATTTACATTTGCTCATTTATGATTATGCACAATTTTTCATTGATAAACTAACAAGTAAATCAATAATAAATGTTTATCTAACAAGGTTCACTCGCCAACTTATGTTGACCCAAAAACCCCCATTTTTACACATGATACAGGTGAACCCGCTGCAGCCAGAAACACATAGGATTGGACTAGAAGAATAAAATGATTTAGAGCTTGGAATTATTTTGTTTGGTTATTTTCTTTGTATTGTATGGACATGTTTGGATTATTTGGAATGTAATTTTGACTTTAATAAATATGAAACATATTAGTAAATATCATGAGCTTTGGTGATAACCCAATTATGCCCCGACTCTTATTCCGCTGCGGGTCGGGATGTGACAGATTTTGTAACACCTAATGGCAACCTCCCAAATGTGGGGCAAAAAAACCTCATCGAGGTAATGGCAACCTCCTACATGTTGGGGCAAAACCTCATCGAGGACGATGAGTCCCTTAGGGGGGGTGATTAAACTCATAATGACATACCTCTCAACATCGTCCGTGGACAGGAGAGATTCCTGGTTCATAAGTAATGCCCTACCTCTAAAATCACCAGCGCGTTTTGGGCTTAATGCTAGTGGATGAGAGGAGAACTCCACAGTTAAGCGTGCTCAAGTGGGAGTAGTACTAGGATGGGTGACCTTCTGGGAAGTCTCCACCAGGGCAACCAAAAACAAAGCCGTGAGTTCCTGGATGGGCCACCCATCAAGGGCAAAGCGGACAATATTGGTGATAACGAGGGGCAAGGGTGTTACAGAGTGGTATTAGAGCCACTCCTGTGCCGTTCGGGATGTTGGGGCAAAACCTCATCGAGGACGATGAGTCCCTTAGGGGGGGTGATTGTAACACCTAATGGCAACCTCCCAAATGTGGGGCAAAAAAACCTCATCGAGAATAATGGCAACCTCCTACATGTTGGGGCAAAACCTCATCGAGGACGATGAGTCCCTTAAGGGGGTGATTATAACACCTAATGGCATACCTCTCAACATCGTCCGTGAACATGAGAGATTCCTGGTTCATAAGTAATGCCCTACCTCTAAAATCACCAACGCGTTTTGGGCTTAATGCTAGTGGATGAGAGGAGAACTTCACAGTTAAGCGTGCTCAAGCGGGAGTAGTACTAGGATGGGTGACCTCCTGGGAAGTCTCCACCAGGGCAACCAAAAACAAAGCCGTGAGTTCCTGGATGGGCCACCCATCAAGGGCAAAGCGGACAATATTGGTGATAACGAGAGGCAGGGGTGTTACATTTGTCTCATGTCTCCAGTAATGTTAATTGGTTTATCCGTAACGAGATGCTCCATAAGTATGCAAAGATAGACAGTCTGGTTTGAAATCACATAGTCGTCATTAAGCTCATGGGTTATGGTTTTTTCCGGTTTCCTTGTCTTTTTCCAGTACCGCAAATGCACCAATAAAGCTACTAAATACACTTTGGCATTTGTCAACCTTGGTAGAATAACAGATCCAAATTTGTTCCCCTCACAAACGTTTTCAAAGGGATAAAAAATAAAATCTGAGACTCCAACTCAAGGCATGCCAAAAGCCATAAGTTATTTTCTAGCGGCAGCGAAAAAACACGAAATCTATGTCGAAAATGGAAGGATATGGGTTTACTTTACCATTTACATAACCAACAACGTTCTTAGGTAGGGAGTCAAGTAGCGTGTCATAGAATTGTGGTGGAAGAAGTGTCCACCACAAATTTAATGTGGGATCCTTTTGTAGTTTTCTACTTCTCCAAGCCATTAGTCTGCAAACCCATCCTTCAATATGCTGTTTATCATATATTATTTTAATATTAACAAAATAAATAATATGTTTGGTAAAACGTTTAAGAAACTAACCGTTGATGTTAGGTAGCCGTTATAACGAACACCTAATAGGGTTCCTCAAAATTTTTGGTCCAGCTCTACTAGGCCTGTGAAAACTGCTAAATTACAGAATGGGGAGTCCCCATTATTGTGAAACGTGACAACATCTTTCGACCAATTTTAAGTTTCATCGTCTAGAATCGCCCATCTACCTTATCTGTTCTGGTGTAAACTTTGCCTATTGTTAAAAAAGTTTATTTTTTCTGACTCATGGGGTCGCAAGGCTTCGGACGACGAACCGTCATCCGTCTGTTTAGGTGCTCTCCATTTCTTTAGTATCCACGATGATACTTTGTTAATTGGTTGAGAGGAGTATACGCCATTGTTAGCTTTGTCAGACATTCTGCGTTTCTTTTCTTCTAAGATTTTTGAATTTAGGTGAACAAATTTACAAGCGACCTGTATCTCTCCGTATTTAAATAGGAAAAAAGGACAAAAAATTAAATCCGAGCTGTTTCAGTCAAAGCCGAGCCGTTTCAGACTTTTTAAGCATCCTGATTTACTTAATGAGTGTATATGTATAATAAAAATCCAGCATCTAACGGGTTAGACACGTAGCTCAGTTGGAAGAGCTGCGTGCACGGAAACTAGAGGTCACGAGTTTGAATCCCATCACACTCTGCCAATAACATGCTTAAACCGGTCAGACCCCTCCCCTTGGAAACCGTTTTTAATTAAATCAGGTTATAATTAATGAGTGTATATGTATAATAATAATCCAGCATCTAGCGGGTTAGAAACGTAGCTCAGTTGGAAGAGCTGCGTGCACGCAAAGGAGAGGTCACGAGTTCGAATCCCATCACACGCTGCCAATAACATGCTTAAACCGGTTAGACCCCTCCCCTTGGAAACCGTTTTTAATTAAATCAGGTTATACTTAATGAGTGTATATGTATAATAATAATCCAGCATCCAACGGGTTAGACACGTAGCTCAGTTGGAAGAGCTGCGTGGACGGAAACTAGAGGTCACAAGTTCGAATCCCATCACACGCTGCCAATAACATGCTTAAACCGGTCAGACCCTCCCCTTGTCAGTCTGACAAGGTTTTCAAATTTTTGTTTTATTTTATTTAATAATATTTTTTTGTCAACCAGATCCGTTTCAGACTGACATCAACCAGAGCCGTTTCAGACGGCCAGAGCCGTGACAACTGACGTTTCATACTTTTCAGACTTTTTGAGTCGTTTCAGTAATTTTGAGCCGCTTTAGACTTTTTAAGCCGTTTCAGACGTCGTCCAAAGCCGTTTCAGGCGGACATCAACCAGAGCCATTTCAGACTGACACAGCTTAACGAGCCGTGACAACTGACGTTTCAGACTTTTTGAGCCGTTTCAATAATTTTGAGCCGTTTTAGAATTTTTAAGCCGTTTCAGACGTCGTCCAGAGCCGTTTCACGCGGACATCAACAGAGCCGTTTCAGACTGACACGGCTTAACGAGCCGTGACAACTGACGTTTCAGACTTTTCAGAATTTTGAGCCGTTTCAGTATTTTTGAGTCGTTTCAACACTCGTTTTAAGCCGTTTCATTAACGTGTTTCAGTGTCCAAAGCCGTTTCATCTTACATGTTTCAGCGTTTACCCCAACCGGACATGTGGTTAAGCCGGTTGCACCTCCATGTGCATCTCAACTTCACTTCACTTTAATGCGTTTAGTTTTGTTAGAGCTTTGAAAACATAAACCCGTTCAAGGTCCAAAGAAAAGGATAGGTGTTTGGGACCACAAATCACGTTCAGGGACCACTTGAAAGTTCGGAAACTTCAACCCACACGTGAGATTTGAAAGTTCGGAAACTTCAACCCACACGTGAACATGCAAAACGAGCACGTGATGCAAAATTGTTCAACCGACCCATCTCTTTTTCTTCTAATAAGTAATGTTGTTCATAGTTTTTTTTAAAAACTTTATAAACTTTATTTCTTAAATGCACTTGTTTTTGTATTGTTTAGATGCCGACGATTAAAGTAAGACAAAAGTGGCTTGTTTTAAAATACTTGAAGCAGATAATGACTCCGGGAATTGAGACCGCCATAAGGCAAACGTGTTTTGGACCCTATTTAGATAATAGGTGCACGTTATGTGATAGTCTTGTTTTAATCAGGGTTGCACAACTTCAGTTACCTAATAATAATCCCCATCTTGGTATTTCGTATTTATTAGGAGGTGAAATTTTTACGTTTACACCTAAACAATTTTGTTTAATAACCGGGTTACGGTTTGGCCACAGTTCTTGGGCACCTGTAGATTACCCAAATTCTTTTAAAAATAGATTTTTTCCAGTCCGATCTCGAGTTATTTTTTCAAAAATTATTGATTTATTTAATAACGTAACGACATATAACGATGAAGACGGCACAAGAATATGTCTCCTAATGCTTATAGGTCAAGGTTTTTTGGGATTGCAAAAAACCAATATTTTAGATAATTTTCTTTTACACCTTGTGGGTGATCTGGAAGCTTTTAGACAATATCCATGGGGTAATTATTTTTGGGATATATAACGCTATTTATAATTTGCACATACGTTAAAAAGATGACACAATCGATTTTTCGCTATCCGGATTCGTATGGCCCTTCAAGGTAAACGCGTGATCCCTTCCCCTTATTATACATTCCTAAATTTTTAGATAAAATTTTTAAACATCCGTTTTACAGATGTGGATTTTGGAGGTGTTCCCAGAATTCAAGGGTTCAAACGAATGGTTTGAATCTGAGACAATTACCAGATTTTGGGATGGAGGGAAGGACGTAAGTTCATGAAGGTTATTGTGGACCGTATGCTTAAAAAGGCGGCAAAGGTAAAATAGTTATATTAAATTAAAAATATGAATGTGTGTTGTTTTTATTATTTTTAAAAATTTATTGCCTTTAAAATCGCATAAATGTGAATATAGGCCGCTTTCGTTTATACTGGCCACGAATAATGAAGCTATGTGCCCATGGTATACATCTAGTTCAGATTATTTAGATGCTGAACGACAGATGTATGCTAATGCAATGCCGGGTGAAATACCGGTTGTCGACGAACAACAAACACGACCGGAATTCCCGGGTCCAATGCCACCGCCTATGCAGTCCCCTACCACTGTTGACCCACAACAAATGCAGTCACTTATGAACAATGTGTTTGGTGACGATGCCACAAATCAAGGTTTTAAGCCTTCACCTGCCCGACAGGAAATACCGCAACAGAATTTTGTTACCGGTCCATCCATGTGTGGGATTGATTATGACCGGTTTAAATCACTGCTGTACGAGAACAACAGGAACTGCCTGACATGATCTTGTCAGAGGTGTTGCATACGCATCGTGCGGCCCCTGTCGGTACACCAGCCAACGCGCGAACATCACAAAGGGAGAGTGATAATGTAATGTTTAAATTTGGCAATTAATTCTTTTATAAATTTAAAACAATCTATAATAATGACCGTTTAACATTTCATGTAGGCTGTTGCTGATTCTTTTGTCAACTACGACAATGTCTACCATGTCTCTATGACCCCAATTATAAACGATGGATCTGTACGTTTTTACATGTTTTAGCATAACGGTTAGTTATTATTTTACGAGTACGAAATGTCAACTCTTACGCATAAGCATTTTTGTAGAATGAGGATCCTGATATTATAAAAATGAGACGATCGGAAAGACTTGTGAAGCCCGCTGCAGCTTTGCTATCCCCATTCGTAGCTTATAAAAGGTTAAAACCAAAACAAACAAGACAGTCAAATAATGAGGATAGACAAATTTCATTAATCGAGCAGTGGTATCCAAGTAGTGGCAATAAATATCTTTCACTATTAGCGGGTGGGTGTGTCGGTCCTGATTTCTGGGCGTCATTGCTGGGCAACGACGGTAGTGGCTGGTCAAGCGATGATGTAAGCCTTCACTATCAACAAAGTAAAATATATATATATATATATATATATATATATAATATATATATATATATATTTCACACTAAATTTACTTTTTTACAGCATATATTTGGGTGTCCACTTGTATCACTCAAGATATGCAAGAGAACGTTGGAGTATTTTACCCCCTTATTATTAGATGAATCTTTTTAACTCGGGTGGGGACGACCACACGTTCAAGGGTTATTTCACCGGAGCGATGGACCCCTTTCCACCAATAAGTACAGTTGACGAGGTATTACCGAGCATTCTAATTAGTTAGTTGTTACATATTTATTTTTGTAATTTATTAACGAACCACTAACTTACTTATTATGTAGGTATACGTACTGTTATACATACCAGGCGTACATTGGTTTTTAGGAGTTTTCAATATTATTAACTACACACTTACGATATACGATAGGTATTTTCCTGATTTAATAAATTAATACTTTATTATTTATGCTGCTAACTATTCTTATTTTTGGTGATTATAGTTTATTAGGTTTAAAAACTTTGGAAAAGGGAAGAACGGAGGTGGTCTGTCATATAAATTTTGTTTTTGACCACTGGCTACGGATTAATGGTTATCATGCCGACAACCCGTTACCGTTACATTTTCCCTTCCGTATTATTTATGCAAGCGATGCTCATCAACAGTCCGGAGTTTTGGGAGACTGTGGAGTTTGGGTTTGCATATATCTATAAAAGTTGATAAATAAACAACAGTTAAACGATGGTGAAGATACTACGTTAACTGCATACAAGATGAGACGTAAACTAGCTATACTTTTTTTTACTCGGTACTACCCAAGGATATAGAAGACAACGTCGAAGATGACGAAGTTTTATTTGGAAGATAATTGTAAAAATGCAGAAAATGTTGTAAAAATCTTATTATGTATAGAATGGTTATTTATATATTTTATTTGTATTATGTTATAGATGCATGTGTACTCTTTATGTGTATATATATGTGTGCGCTACCATTATGGAAACACATGTTACTCAGATAGATCCACAATGTCAAACCGGAGTTGGTCGTCAAATGTTCTTGACTTTTATTACGCCGGCGATAGTCCAAGTTGCTTTTCCTCATACATGGGGATAACACCACTCGGGAAAGACTGGTGGGGTGGACTACTTGGATTTAGTGGAGATGGCCATGTTCAAGAAATGGTACCTTAATAACAAATTATTTCCTTTAGTAATTAGGCTATTATTTAAAAAAAATCTTTACCATTCTTTTATAGCACGTGAAAGCATGGTGTAACAAACTCATGTATCAACGAGAGGTTGAAAGACGCGCAAGGACGACGGCTTCAAAGGATTTTCGTTGGACGGCTCTACCACCAAATTTTGTCAACATGTTAAATGAACAAGATAGTGCGGCAAACACGTACGCAGATGGGTCTTCAACTACATACCCTCCATTTTGGGAAATAGATACAGTACATTCATTTTTTATTTATTTTATATTGTGGGGGTTCTATATGTAATAAGATCTTAAACATGTTTATTTTGGACTGCTCTTTAACATAATAATTTTAACCGGATGTTATATACTTTTCTTGTCACACCCTCAAAAATCCACTTGCGGGGTTTTACCGCGAGGCGCGTGACAAACCAGGATCCAAGACACTAGTCATATAGAACGACTCTATATGCAAAAATATATGTTTAAACAAATCAAACCATGCAGTTTAATAAATGCGGAAGCGTAAATAAGTGTAAATAAAGTGTGCGCCAAAACAAACGTCCAAACCAAAATACTTAAGAAGTCAAGTGCAAAGCGTTTAAAAGAAATAGATTTTCATGCTCGTGTCGTGTTCCTATGCGGAAATGATACCTTAACAACCTGAGAAAACATGCAAAGAAGAACAAGTGTCAACAATTAATGAAGAGTGAGTTCACAGGTTTTAGTTCAAATTTTAATCATAAGTTTTTCCCCACTGGTTCAACCCTGAACCAATGTCTCATAAGTTTCCCTGATCCAACCTGAATCAGATTAATGTTAAGTAGTTTAGCAGTTCATGTTATATGTTTAGGTAGCTAGCCTAGGTCATGTCAACAAAGTGTTCGATCCGAAGCTGACGTTGTTGCCCCTGTTGTGCCAGGTCTATCACCAACCATGGCTAAAAAGTTAGGCAAATTCTACACTCGTGACCATCGACGTTCGATCTAACTGGTGCGACCAGTTCGAGTGGGGCTTGTCGGGCCCAGTAGTACTACTAAAAACTTTCTCGCTATAATCCAATACTAACGGCATCGTAAGTGTTAAGGGGACTAGTATGTGATATATGCTTCCTTGTGACCATAACCGTATAACATTACTCTAAATAAAGATGTGTTACTGTACCGTGATGTATGCCACTCATACACCAATGTAACGTGTATATGTTTTAAATAGAATGACGTTACTGTACCGTAATATAATCAACCCATATATCACTGTAACGTATACATGTTTTCTCCCCCTGTATGTTGTAAATGTTTAAGGAAATAGGGGCCATGAACTCACCTTAAATTGCTCGGTTAGACTTTTACGGAAATAGAGTCAAAGTGGTTCAATCACGTCCTATTATGATTACAACTTAATTTATTAGCGTGTTCAAGAAATACACATAAAGTAATGCAATTAACTTAACACGTTTCAGGAAATTACGTTGACGATTTATATATGTATAGCATACGACACTTTCAAATAATGTCTAACTTGGTAATAACAGGCTCGTTCATTCTCAGGTAGCACATGCAACACTTAAATACACATAAACGCAAATTATCATGTTTCAGCTTGTACACTCAAACTGGGCTGTTTTCGGGAATTTTTATAAAATAGTTCTCATGTTCCAAAAATTCCAATCTTTTTACAGAAGGTGCCAATTAGTCTATAAAATGTAGTGTAAAATTTTCAAATCCTAAATCTTTACCAATTATTTATAAAAATTTATATACTAGGCTGCAGTCAGATTCGTCGCTTTCTGACTGCAGTCCACGAGAAAAATAATTTAAAAATCATCGTTTATCCGATTAACGAAATTCCAGTGGGAGATTTTCAGAAACTCCCGTCTCTAGCTACTATACGAATTTCGTGACATAACCCCATACTGACTATGAGATACGACTCAATAAACAACCTACAAATTCTGCAGAAATTACGCAGCTTCAGCTGTTGTACGAAACGACCTTTTAAAAATAGTAAACGACGTCAAAAAAATGTGATTCCAGCGCCATTGGAAGAACTTTTAGAAATTATTCGTTTTGGACTCAAGAAAATCCAGTTTTCAATATGTTATGCCCTGATTATAGCCAACAGAAGTTGGCTGCAGAATCCGGGCAGATTTTGTTTCAGCTCTAGCCGTTAAGATGCGCATTCTAACCATTCTTTTTAGCGAATCTAATGAACATACAACCTAACGACTTACTCCGTTCAGCCCATACTCAACACACATAAGTTTTTATCAAAGATCCTAGCATCACACACACCCTATTTTTTTTATAAACCATAACTTTCTACCCTTATTTCATGTATGACTAAATCCATAATCATGCATAAAAATTTCAGTTGAACATATCCATCTCAATACACACACACACACACACACACACACACACACACATATATATATATATATATATATATATATATATATATATATATATATATATATATATTAACATGGCAGTCATGAAGAATCAATTTTTAAACATACTCAAACATCAAAACTGTTAGCCATAACACAACAATACAAATCTTAAGCTACAAGTTAGCACCATAACTAATCATGATCAAGCACTCGAACATAGCCATGTATACAAGAGTTTCGAACCGAATTAATCACTAACAACCACTAACCTTCAACGAGATAGAGGAGATGGCTAGAGGGAAAGAGAGTAGCGATCGAGTGAGAGGGGGGCTGCCACCACTGTCGTCGCACACCAAAAAGAGGGGGAAGAGAGCTAGGGTTTTGATTTGCTTCTTTTTTTTTTTGCATGTATCTCATATACACAATACACACACAAAGAAATAAGGGGGGTGGGCCAATTTACATGTTGGGTTGGGACTTTGGGTTATGACAAGGTGGAGGTGGGCTAAGTTAGAGAGTCGGTTGTTGGAGTTTGGGGGATTTGGATGTGGCTGCCAAAAAAACATGGGGGTGGGGATGTGTGGTAGCAAAATTGAAGTATGTTAATATTATTATTATTATTATCGAAAATACTAACAACAATAATAATATGGCTAAACAACTCAATTAACTCATATATGTTAATCAAATTACGGTTCAGGTCTCATAAGTATCAGGTTACGCGAGGTGTGCCTTGGTTCAAACGGGTTGGGTTGATTAAATCAAATAAACTTATAACACAACGTAAACACATAACGAGAATTAACTCAGGAAAGATACCTGATTTTCCGGAATGTCACATTTCTTTTTTTGACACATGCTTACATTCCTATAGCGGAAAAGGAACAACAATGGTTACTTCTAAATATAAATTTAAAGTCACTAGAGATGACTGTTTATTTTACAAATACTTGTGACTGAATAACCGTGGAGATTCATTTTGCGTGCACAGAAGAATTCATCAAACTGTGATGGAGTTTGAGTCTCTATTCTTGTGGTTTCTGGGCCGTACCGGGTATTGGCAAGACGCTGAAGTAGAGGAGACGGATGCCATGGGAATAGTAGGGGATGTCGTCTGGCCTGATCAAAGAGATCGTATTGGCCAGAATTCAGGAGTCATCATATGTATGCTAATGGAAAACCTTGTTCGCAAACGCTCGTTAACATGGAGGGAAGGAAACCTTCAGGATGCTTGTTTTAGATACAAACGGTACATGGTAAATGAACTCTATGCCGGACGCTTCACACCAGTTAATTTTTTATGCTTTGTGTATACACATAAAATCAAACAATAAAAAATTGCAATGAAATATTTCCTGCGTAATTTTATTACTTCCAATACTAAAAAAAATAGATACTGTTAAAAGTCTCCCAGGTTATAGGACAGAAATTGTGTAAACTGGTCATGATCGCCGCAACTTTCTTTATCTTTCCCTTTCCCCAGTCATTTGCTAGTATCAATTTGTGACGGCATCGGCTGTGAACACAAATCACGATGATGACCGTATGATTTACACCGGGAACAATACGGTAGAGTAGGTTCTTCCCCGAGGGATAAGATCCGGTTGTTATCTCGAGGACGACCCTGCTGACGCTTTGTAATATGCGGCGGTTGAAGATTTATAAGATCTTCCGGAGTCTCCCATTCAGACTTATGAGGAAGAGATTAATCGCTTCTGCATAAGTTCTTTTATAGATTTCGTTTGAGTAACAAGGGAAGGAATACTGACTGCAATCAGTTTCATCTAAAAATTTTGAAACCGAAATCACATGCCCACATTGTAGGCCAGAAACTTGCCAAACTCGGCAGCTACATGTTCGATTATATAAATCAACAAAACCGCCCTTGCCCCCGTCTTGAGCACCATAAGTGTTTAAATCAACACCAGCAACAGTCCACGTTCTAGACGCTTGATTTTTTTTAAATTTTCTTTTGAGCCCACTATGTAAGTAGGTGTGTTTCCTGAATACCCTGCAACCGGAGTTCATAAAACCATTGTTGTACGGACTGACGAAAGAATTCTATAACTT
Source organism: Scalesia atractyloides (assembly GCA_947069175.1). NCBI lineage: Eukaryota > Viridiplantae > Streptophyta > Magnoliopsida > Asterales > Asteraceae > Scalesia > Scalesia atractyloides. The sequence continues at coordinate 82,721,347 of CAMTDV010000002.1, read as the reverse complement.
GTGTTATAGGCATTTTGCCCTGGTGTCTAGAAAGAGCGTTAATGGACTCCGCGCTGTTAGATGTCATATAATGATATCGATTACCGGGGCAATGTGCTCTTGCCCATCTACCGAACCCAATACTTGTTAGAATTTGACGTACCCGGGGAACGGCAAGACAAAGAGCATTGAATGACTCATTAAAATCAGACAACCGGTAAGATTTGCATGTCTTCCACCACAGACTCTCGTATTCTTTTTTTTTTATTCGACGGTAAACGTAAGTTCATCATTAAATGACGACAACATAACCCGTGATAAGCATGTGGAAAGACGTTACTAACAGCTAAGTGTATAGAATTCGCCCTATGCGATATTATCGCCATATCGGGTATTTCACCAACACACTCTCTAAGCTTAGAAAGAAACCATGTCTAGGATTCTCCATCCTCTGATTTTCCTATTCCATAGGAAATTGGTAAAATATGGTTGTTTCCATCCATGTGAACTGCTAAAAACAGCGTACCTTTAAATTCACCTTTTAGGTGTGCTGCATCGATGATAACCACCGGCCTGAGATTACACATAAAGGCACGAATCTGAAAGAAAAATTCGTAAGAGGTCAACCGCGTTTTAATTTCAGATAACTAAATAAAAGGTAAAACGCATAACTTACAGCAGCACAGATGGCAACAAAGACCATCTCAAACCGATTCTCTTCGTCAGTCTTTATGCGAGTGACAGTACCGGGGTTTGCCCGCTCTAAATTGTAGCAGTAAAACGGTAGTTCAGCAAAGGAATCAGTGCTTGTTCCTTGTAGAATCTCTACCGCGCGACTTTTTCCACGCCAAGCTTGACTATAACTTATGTCCACTTGGAATCTTTGTTTAAAATCTTTGATAATATCCGTGGACCGATATTGTCTACCACTATCTTTTAATGATTCCTTTAAATAGTGAGCCACAACCATTGGGTTTGTCTGATGAAGACGGGGTACGTTAGCGTCTTTGAGCACGTGTGTTTATCGTTCGTATATTTCACAACAAACATGGCACAACCAGCAACCCTAAAACGCCATGCGCACCCATCCACCAAACATGACACATCAAACCTGGTTTTAGACGATCTATCTACTTTAAACTCAAAATATTCTAACAAAATTTTTTTCCCTACCTCAAGTTTCATTTCTTCTTTGTTAGTGAATACGTAGCCTGGCTCAAACTTAATTGATGGAGACAGTGTTTGTGTTGTACCATGTAAATTATCGAAAGTCGTTGTATAGTCCTTTAAAACATTATCATTAACTTCATTAAAAGAACATTTAAATCAGGAACTTTAAATGTATCTTGATCGGAAGGAAAATTAGATGACCCAACACACGACTCCTGAATGACGTACAACTTATATAATTCAAAAGGATTTTGCATGGCAAAATTAAATAAAAAAGCGAGATCACCATCATCAGTTATATCGATCGGATTAGTAAACGAAGACATCCGGTACGATAGCTTTTTAATGTTTGGAATTCCACACAACTTAGAAACATTACTTAAAAGATCAATGTACGAAAGATTGGTTTCAATTTCTAAACCACGTCTACTTGCATCGGCATCAACAACATACTCCAAGTTTCCATTAACAATCTGCCACTTTCCACCGCTGTATACAACAAAACAAAGCTTCATGTTGGAAAAATCTGATTTTACTTTAAACGTAAAACGCCTTAAACTAATTGTAAATAAATAACCTATGCACGTAATTGTAAACCGGCTTATATTCGAACTGAAACGGCTTGAACAGTGCCTTGAAACGGCTCTGAGCCGCCTACATAATAAAAAAAATTTAAAAATCTTGACAAGGGGAGGGGTCTGACCGGTTTAAGCATGTTATTGGCAGCGTGTGATGGGATTCGAACTCGTGACCTCTAGTTTGCGTGCACGCAGCTCTTCCAACTAAGCTACGTGCCTAACCCGTTAGATGCTGGATTTTCATTATACATATACACTCATTAAGTGAATCCTAATTTAATAAAAAAACGGTTTTCATTGTTTTAAACTTAACAAACCGGCGATATACAAACGTTTTTTATTAAATTTATACTCTTACATGTGAGTATTAAAACAAAATAAAATAATAAAAAAAATTAAAAACCTTGTCAGACTGACAAGGGGAGGGGTCTGACCGGTTTAAGCATGTTATTGGTAGCATGTGACGGGATTCAAACTCGGGACGTCTAGTTTGCGTGCACGCAGCTCTTCCAACTGAGCTACGTGTCTAACCCGTTAGATGCTGGATTATCATTATAAATATATACTCATTAAGTATAACCTGATTTAATTAAAAAACGGTTTTCATTTTTTTTAAAACTTAACAAACCGGCGATATACAAACGATTTTTATTAAATTTATACTCTTACATGTGAGTATTAAAACAAAATAAAATAATAAAAAAATTTAAAAACCTTGTCAGACTGACAAGGGGAGGGTCTGACCGGTTTAAGCATGTTATGGCAGCGTGTGACGGGATTCAAACTCGTGACCTCTAGTTTGCGTACACGCAGCTCTTCCAACTGAGCTACGTGTCTAACCCGTTAGATGCTGGATTTTCATTATACATATACACTCATTAATTGAATCCTGATTTAATAAAAAAATGGTTTTCAAATTATTTTTTAAACTTAACAAACCGGCAATATACAAACGATTTTTATTAAATTTATACTCTTACATGTGAGTATTAAAACAAAATAAAATAACAAAAAAATTTAAAAACCTTGTCTGACTGACAAGGGGACGGGACTGACCGGTTTAAGCATGTTATTGGCAACGTGTGATGGGATTCGAACTCGTGACCTCTAGTTTCCGTGCACGCAGCTCTTTCAACTGAGCTACGTGTCTAACCAGTTAGATGCTAGATTTTCATTATACATATACACTCATTAAGTGAATCCTGATTTCATAAAAAACGGTTTTCATTTTTTTTTCTAAAATTTAACAAACCACCGATATACAAACGATTTTTATTAAATTTATATTCTTACATGTGAGTATTAAAACAAAATAAAATAACAAAAAGAATTAAAAACCTTGTCAGACTGACAAGGGGAGGGGACTGACCGGTTTATGCATGTTATTGGCAACGTGTGATGGGATTCGAACTCGTGACCTCTACTTTGCGTGCACGTAGCTCTTCCAACTGAGCTACGTGTCTAACCCGTTAGATGCTGGATTTTTATTATACATACACAATAATTCAGTGAATCCTGATTTAATTAAAAAACGGTTTTCAATTTTTTTAAACTCAACAAACCGTACGGAAACGGCTCTAAGCCGCCTAGATAAAGGCTTTAAGCCGCGTCAACCTGTAAGGAAACGACTCTGAGCCGCCTAAACCCACTTCGGCTCGTTGGTAGGTACCCGGCTAAGTGACGAGCCAGGTCCTTACCCGGCTTCGATGTCAGCTCCACGTGAAACGGCTCAGCTAAGACGTTTCCTTACCTGACACGGCTCAAAGCCGTTTCAGGGTTGTCGGACACGTGTCAATTTGCCATTGGTTATCGGTGAAGACTTGTGTTGAGCCGCTTCCGTTAACGGAAACGACTCTTTAAGCCGTGTCAGTGGGCCATTTTCGCAAAAACGGCGTGAAAAGGGCTAGTTTCGTGATTAGCCCTTATTTATTAATCCAATTATTTCCATCTTCTTCCGTACCAAAACCTTCGCACCTAGAGAGCCAAGGCCATTTCAACCCAAGTTACTCCACTTGATACAACTCTCTAAACTTTCAACTCTTAGGAGGATTCATACAATATAAGAGTGTGTTGAGATATATATACATATATTCAAAAGAGAACAAACACTTAAAAGATTCTATGTAATTTTGTAACATGTAGATAATGTTAAGCAATGTAATGCTCCTCATTAGAAATACCACATACATAAAAAAGATAAAAGAAAACCAGGTGATTAACAACATATCTTCTAAAATGGTAGCTTGCCTAAGCTACCCCTCTTAGTTACAACAAACAAAAACGCCCCCTTCTCATCTCTCTCTCTCTCTCTCTCATGATTACTTCTTGTAAACGGACGAGGCATCCAAAAACACCTTTAAAACAACAATTGTGGTTATTCCAACATAAATAGGACATAACTATGACAACACGTATTCAGCTGTTAATATATGTAATTTAAGAAGAAAAATAACGATGATATTAACTCCTTTTCGTTTACGTACGTACACACAATGAGTATAAAATATATAAAATAAAGGCATAGAATATGTGAAGAAAAGAAAAGTAAAAGCATGATGATAGGATATGGGTAAAGTCTAGAAGATTTACTTTAAGCTATGAACAAGGGGTAGTAGTAGTGGTAATGGAGGGGACCAAAGTGGTCTATCTTTTTCCGGCCACGTGATGTATGTGCTACCACTGGTCCCATGGCTTACATTCTATTCGACTTTTCCCCATCTAAGACTACTGCGGGGTGTGGGGCTTTGTACGACACGTGGCAAAGGTAGACTCCACCTCAAAAAAAGTGATGCGGGCCCAAGTGTGGAGGAGCGGGCCATGTTATATTTGGAGGCCCAAGATCGCGTGACACATGGGGCTTCACTAAAATGGCTTTAACTTGGGCTACGGGGGTTCGTTTTGGGCGTGCGACCAGTCAAAACGATCGTGAGGAAAAATCCCATTTTGATGCAACCGCCTTCGGGGGTTTGGGTGGACGTTCGGGCCCAAAAAAGGCTTATTTCTATGAGTATTTTTCATTTTTATGTTTTTTTGGCTTTTTGCCAACTTTTGTTTTGTTTTAGTTTCTGGTCCGAGTGTATTTTGGGGCCCGTTTCGAATTTATAACTCTATTAATATGTTGGTTATTAGGGGATAATGATCAGATTTCAGTTTTGGAAAAAAAGAGTTTTTCACTTCAAATTCCGTGCCCTTTGGGTTGAATTTTGGGGTTGGGACAAGTTCATCACGGGTATTCGTAGAATCAACGTGATTGATCTTACTTATCGTTTCTACTCTACATCAGTTGGTATCAGAGCCGAATTCCTGGCTCGAAATGCCTCCGAGAAGAAACAGACTCGATGAAGTTTATGAACGGGAGTTGGAGCAGCGGTTCATGGCCCGAATGGATCAACGATTGGACCAAGTGGTTGATCAGTTGACTAACCGGATGTAAGGCTTGATGAATCGTAGGAGGCAGTGACCCAATGATGGGTATGGTTCGGATTTCAGTAATCCATTTGGCGATAGTTCGGATTCCAGTGGCGATCAGGAGGATCGACCGAGGGGAGGCCGAGGAGAGGGCAATCGACGTTGGGATTCTGGGATAAGGGTTGATATTCCGGAATTCGATGGGGCTAGTTTGAACCCGGAGGGGTTCATCAATTGGTTGTCCACTGTCGAGGAAGTGTTTGAGTACAAGGAGGTTCCTAAGAATAAGCGGGTGGCTTTGATTGCTACCAGATTGTGTGGTAGGGCTTCTGCCTGGTGACAGCAATTGAAGCTTACACGAGAAAGGCTCGGGAAGTCGAGAATCTTGACATGGACCAAGATGAGAAAGTGCTTGCGGTCCAACTTCCTGCCACATAACTTTCAACGGTTGATGTACCAGCGTCTGCAGAACTTAAAGCAGGGGCTAAGTCGGTTGATGATTATACAACCGAGTTTTACCAGTTGATCGCCAGGAACGATAATCAAGAGGCGGAGGAGCAACTTGTTTCTCGGTATATTGGGGATTTGAGGGTGCAAATCATGGAGTCAGTGAATCTTTTTGATCCATTGAGAAGCAAAACCGACGGTCGAGTGGTTCGTATTCTAACGCCCCTAGTGGGGGAAATGTACAGTCGGGTGGTGGCGCACCTCGCGGGGGGCCTAGCCAACTGAGACAAGGGGGTAACAATACCGGGTCAGCCTCTAAAGGGGCTAGTAGTAGTGGTCCGAGATGTTTCAGTTGTGGTGAAACGGGCCATCGACAAGATGAGTGTAAAAAGGCTGGTAAACGACACCTGTTTGTCGAGTTTGAGGATGAACAACATGAAGAATACCAGAATACCCCGGTGTATGATGAAGAAACTGAATATGAGGAAGAGTTTGTGTCCGGTGATGTTGGGGTAAACCTAGTGGTCAGACGTTCTTGTTATACACCAAAGGAAGATGGGGATGATTGGCTCAAGCATAATATCTTCCATTCAACATGTACCATTTTGGGGAAGATATGCACGTTCGTTATTGATTCTGGAAGTTGTGATAATTTGATATCTGAAGAGGCGGTACAGAAGTTGTCTCTAAAGACAGAGAGTCACCCGAAGCCTTACAAGCTTCAGTGGCTCAAGAAGGGTGGAGAGGTCTCGGTGTCTAAGCGAGCCCTTGTTTCCATTTCTATTGGGTCCACATACAAAGATGATGTTGTGTGTGATGTGGTCCCTATGGATGCGTGTCACTTGTTTTTGGGTAGGCCTTGGGAATACGAGCGGAACATAGAGCATAATGGGCGATCTAATACGTATAGTTTTCTGTTTGGCGGTGTGAAGATCACTCTTGTTCCTACCAAGCCTAGACTGTTAACCACAAAACATTCAGGCACTCTGTTGACTATTAGCCAGTTTCAAGATGAACTGGAGGAGGGGGATAGTGTTTTTGTGTTGATGGGGAAGCCGGTGGCTGAGGAATTTGAAATTCCTGATGCTATGCTTCCTTTGCTTGAGGAGTTTTCTGATGTTTCCCTGATGAGTTGCCCAATGGATTGCCACCGTTGCGTGACATCCAACATCACAACTACTTGGAGCCTGGGTCACAGTTGCCCAACAGACCACATTACAGAATGAGCCCTAATGAGCATGAGGAGTTGCGGAGGCAGGTTGAAGAGTTGATTTCTAAGGGTCATGTTCGCGAAAGTATGAGCCCTTGTGCTGTTCCTGCTTTGTTGACTCCAAAGAAAGATGGCACCTGGCGTATGTGTGTTGACAGCCGTGCAATCAACAAGATTACTGCGAGGTACAGGTTTCCTATTCCTCGACTTGATGATTTGCTTGATCAGATTAGTGGTGCTACTATTTTTACAAAGTTAGATTTGAAGAGTGGGTATTACCAAATTCGTCTTAGGCCTGGTGACGAGTGGAAGACTGCCTTCAAGACTCGTGAAGGGTTGTATGAGTGGTTGGTGATGCCATTTGGTTTGTCAAACGCACCTAGTACTTTTATGCGTGTGATGAATCAGTTGCTTAGGCCCTTCATTGGGAAGTTTGTGGTTGTGTATTTTGATGACATTCTTATTTATAGTGCTTCTTTCAGTGACCACATTGTGCATGTTAGGCAGGGTTTGACTTTGTTTCCTAGAGACAGTTTCTATGCAGCCATCAAGAAGTGTGTGTTCATGACCCCTAAGGTTTTGTTCTTGGGGTATGTTGTTTCGGGTGATGGGATACAGGTTGTTGAATCCAAGGTAGAGGCTATTAGAAATTGGCCAACTCCTACTACCATTACTGAAGTTCGTAGTTTCCATGGGCTTGCTTCATTCTATAGGCGGTTCATTCCTCATTTCAGCTCTATTATGTCCCGGTGACAGATTGTATAAAGGGGAAGACGTTTGTATGGACAGAAGAGGCAGAGTTGGCTTTTCAACTTGTGAAAGACAAGCTCACTTCAGCACCGATTCTGGTATTGCCTGATTTTTCTCAAGTTTTTGAACTTCATACTGATGCTTCAAATGTTGATATCGGCGGGGTTCTCAGTCAGGGTGGTAGGCCTGTTGCTTATTTTATTGAGAAGTTATCTAGGCCAAAGTTGAGGTACAGCACTTATGATCTGGAGTTTTATGCAGTGGTCCAAGCTATAAAGCACTGGCGTCATTACTTGTTTCATAAAGAGTTTGTTTTATTCACTGATCATGATTCCCTAAGGCATATTCGTACTCAAGACAAGGTATCTCATAAGCATGGGCGATGGTTGGCCTTTCTTGAGAAGTTTACTTTTGTGGTCAAGCACAAGACTGGTGTTTCAAATAGGGTTGCTGATGCGCTAAGCAGGAGGAGTAATCTGCTTGTATCCATGAAGGTTGCTGTGCCAGGTCTAGAGGTCATTCGTGAGCAGTTGGCCACTGACCCATTTTTCTCAATCATTTTACAGGATGTGGGTGCTGGGAAAAAGTCAGACTTTCTGTTACATGAAGGTTTTCTGTTCAAGGGGAATCAACTAGGTATCCTAATTCTAGTCTTCGCTTGCAGATTATTAGGGAGTTACATGGTGAAGGTAATGACGGCCCAAACGAAGATACTCAGCTAGTCCTGTTCGCCGAAGATCCAGATTCAACTCTTATTGTTTAGTCTTTCTTTATCACATGTGTAGACTGTTAGAGAAATTATTGGATATTATATATTATATATTGTTTTCGGTATATGCTTTTGCCGAGGCCGTGGCTCCCCATCCATCGAGGTTGAGTTGGATCCCCATTTTATTATGTGGTTGATCTTGGCGTGCCCGCACGATCGGCTCCGTTTGTTGAGCCTTGATCGGTTACGTAATATTTCATTTCAATACATGCAATACGCTCGGCTCCGTTTGATTGAGCCTTGAGTGCACAGTTCAATTTACATTTCAAGTTCATGCAATACGCTCGGCTCCGTTTGATTGAGCCTTGAGTGCACAGTTCAATTTACATTTCAAGTTCATGCAATACGCTCGGCTCCGTTTGATTGAGCCTTGAGTGCACAGTTCAATTTACATTTCAAGTTCATGCAATACGCTTGGCTCCGTTTGATTGAGCCTTGAGCGCACATTTCAATTTACATTTCAAGTTCATGCAATACGTTCGGCTCCGTTTGATTGAGCCTTGAGCGCACATACAATTTCATTATCAGTATCTTGTGGTTGTGGTGTTTGTAGTAGAGTCGCATCGAACTAACCATAACTTTCGGATAAAGTCAACGAAAATTTGACAAGGATATGGTGGATACGCCGATGGTACTTCCTGTATATAAGTATTCTTGTCAAATAATCGGAGGCATTATCAGGCGGTTATGAGAGGTTCCATGCATAGGCTGTTTGTGTGGTTAAGTTATTCATATTCAGTACATGCAATATGTTCGGCTCCGTTTGATTGAGCCTTGAGCACACAATTTCAATTTCAGTACAATCAATATGTTCGGCTCCGTTTGATTGAGCCTTGAGCACACAATTTCATTTTCAGTACATGCAATACGATCGGCTCCGTTCGATTGAGCCTTGATCGCACAGATATGTTTCATTTCAGTATTTTATGTTTGTTGTATTGATTGTAGAGTTATAGGACTAATCATAATTCACTGATAAAACCAATGAAAATTTGACAAGAATATGGTGGATACGCCGCTGGTACTTCCTATATATAAGTATTCTTGTCAAAGGATTAGAGGCCTTATCGGACGGTTATGAGAAGTTCTATGTAGGATTTATTAGTTTCTTGGTAACCAATCATAACTTGTGGATAAAACTAATGAAAATTTGGCAAAAATATGGTGGATACGCCGTTGGTACTTCCTATATATAAGTATTCTTGCCAAAGGATCAGAGGCATTATCGGACGGTTATGAGAAGTTCTATGTAGGATTTATTAGTTTCTTGGTAACCAATCATAACTTGTGGATAAAACTAATGAAAATTTGGCAAAATAATGGTGGATACGCCGTTGGTACTTCCTATATATAAGTATTCTTGCCAAAGGATCAGAGGCATTATCAGGCGGTTATGAGAAGTTCCAGGTAGGATTTATTATTTGCCTTGGTTGGAATTTGTGATACATTTATATCATCATGTTATTTAAAGAGATTGGATTGTGTTCCATTTCTACATAAATTAACCTCTCCATCATAACAAACGAGAGAGGAACTTCCATCATTCAAACATATATGGATTCAAATATTTGCTGTTGTGTTTATTCATGTTCAAATATTCGCTGATGTGTCTATTCATGTTCGAATATTGGCTATTGTGTTTATTCATTCGCTGATGTGTCTATTCATGTTCGAATTTTTGCTGTTGTGTTTATTCATGTTCAAATACTTGCTGTTGTGTTTATTCATGTTCAAATATTTGCTGATGTGTTCATTCATGTTCGAATATTTGCTGTTATGTTTATTCATGTTCAAATATTTGCTGATGTGTTCATTCATGTTTGGATATCAGCTGTTGTGTTTTTATTTATGTTCCATGTAGATTGTAGTGTTAGAAGTTTTGCCTTAGGATATAACCATATTTTCCCAAACGTAACTAAACTCTTATGCATGATATCATTTTTAGCAAATCATTCCTGTTTATCAATACTTACACAGTAGGCAACAAAAAGCGATTCCTAAATAGGGTACTTAACCTTTCCAAGGAACGTTACCGCCTCGAACAAAAACTTAAACCCTCATTTTTCTGAGCATACAACTGTCAAACAAAACATCATCATTCTTATAGTCAAAATATATCATTACTTAAATTTCGGGACGAAATTTCTAAAAAGCAGGGGATACTGTAACATCCGTCAAAAACGGATTTACCAAACCCGCTCCGTTTATCAACCGAACAGTCAGTCAAAATTTTCGTTGCGAATTAAATGCCCAAAATATTTTTAAACGATCCGTAATCAATTATTATACGCGAACATATATTTAGTTTTTGAAAAACTGTCAAAAATCGCAAAATAAAAATGAATTGTTTCAGCCGGGTTTCGAACCCGGGTCTGTACCGAGTCACCTAGTGACTTAACTCTCACACACAAACCACTGCGCCAACTGCTTTGTTTGTTATGTATTTCAAACATTTAATTGATATAATAACTTTACAAATTCAAAACCGGCGCCCAATCGTTTCAGTCGTCGGAATCCCGGAATTTCCGCGAATCTTAACTACAATTTACGTTATAACGTAAACCTTTAATCACATATCGGTTATAACCGATGTTTGAAGTCCGCGACCAAATTCATAACCGCCGGAAAACTTAAACCGACGAACCCAGTCCGAAATCAGACCAAATACATCTCATTTTTCCCCTATAAATTCAACCACAACCGTCTACAAACACTTTCGCTCAAAAATCACACCTTTTCTCGGCACAATTCCACTCGCCGGAACTTTCCTATTTTTCGCCGGAAAACCGAGTTTTAATTTTCTGAACCTCACTAATCCCCTAAACCTTTACTGAAGTTACCCATACTCTTTCCAAGATATTCGGAGACTCGCTGCTGCAAGGAACCTATCGCCGGAGGTGAATTCTGTCGCCGGAGTTCTGCCGGAAAACAGAGAGTCTTGTCGGTATACTTTCTCCGCCCAGTTTTCTTCTCCGTTTCACTTTTATAATACCTTAATTAACTGTAAAACACTAATAAATCGATAAAACTTCGAACCAGCCGATTTTCCGATTTCTGGTTATTTTTCATTGAAGAAGACGATGATTGTTATCATATAAGTATAATATAAATCATGAAAATTATCGGGTTAGACACACAGTCCAGCGGTGGACTGTGTGCACATATAAAACGCAAAACGTCTCAAGTTCGAATCCCGTCTCACACGCTGCCTTAATAAAAACCATTGTTTTTGTTTACTGAACCGGAGTCGCCTAAGATATATGTTAAGTATATTAATAACCGAAATAATAACCAAGTTAGACACACAGTCCAGCGGTGGACTGTGTGTTTGTTTATATCACAGGTCACGAGTTCGAGTCCGGTCTTCAGCACCGACTCGGACAATTATCTCTTCTTTTTAAATAAGGCAGAAAAGGAAATATCTATTTTGTATTTAAGTATAATAAAAACCGAATGATATAACATGTTGAACACACAGTCCAGCGGTGGACTGTGTGTTGGATTAAACCACAGGTCCCGGGTTCGAGACCTGTGGTATGCATGACCGTTTCGCCTTAAACTGTTTTTAAAATAAATGATTTTCTATTAATTCTAATTAATGTATATATGAAATTAAAATCGGATATATAACGGGTTAGACACGTAGCTCAGTTGGTAGAGCTGCGTGCACGCGTACGGGAGGTCTCGGGTTCGAGCCTCACCGAGCGCACAACAATATTCCGCAAACCGGTCAACGACCAGTCAAAGTCAACTGGTCAAGGTCAACTGTAGCAGAAAAAAAATAAATATTTTTATTATTTTTATTTAATTATTTTAATTAAAAATCAATTATAAATACTTAAAAATAACATTTTTAAGATTAGAAAATAGCTTCAAACTCACAAAAATACACCCAACAATACTACTAAAATAGTTTAATAAAATCCGTTTACTCACCAAACCATAATGCGATTTATCTAGGTTAAATCTCACTCGTGGTTAAAACCACTTCGCGTGCATTCATCATCATCAACCGAACGCACCCACTGTGAGTGAATCTTACAATTCCCCTTTTTAAATTACACGTTTTGGGGTGTGTCATGTGTTATGAATTAATTAATTTATTTATTTAAACTTGTGCCATACCACATCATGACTTAATCTTAGATTGATTTATTGTTGTGATTTATTTATATTCCGTTTGTCAAATTACATGAAACTCATACATTAAGCCCATCAGTTCCTCGTGGGAAACGAGTAGAACATCGCGTGCTTCAATTCAAATTCATTATTGTTCATGTGTGTTTTCATTGAGTTTATATTGTTTGTAGTTGTGTTATTCATATTATCATGTTTATGCAATTCATTCATCAGGCCCCTCAGTTCCTCGTGAGAGACGAGTTGAGCATCGCGTGCCTTTAATTGTCCCATTATTGTTCATGAGTGTTTTCATTTAACATCTTATGATTATTGATCAAGTTACATCTAATTTTACTCATGTTTGGTTGTGCACATATTTCATAATCAATTTAAATAAATTATTCAAATGTTTTTCCATAGGATTCACTCGCCAACATTATGTTGATCCAAAAACCTTTTTACACATGATACAGGTGAACAGGTTGAAGCAAGGATAACATAGGGTATGCCTTAGAAGAGAACAAAGGAGTTAGATTGTTAGTTAGATCATGTTGTATCACTATTGTAAACTTTCATTTAATTTGTATTAATGAATATGAAACATTTAATAAATGTCATGAGCTTTGATGATAACCCAATCATGCCCCGATCACCTTATCCGCTGCGGGTCGGGGTGTGACAGATTGGTATCAGAGCCATGACTATAGGGATATAGGATAGGTTATTAGACCCTTAGAGCCTATACTATAGTCTGCCTAAAATTTTAAATTGATTAAGTGGTTACATACAAACTTGTGATATTTATTTGTTTCATATTTGTTTACATTTCAGTCAAACATACATGCTCATATACATATTCATTATACATATATACATATTCATTATACATATATCGATGTTCATGTGTTCAATTTATTTTCATACTCTCGTTATCCAAAGATTTTATGTAATTTTCAATTCTCATCAAAGTAAGTTCTGCGACGGGCATGTAGTAACTGGAAGGGTACAAGTACCGGTAGTCGGAACGTCCTGTCTAGGCTGGCATTCGTATAAATCCAATATAACGGACCAGTTTGCCTACCTGGGGACCAACGATGAGAGTACGAAGGACCTATTAGGCCAAAGCATGCCACACCAAACGTCGTTCGAACTAACCCTACTTTGAGGTGTCACCGTGTCTACACCTGGACACATTCCGAACATCACACGTTGTATACATATTTCTCGATTTTCACCGGGTTTTTGTGTACGCAACCAGGCAGAAACCGTGCGAACCATATGAAAAACCGGTAATTCATGGGGGCCCACATGATTACATAAGGTAAAGTATGGCGGCATGACGGGCCTAACAGCGAGCAAAGCCAAAGACATCCTATGGATGTAGTATTTTTGTATAATTATTTTATGAATGTTCATCCCTAATGCGACCCATGATCTCAAAAGCATCCAACTCATACCCTTGTCATGTGTTCATTGTAGATGTCTTCTAACCTCGCCCGTAGGAAGACGAGAGCAAGAAAAGCCCGCGATCGCATGGCTGCCTTAATCGCTCAACAAATGGCTGCCGTAATACCCAACATTGTAATCCAAGTTCAACAAGCACTTACCAATAATCCTGTCAATCAAGCAAACCAAAACATTTTCAACTCTTCCCCAAACACCACTAAATGCACCTACAAGCATTTCAAATCATGCGACCCTCCGAAATATAAAGGAACTGAAGGTGTCACCGCACTCCTCCATTGGTTTGAAGAAATGGAGAATACTTTTCTAAATTGCGATTGCCCTGATGATCGCAAAGTGCGTTATGCTACCGGTCGACTATATGGGATAGCACTTACTTGGTGGAATACAGAGAAGGCCAAACGAGGTGTTGAAGATGCTATGTCCTTAACTTGGAACGAATTGAAGGAAATCATGACCAGACGATTTTGCCCAAGGAGCGAAATCAAGAAGCTAGAAGATGAATTTTACTCATTGAGGCAAGTGGAAGGAGACCACACCACCTACAACAAAAGGTTCCTCGAATTACATCAAATGGTTCCCAACATGTTTACTCCCCTCTACCGTTTGATCGAGCACTACATTCGTGGTCTTCCGTCAAAGATTCAAGACCCCGTGATAAGTACCAAGCCTGCAACTTTGGAAGCAGCAATGGAGCTAGCAATAGAGCTCACCGAGAACCGAATCCGAAACAAAGACTTCGAGGAAGAGAAGAAGAAGGATAAAGGATCAACTGAAACCTCCGAATCCCCTTCTCAAACTGAATCCCCTTCTCAAACCGAATCCCCTTCTCAACCCGAATCCCCTTCTCAACCCAAACCTAAGAGAAGAAGAGTCGGGCGACTTTTCGCTGCTACTCAACGAAATCAACCAGTTTTTCACGCTATACCCATCCGAGACGTCCCAATCACCCAAGTGGCACCCAACTCAGCTTACCCAAATAAGAAACCATATCTTGGACCTCACCCTCAATGCAACCACTGTTTTTATCATCATCCCCTTACTTTACCTTGCCGGCTATGTACAACTTGTGGACGTTATGGTCATTTGAGCAATGTTTGTCGCACCTTTCAAGACCAAACCTTTTCCCCTACTCAAAACATGGCCCAAACTTATCACCAACCTCAATACCCCATGTTCCCATATGCTCGAGCTTGCTTCAATTGTGGCGACCCTACCCACCTTAGAAACACATGCCCTCAATTGGTTAACATTATCAACACTCAAGCCCAATCAAACCCAGTTAACCAAGTAAACCAAGAAAACCCAACCACTATGCCGCCAGCAAGAGGAAGAGTCTTCAATATCAACGCCAACCCTGTCGAAGATAATGACGGCCCAAACGAAGATACTCAGCTAGTCCTGTTCGCCGAAGATCCAGATTCAACTCTTATTGTTTAGTCTTTCTTATCACATGTGTAGACTGTTAGAGAAATTATTGGATATTATATATTATATATTGTTTTCGGTATATGCTTTTGCCGAGGCCGTGGCTCCCCATCCATCGAGGTTGAGTTGGATCCCCATTTTATTATGTGGTTGATCTTGGCGTGCCCGCACGATCGGCTCCGTTTGTTGAGCCTTGATCGGTTACGTAATATTTCATTTCAATACATGCAATACGCTCGGCTCCGTTTGATTGAGCCTTGAGTGCACAGTTCAATTTACATTTCAAGTTCATGCAATACGCTCGGCTCCGTTTGATTGAGCCTTGAGTGCACAGTTCAATTTACATTTCAAGTTCATGCAATACGCTCGGCTCCGTTTGATTGAGCCTTGAGTGCACAGTTCAATTTACATTTCAAGTTCATGCAATACGCTCGGCTCCGTTTGATTGAGCCTTGAGCGCACATTTCAATTTACATTTCAAGTTCATGCAATACGTTCGGCTCCGTTTGATTGAGCCTTGAGCGCACATACAATTTCATTATCAGTATCTTGTGGTTGTGGTGTTTGTAGTAGAGTCGCATCGAACTAACCATAACTTTCGGATAAAGTCAACGAAAATTTGACAAGGATATGGTGGATACGCCGATGGTACTTCCTATATATAAGTATTCTTGTCAAATAATCGGAGGCATTATCAGGCGGTTATGAGAGGTTCCATGCATAGGCTGTTTGTGTGGTTAAGTTATTCATATTCAGTACATGCAATATGTTCGGCTCCGTTTGATTGAGCCTTGAGCACACAATTTCAATTTCAGTACAATCAATATGTTCGGCTCCGTTTGATTGAGCCTTGAGCACACAATTTCATTTTCAGTACATGCAATACGA
The DNA here is from genome assembly GCA_947069175.1 of Scalesia atractyloides. NCBI lineage: Eukaryota > Viridiplantae > Streptophyta > Magnoliopsida > Asterales > Asteraceae > Scalesia > Scalesia atractyloides. Next base: position 82,705,137 of record CAMTDV010000002.1, on the reverse strand, counting down.
TCGGCTCCGTTCGATTGAGCCTTGATCGCACAGATATGTTTCATTTCAGTATTTTATGTTTGTTGTATTGATTGTAGAGTTATAGGACTAATCATAATTCACTGATAAAACCAATGAAAATTTGACAAGAATATGGTGGATACGCCGCTGGTACTTCCTATATATAAGTATTCTTGTCAAAGGATTAGAGGCCTTATCGGACGGTTATGAGAAGTTCTATGTAGGATTTATTAGTTTCTTGGTAACCAATCATAACTTGTGGATAAAACTAATGAAAATTTGGCAAAAATATGGTGGATACGCCGTTGGTACTTCCTATATATAAGTATTCTTGCCAAAGGATCAGAGGCATTATCGGACGGTTATGAGAAGTTCTATGTAGGATTTATTAGTTTCTTGGTAACCAATCATAACTTGTGGATAAAACTAATGAAAATTTGGCAAAAATATGGTGGATACGCCGTTGGTACTTCCTATATATAAGTATTCTTGCCAAAGGATCAGAGGCATTATCAGGCGGTTATGAGAAGTTCCAGGTAGGATTTATTATTTGCCTTGGTTGGAATTTGTGATACATTTATATCATCATGTTATTTAAAGAGATTGGATTGTGTTCCATTTCTACATAAATTAACCTCTCCATCATAACAAACGAGAGAGGAACTTCCATCATTCAAACATATATGGATTCAAATATTTGCTGTTGTGTTTATTCATGTTCAAATATTCGCTGATGTGTCTATTCATGTTCGAATATTGGCTATTGTGTTTATTCATTCGCTGATGTGTCTATTCATGTTCGAATTTTTGCTGTTGTGTTTATTCATGTTCAAATACTTGCTGTTGTGTTTATTCATGTTCAAATATTTGCTGATGTGTTCATTCATGTTCGAATATTTGCTGTTATGTTTATTCATGTTCAAATATTTGCTGATGTGTTCATTCATGTTTGGATATCAGCTGTTGTGTTTTTATTTATGTTCCATGTAGATTGTAGTGTTAGAAGTTTTGCCTTAGGATATAACCATATTTTCCCAAACGTAACTAAACTCTTATGCATGATATCATTTTTAGCAAATCATTCCTGTTTATCAATACTTACACAGTAGGCAACAAAAAGCGATTCCTAAATAGGGTACTTAACCTTTCCAAGGAACGTTACCGCCTCGAACAAAAACTTAAACCCTCATTTTTCTGAGCATACAACTGTCAAACAAAACATCATCATTCTTATAGTCAAAATATATCATTACTTAAATTTCGGGACGAAATTTCTAAAAAGCAGGGATACTGTAACATCCGTCAAAAACGGATTTACCAAACCCGCTCCGTTTATCAACCGAACAGTCAGTCAAAATTTTCGTTGCGAATTAAATGCCCAAAATATTTTTAAACGATCCGTAATCAATTATTATACGCGAACATATATTTAGTTTTTGAAAAACTATCAAAAATCGCAAAATAAAAATGAATTGTTTCAGCCGGGTTTCGAACCCGGGTCTGTACCGAGTCACCTAGTGACTTAACTCTCACACACAAACCACTGCGCCAACTGCTTTGTTTGTTATGTATTTCAAACATTTAATTGATATAATAACTTTACAAATTCAAAACCGGCGCCCAATCGTTTCAGTCGTCGGAATCCCGGAATTTCCGCGAATCTTAACTACAATTTACGTTATAACGTAAACCTTTAATCACATATCGGTTATAACCGATGTTTGAAGTCCGCGACCAAATTCATAACCGCCGGAAAACTTAAACCGACGAACCCAGTCCGAAATCAGACCAAATACATCTCATTTTTCCCCTATAAATTCAACCACAACCGTCTACAAACACTTTCGCTCAAAAATCACACCTTTTCTCGGCACAATTCCACTCGCCGGAACTTTCCTATTTTTCGCCGGAAAACCGAGTTTTAATTTTCTGAACCTCACTAATCCCCTAAACCTTTACTGAAGTTACCCATACTCTTTCCAAGATATTCGGAGACTCGCTGCTGCAAGGAACCTATCGCCGGAGGTGAATTCTGTCGCCGGAGTTCTGCCGGAAAACAGAGAGTCTTGTCGGTATACTTTCTCCGCCCAGTTTTCTTCTCCGTTTCACTTTTATAATACCTTAATTAACTGTAAAACACTAATAAATCGATAAAACTTCGAACCAGCCGATTTTCCGATTTCTGGTTATTTTTCATTGAAGAAGACGATGATTGTTATCATATAAGTATAATATAAATCATGAAAATTATCGGGTTAGACACACAGTCCAGCGGTGGACTGTGTGCACATATAAAACGCAAAACGTCTCAAGTTCGAATCCCGTCTCACACGCTGCCTTAATAAAAACCATTGTTTTTGTTTACTGAACCGGAGTCGCCTAAGATATATGTTAAGTATATTAATAACCGAAATAATAACCAAGTTAGACACACAGTCCAGCGGTGGACTGTGTGTTTGTTTATATCACAGGTCACGAGTTCGAGTCCGGTCTTCAGCACCGACTCGGACAATTATCTCTTCTTTTTAAATAAGGCAGAAAAGGAAATATCTATTTTGTATTTAAGTATAATAAAAACCGAATGATATAACATGTTGAACACACAGTCCAGCGGTGGACTGTGTGTTGGATTAAACCACAGGTCCCGGGTTCGAGACCTGTGGTATGCATGACCGTTTCGCCTTAAACTGTTTTTAAAATAAATGATTTTCTATTAATTCTAATTAATGTATATATGAAATTAAAATCGGATATATAACGGGTTAGACACGTAGCTCAGTTGGTAGAGCTGCGTGCACGCGTACGGGAGGTCTCGGGTTCGAGCCTCACCGAGCGCACAACAATATTCCGCAAACCGGTCAACGACCAGTCAAAGTCAACTGGTCAAGGTCAACTGTAGCAGAAAAAAAATAAATATTTTTATTATTTTTATTTAATTATTTTAATTAAAAATCAATTATAAATACTTAAAAATAACATTTTTAAGATTAGAAAATAGCTTCAAACTCACAAAAATACACCCAACAATACTACTAAAATAGTTTAATAAAATCCGTTTACTCACCAAACCATAATGCGATTTATCTAGGTTAAATCTCACTCGTGGTTAAAACCACTTCGCGTGCATTCATCATCATCAACCGAACGCACCCACTGTGAGTGAATCTTACAATTCCCCTTTTTAAATTACACGTTTTGGGGTGTGTCATGTGTTATGAATTAATTAATTTATTTATTTAAACTTGTGCCATACCACATCATGACTTAATCTTAGATTGATTTATTGTTGTGATTTATTTATATTCCGTTTGTCAAATTACATGAAACTCATACATTAAGCCCATCAGTTCCTCGTGGGAAACGAGTAGAACATCGCGTGCTTCAATTCAAATTCATTATTGTTCATGTGTGTTTTCATTGAGTTTATATTGTTTTGTAGTTGTGTTATTCATATTATCATGTTTATGCAATTCATTCATCAGGCCCCTCAGTTCCTCGTGAGAGACGAGTTGAGCATCGCGTGCCTTTAATTGTCCCATTATTGTTCATGAGTGTTTTCATTTAACATCTTATGATTATTGATCAAGTTACATCTAATTTTACTCATGTTTGGTTGTGCACATATTTCATAATCAATTTAAATAAATTATTCAAATGTTTTTCCATAGGATTCACTCGCCAACATTATGTTGATCCAAAAACCTTTTTACACATGATACAGGTGAACAGGTTGAAGCAAGGATAACATAGGGTATGCCTTAGAAGAGAACAAAGGAGTTAGATTGTTAGTTAGATCATGTTGTATCACTATTGTAAACTTTCATTTAATTTGTATTAATGAATATGAAACATTTAATAAATGTCATGAGCTTTGATGATAACCCAATCATGCCCCGATCACCTTATCCGCTGCGGGTCGGGGTGTGACATGTTGGTCGTGATCGTACTTTACAACTGGTTGCAGGTTCTTATTTTTGGCCTACTATGAGGAAAGAGGTGGACCGTTATGTGAAAAGGTGTCGTGTTTGTCAGGTTTCAAAGGGTACAGCTACTAATGCAGGTCTTTATATGCCCTTGCCTGTCCCCTCACAACCATGGGTTGATATTAGTATGGATTTCGTGTTGGGGTTACCCCGTACTCAGAGGGGTAATGATTCTATCTTTGTGGTGATGGATCGGTTTTCTAAGATGGTCCATTTTATTCCTTGCAAGAAGACGACTGATGCTGTTAATGTGGCCCAACTCTTCTTTCGAGATGTGTACCGTTTGCATGTCACACCCCGACCCGCAGTGGAAATGGTGATCGGGGCATGATTGGGTTTTCATCAAAGCTCATGACATTTATTATAATGTTTCATATTTATTATTTCTTTTTAAAGAAGAATCATTACAATCAATCACACTAGTACAACATGTTCTATACATTTTTCAAGACTTCATTATTTTTCTTCTAAGGCAATTTCCTATGTGTTCCTTGCTTCAACCTGTCCACCTGTATCATGTGTAAAAATGGTTTTTTTTGGGTCAACAAAAAAGTTGGCGAGTGAATCCTATGAAAACATTTAAACGTGTTTATTGTATCGATTATAAAATAAAGTGCATAACCACATATGAGTAAACGTAAATGTAAATTAAATCACAAATCACATAATATTAATTAATACACACGCACACACCAAATGTTTGTTTTTGAGGCACGCGTTGTTCAACTCGTCTCCCACGAGGAACTGATGGGCCTAATGAATGATTTTGAGGCACGCGTTGTTCAACGAACTGATGGGCCGAATGAATGTTTTTGAGGCACGCGTTGTTCAACTCGTCTCCCACGAGGAACTGATGGGCCTACTGAATAATTTGCACACAACTTGACAATATGTAACACATCACAACAAACAATATTTACAATTTAAGTTTAGATCATATAATGATATAGCACGAGTTTGGATAAGCGAATTAATTTAAGCGACACATGATACACCTCTAAACATGAATAAAAAGGGGAGTTTGTAAGAATTCACTCACAGTGGTTGCGTTTCTTGAATTGATGATGAATGCGCACGAATTTGGATTTAACCACGAGAGAAACTAACCTAAATAATAACATAATGGTTCGGTAAATAAATGGATTTCATTTGAGATTAATAATTTTAATTCATAACCTTAATAGGATTTCTAGATTTATTTTTGTGAGTTTAAGGACATTTTCTAACTTTAAAAATATTATTTTTAAGTATTTTTAAATAATTTTCTGATTAAATAAATAAATAAGAAAAATGTTGACCGTTGACTTTGACCGTTGACTTTGACTGTTGACCGGTCTGATTGTGTTTATTATGTGCGCTGAGTGAGGTTCGAACTCGTGACCTCCCGTACGCGTGCACGCAGCTCTACCAACTGAGCCACGTGTCTAACCCGAAATATTTCTGATTTTAATTATATTTATATACTATTTGGATTATTCAGAATTTTAATTAATTAAAAAGGTATTTTGAATATCCTCTGACCGGCTGGCTTAGCGGGGATCGAACCTGTGACCATCGACTTAACTTGCACCCAGCCCAACCAACTGGGCTGGGTGTCTAACCTGTTATAGACAAAATTTATATTATATTTATACACTTAACACGTGCTTCAAGATTTGGTTTTTATAAAAAGGGTATGATATTTCAGTGGATCGGAATACAATAGACTCGAACCCGGGACGTGTACGTTATGTTTGCACACAATACACCACTGGACTCTGTGTCTAACCCGGTTATTATTCCGGTTTTTATTATATTTATACACATTTCAAAACTTCATCTTCTTCGATTTATAAAACCAGAGAATCCACCCGACTGTTTAATCGAAAAGTTTTTATTGAATTAGTTGATTGATCAATACTGTTAACGAAATAATTTAAACAGAAAGGATTAAAGGTGCTGTACCGAACAGTTGTGATCTCCGATGAAGTTCCGGCGGCTGAGGTTAACTCCGGTGAAGTTTATCTTGCGACAGATGTAACATCCGTCGAAAAACGGGTTTCCAAACCCGCTTCGTTTGTTAATCGAATAATCAGTTTTAAATTTTCGTTGCTTATTTAATGCCTATTTTAATTTTAAACAATGCATAACTAATAAACATTTTTGAATATGGAAATTAAAATTGTTAGAAAATAAAAATAAAGCAATTAAAAATGAAAAGGGGCTGCCGGGTTTCGAACCCGGGTCAGCCGGAAGACTTAATCACCAAACATTTAACCACTCCGGCACTTGCTGTCTTTGTGTAATCTAGGAAACAAATAATACTTAACTCTACCTGTGAAATCATCTGTTTGCGCCAAAACTGAAACCGTTCATCGGCTTTCAACTTTCTAGACGATTGAGTGATCGCAATTACTGATAATAACCGATGAAACCATTACGACGCACGTTCTTAATCAAATTCAGTCTTTATTGTTTCAATTCATATGAGTTTGGGAGTTAGAAACCGAAATCTTTTACTTCCTGATTTTCACTGGCAATATCATCATCTCGCGACTCAAAAACACCCACAGAACCTTCAATTTCAATTGCGCTCTATTTTCTGTTCGTCGGAAACGCTTTCTGACATCGCCGGACTTTCACCGGAAAACCGTGTCATTCATCAAATCGGTAAATTTCGCAATTCTTTCATCTTCTATCTGTTGTTAGACTTTTACTAACTCAAACCCTTCAATCAGAATCGGTCCCAGACGACGATACCGGATAATCTGCAATCGCCGGAAAACTTCTGAAAATTTCTAAATCACGCTGTGAATCGGTATGAGCATCTAAACTCTCTGATAACTCTTGTTTAGTCATTCAATTTCACAATTAGTTAATCAAAACTGTTAATTGGTCCGCTCAGACGGAGTTCATAAAACAGAGCCGACGACTTTGCCGGAGTTCTGAGAAAGTCATCATTCCGGTACGTTTATTCCCAAAACCTTCCCTATCCATTTCATTTTAATCAGTCATATGTCCGTCAATCGAATTAAACAAGAACAGTAGAATAAATCGTTGTCTGTGTTGTTAACGAAGAAGATGAAGTTTAGACTGTGTATATATTTAATATAAATCGGGTTATATCTCGGGTTAGACACACAGTCCAGCGGTGGACTGTGTGCATTTGAAACATAGAGATACCGAGTTCGAGTCTGTCCTTGTTCCGATTCGTCACAATATTCAGACTTTTTATAAAACCCAAATACGAAAACTTCCTGTTAGTATATAAATGAAATAAAAACAAGTATTTTAACCAGGTTAGACACACAGTCCAGCGGTGGACTGTGTGCAACGTTAAACAACAGGTACCGAGTTCGAGACCTGTTATACACACCGGTTCGATATAATTAAAATCCTTTTTAAAATAAATGAATTTTGAATAAAATAAATAGTATATAAATATAATTAAAAACAGAAATATTTCGGGTTAGACACGTAGCTCAGTTGGTAGAGCTGCGTGCACGCGTACGGAAGGTCACAAGTTCGAACCTCACTCAGTGCAAACAAATACACGACCGAACCGGTCAACAGTCAACGGTCAACCCAAAAAGTCAACATTTTTTTTATATTTTATTTATTTATTTAATTTAAAAATCAATTAAAAATACTTAAAAATAATGTTTTTAAAGTTAGAAAGTAACCTTAACTCACAAAAATATATCTAAAAATCCTATTAAAATTATTAATAAAATCCACTTATTTACCGAACCTTTTCGTTATTATTTAGGTTAGTTAATCCTCGTCGATCAACCCTCTAAACTCGTGCGCATTCAACATCATCAAGCGAACGCATCCAATGTGAGTGAATCTCTACAAATTCCCCGTTTTAATCACATGTTGGGGTTTATCATGTGTCTTATTATTTACTACATTTAAACTGTGACATCCCGGTTTTTCGGATAACTTAAACGCACTACTTCACGGTTATTGATTCGGAGACTTGAATTTGCACACTCGAAATAATTACGATAATCTCATGAACTTGTCAAACGAATTATGTGCTATGTGTATTAAATGTTGGTGAATATGTGATGTTCGATTACGTGATTGTTTTAGTTATAGAATATTATAATAAATGTGTAGACGAACCGAACCGAACCGCGACACGAACCAACCTCGATTCCTTGTGACTCTAGGAGTTAAACAAGACTTGGGAACCAAGTTTTAAACCCAAACCAAACCACCCAAGTCCCTTGCGGCCGCGTGCAACCCAAACCGCAACCCTTCCCTTTTACCTTCACCCTTGCGCTATATATACACACACATGCATGAGTTTGGTTTCACAAAACAAAAACACAAACCCTAGCAACCGACGGCAGCCCTTCCTACCCTCCCTCTCGATCGCTAACAGCCTTCTTGCACCTCCCTTGATCGCGCGACAGCTTTCCCACTTTCCTCTCGGTCGCGATTCCCTTGAACATCCGAATCAGTCCCGTCCAAGTCTCGGCTTATTTACTTTGTCATTAAAGGTTAGGATTTATCTTTTGTTACAAGCTCATATTCGGATATACGTGTTTGAATGAAGTGATTGTGTTGTTTTCGGATTATATGTTTGAATGCAAGGTTATGTTAGCCGATTTGTTAATAATGTTTACAAGTGATGTTTGTTCGAAATCTGAAAATTATAGGCTGTGTTTGTTTATAAAAACTAGAGATGTTGATTAGGGTTTGCATGGATGTGGTATATGTATTGATCTATGATTAGAAAAATCAGTTCTTGATCGCCTAGGTTCATTATATTGACGGTTTATGCGAATTAGTGGTAACAAAATGCTGAAACAGGTTGCTGAGTGATAGTTGCAGCCGACTTCAACTGGCTGTAACTCGGTCATTAGTTGTCGGAAAACGGATTTTCTGAAGTCTAAAACGTAGAGATTTGAATAACGAATCTAATGGCGCTGGATTCATATTTTTCTAAAGTCGTTTGATATTTTTAAGTGGCCAAATAAGTTCAGTAACTAAAGCTGTGAAAATCCTGAAATTTTGTTAGTTGTTTATCGAGTTGGATTTTATAATCAGTAGGGAGTCGAATCATGAAATTTGTACAGAAACTAGGTATGGAAATTTCCGGGCAACTCCCACTGAAATTTTGTTAATTTGACGATCAGTGATTTTTAAATAAATTCTTCCGTGGACTGCAGTCAGAAAGCGACGAATCTGACTGCAGCCTAGTATATTAATATTTATGGTTAATTGGTAAAGAATTAGGACTTGAAAAATTTATATAAATTTCTACAGTATAGTTGTCACCTGCTGTAAAATAATTGGGATTTTTGGAACGTTGGAACTATTATATAAAAATCCTAGAAAACAGCCGAATTATGAGTATGTAAGCTGAAATTTGATAACTTGTGAATGTGTGCACCAAAGTGTTGCATGGATTGAATTATGTTCATGATAAAGTGTTTTGATTACTATGTTCACACGAGGATACTTGCATGCATGTTTGGGTGTTAGGAATTTTGATTGTGTGTATCACTTTGTGCGTAAATTATGTGTAGAATTTGTATTAGTGTGTTCACACACTGACTTGGAATCAATTGGTTTATTAGGACGCAATTAGCGGTCCCATCAATTGCAACTTCTGTGTTACACTAACCGAGCAACTAAAGGTGAGTTCACGGCCCCTAACTTTATCCGGTTTTTAAACAACAGGGGGAGAAACATGTATACACTCTTCAAACTCAATCTCTTTACGTTATACAAAATTAACGTCACATAACTATTCGGTAACTAAGTTGATGTTAATGTAATGTTATGGTCACTAAGCAGCTATATCACATAAGTCCTCGACAATCTCTCGGATCGTTAGTATTGGGTTTTAATAGCGGGGAAATTATAAGTAGTACTACTGGGCCCGACAAGCCCCATCCGAGCTAGTCGCGCGAGCCGACCGGGTATGGTCAACGGGTGAATAATTTGGCCTAACTTCGCCATGGTCAGTGATAGGCCTGGCAACACGGAGGCACAACAGTCAGCTTCGATCGCGAACACTTACGTGACATGACTTTAGGCTAGCTACCTATATACGTTAACATTGAACTTAATTACGAATCGACTATATTATCCCGGGTTGAGGATAATGGAAACAACAACTATATTATCCCGGGTTGAGGATAATGGAAACAACAACTTATTATTCCGGGTTTGGAATAATGGAACCAACATCATTATTATTCCGGTTAAGGAATAATGGAACTATCGGTATTATTCCGGGTTGGGAATAATGGAACTAAATCGTCATCCCGGGTTAGGGATAACGGGGGAAACAAACTCATAATCGAACAAACGAATTTATGAAACCCTGTGAACTCACTCATCTTTAATGTTGACACTTGTTTCTTTACATGTTTCTAGGACGCTAGGAGCTCTAGGTGCACTCACTTGCATTGATCAAGACATCTTTTATCGAGTCTCATTTACAAACATTGTTTTGGGTTTTTCTTTGGTTTTGGCGTTTATGTTGGCGCCCGTTCCGTTACTTTACTTTATGCTTCCGTTCAACTTTAAAAACTAATGCTTCCGTTAAACATTGGTAACTAACTAAGACAATATAAAATCTACGACAAATGATTTTTGGAAAACGTATTATCAAATCATATAGAGTCGTTCGACGTACTAGTGTTTCAGATTCTGGTTTGTTCACACGCCTCGCGGTAAAACTCCGCAAGTGGAAATTGAGGGTGTGACAGATTGGTATCAGAGCCACTAGCTATAGAGAACCAGGTTTGCATTAGAAGTAGACCTAAACTATAGCTGAATACACGACACTAGACGTAGTTTGGCACCGAACTGTTATATCTTGTTATGCGATGTTCCACAACTGTGTTATGTGGATTATGACTTAATAATAAGAAATGAAAACAACTCGTAACTAACTACATAACCTAACAGGCAATGTCATCATCATCATCGTCATCATCATCCGACAAACTTACGCCACCAAGAGCGCCAGGAAAGGCACCTATAGTGGAACCCTTACCATCTTATGGCGTGGAGACACGCTCAGCTGCGAGGAAAAGGCTCGCTCTGGGGGAGGAGTCGTCATCACGCCCAATCATCGATGTGCCGGTCAAACTGGTTAACTCGGTAGAAGTAGGGAATGACCTACTTAGAAACATGATACAGAAACAACAAGAACAATTAGAAAGAATGCAAGAAACCATCTTAGCACAGGGATGGATGATCCGACAACTGACAGGTAAAACCGACTCGCTCGAGGAAGAGCAACATACGAGTAAGATAGCACGTAACACCTTAGCCAGAGATCTGCGTGCTGAGCAGATAAGAGCCGACTGGCTCGAAGACAGAGTCCTGGAAAATAGTTGGAACATTCAGGAGCTAGAGCAAAATCAAGCACCTGCACCAGCACCGGCCCCTCCAGTGCCGGTAGAGGAGGATCCGGAAGAGGATCCAGAGGAGGACCCTGAAGAGGATCCAGAAGAGGACCAAGAGGAGGATCCAGAGGAAGATCCGGAGGAGGACCCAGCTGTAGAAGCTGGAAATGCCGCGCAGGATGACGGCAACGATAGTGATCTGGGGGATGGAGACGTAGACGACTGACACGTCTCGCTTATCTTATTTACTTTCCTTCAGTCTATTTATTTTCCCACTTGTGTTTAAACTTGAGACTTTATAGTGAATTCATATGTTTGGTTGGCACTTTGTAAGACGTTGAAACTTTATTTAATCAAGTACTTCTTTTGACTATTTAATATATTTGAGCTGACATAACTTGAGAATTATTAAAGTACGAAGTAGGATAACTATATTGGATATATAGACTTATCGGGGTGTGTTTATTTTGTTTTTCGAAGATCTAAATGGCAACTGGACGACGTGGAAACCTTAACATGACGCCCGAAGAACTAGCTGCCATGATTCAAGAGCACGTGAACGCAGCTCTAGCGGGTGTTCAGAACCAACCGGCAGGAGGGGGTTTTAACCCCTACAAGATGTTCCTCGACGCGAAACCAAGCAAATTCTCGGGGGCAGAAGGACCCATTGGACTGGTCCGCTGGATCGAAAAATCTGAATCAGTATTTGAAATGTGCAACTGTCTAGAGGCCAACAAGGTCAAGTATGCAGCCTCAACACTGGAAGATGGGGCACTAACTTGGTGGAATGCACAAGTCCAAACGCGCGGACTTATTGCTGCAAATGCAATGGCCTGGGCCGAGTTTAAGGCCCTAATCAAAGAAGAGTACTGTCCGCGAGACAGAGTGCAACAGTTGGAGCAAACCTTATGGAACCACAAGATGGTGGGATCTGAAATCGAAGCGTACACAGCAAAACATCACGACTTGGTATTTCTATGTCCCGATCTGACCAACACTGTGGAGAAACGACTCGAGTTTTACCTCGGGGGTCTGGTTCCGGAGATTCAGGGTATGGTAATGGCTAGTATCCCTGCAACGGAGCATCAAGCAATCAGGTTGGCGCACATACTCACCGATAAGGCGGTGGAACAAAAGAAGTTGCCAGCTCGGGGTACGACTGAAGTTGCCCCTGACAATAAAAGAAAGTTTGAAGACTCATCTGCTCGACAGTCTTCGTCATCCCAGCCGCAACAGGGGAACCAGAAACGGTTCAATCATTACAACAGCCACCGGGGTCACCAAAATCAGCCCGCCAACAACAACAACAACAACCAGAACGCAAGCGGCTATGTAGGTCGAAAGCCGCAATGCAATCGCTGTAATCTTCATCATCACGGCCCTTGTGCCGGAAATCGCTGCCAACGATGTGGCAAGGTGGGACATGCGGCAAAGGATTGTCGTGGGGAAATCATGTCCCGACAGAACCAAAATCAACCCCAAGGCCCACAACAGGGTGTTAACCGTGGATGCTATCAGTGTGGTAGCACTGCCCACTTCAAAAGAGACTGCCCACAGCTGCGTAACAACAACAACAATGGTGGGAACAACCACAACCACAATAACCACAACAACAACAATAACAACAATAACAATGGAAATGGCGGCACAGGAGGTGCCAAAGGTCGCGCATTTACATTGGGCCGCGGAGAGGCCAGAAACGACTCGAACGTGGTCACCGGTAAGTTTCCCCTTAATGAACATTTTGCTACTGTGCTTTTTGATACGGGTGCGGATAGGAGCTTTATATCTGAGTCTTTTAGGAAGAACCTAAATCTCACGCCTAAACCATTAGAGACCCCTTATATCATAGAACTAGCAAATGGTAAATCCGTAGATGTGGCCCATATAGTATCCGACTGTCAACTCAAACTCGCGGGCCACACCTTTACCATTGATCTAATGACAACTACCCTGGGTAGTTTTGACGTGGTAGTCGGAATGGACTGGTATCCGACGTCCGAGCTGAAGTCCTCTGCTTCGAAAAATCTATCCGTATTCCGCTCTCTAACGACGAAATCTTGACGGTACAAGGCGATAAGGCAAGCGCCGTCACAAACATCATCTCTTACATGCAAGCGCAGAAGTATCTTCGGAGGAAGAACTCTTTCGCTTTACTCGCACTGGTTACCGAACAGCCTAAGGACGAGAAACGTATAGAAGATATCCCTGTCGTCCGTGATTTTTCCGATGTATTTCCAGAGGAGTTACCTGGTCTCCCACCCCATCGACAATTGGAGTTTGAAATTGAATTGGCGAACCATGCAACTCCTATCGCCAAGGCTCCATACCGCCTAGCTCCAGCCGAGCTGCAGGAGCTGTCTACCCAACTTCAGGAGCTGTTAGAAAAGGGATTTATCCAACCAAGCGTTTCGCCATGGGGAGCTCCAGTCCTTTTTGTCAAGAAGAAGGACGGGACCTTCCGCATGTGCATCGACTACAGGGAACTCAACAAGGTTACTATCAAGAACCGATACCCGTTACCTCGCATCGACGATCTTTTCGACCAACTTCAAGGGTAAAGCTACTACTCCAAGATTGATCTACGGTCTGGTTACCATCAGCTACGCGTCAGGGAGGAGGATATCGCTAAGACGGCATTTCGTACTCGGTATGGCCATTATGAGTTCTTGGTCATACCCTTCGGTCTCACCAACGCACCCGCGGCGTTCATGGACCTCATGAACCGCGTGTGTAAACCATACCTCGACAAGTTTGTCATTGTGTTCATCGATGACATACTCATCTACTCCAAAAGTGAAGAAGAACATGCTGAACATCTACGATTACTGCTAGGATTACTTCAACAGGAGAAGCTATATGCCAAGCTTTCAAAGTGTGATTTCTGGATTCGGGAAGTTCAGTTTCTTGGGCATATCGTGAATGAAAAGGGTATCCACGTAGACCCTGCCAAGATTGAAGCTATCAAAAACTGGGAAGCACCCAGGACACCAACGGAGATCCGCCAATTTTTGGGTTTGGCTGGTTACTACAGACGTTTCATCGAGGGATTTTCAAAGATCGCACAACCGCTTACTACCCTCACCCAGAAAGGCATCAAGTATGCTTGGGGTGACAAGCAAGAAGCAGCATTTCAATTGCTGAAACAGAAACTTTGCAATGCACCCATTCTGTCCTTGCCGGAAGGGACAGATGACTTTGTAGTATATTGTGATGCTTCCATTCAGGGGTTGGGATAACGCGATAAGGTCATCGCGTATGCGTCCCAACAATTGAAGGTTCACGAGAAAAATTACACAACACATGACCTGGAATTGGGAGCAGTAGTGTTTGCACTTAAGATTTGGAGACACTACCTCTATGGGACGAAGTGCACAATCTTCACAGACCACAAGAGCCTCCAACACATCTTTGATCAGAAGGAGTTGAACATGCGACAGCGTCGCTGGGTCGAACTCTTGAACGATTATGAGTGTGCCATTCGGTATCACCCGGGCAAAGCTAACGTGGTAGCTGATGCCCTCAGTAGGAAGGAACACTTGAAACCTCGTCGTGTACGAGCATTATAACTCACTATTCATTCGGGGCTACCCGAACAAATACGCGACGCCCAGTTAGAAGCAGTTAAGGAGGAAAACATCAAGGCCGAATCGGTGGGAAAAATGGAACGTGATTGGGAAGTAAAACCCAATGGAGCCCGGTATTTCATGAATCGCAATGGGTACCTCTCTACGGAAATCTCAGAGAGCTAGTCATGGACGAAGCTCACAAATCCCGATACTCTGTCCATCCGGGTTCGGATAAGATGTATCAAGACCTTAAAGCTGCGTATTGGTGGCCCAACATGAAAGCCGATATAGCCACCTACGTGAGTAAATGTTTGACTTGTGCAAAAGTCAAGGTAGAGTATCAAAAGCCATCGGGGCTACTCCAACAACCTGAGATCCCAGTGTGGAAATGGGATCACATCTCAATGGACTTCATCACTAAACTCCCGCGAACTTTGGGTGGTTGCGATACCATCTGGGTGATTGTGGATCGTTTAACTAAGTCCGCACACTTCCTAGCTATTAAAGAAACAGATAAGATGGAGAAGTTGACTCGCATCTACATTAAGGAAGTAGTTTCTCGGCACGGAGTGCCAACATCCATCATCTCAGACAGAGATGCTCGCTTCACGTCCAACTTTTGGCAGTCACTTCCGAAAGCGTTGGGAACACGTTTAGATATGAGCACAGCCTATCACCCTCAGACTGATGGTCAAAGCGAAAGAACCATACAGACATTGGAAGACATGCTTAGGGCATGCGTAGTAGACTTCGGAAATAGTTGGGAAATTCACCTACCTTTAGTGGAATTCTCATATAACAACAGTTATCATACGAGTATTTCGGCAGCACCGTTTGAGGCATTATACGGTCGTAAATGTAGATCACCGGTCTGTTGGGCAGAAGTCGGTGACAGTCAACTCACAGGCCCTGAGTTAATACTTGAGGCTACTGAAAAGATTGTACAAATCAGAAACCGCATGGCGGCGGCACGAGATCGACAGAAAAGCTACGCTGATCAACGACGCAAACCGCTCGAATTTCAAGTAGGCGACCGCGTCCTACTAAAGGTGTCACCCTGGAAGGGTGTAATCCGCTTCGGAAAACTGGGCAAACTAAACCCACAGTACGTAGGTCCGTTTGTAATCTTGAAACGTATCGGACCCGTAGCCTATCAATTAGACCTTCCTGCCGAACTCAGTGGAGTTCACAACGTGTTTCACGTGTCAAATCTGAAGAAGTGTCTATCAGATGAAACTCTAGTTATTCCATTGGATGAGATTCAAGTGGATGAACAACTGCACTTTGTGGAACAGCCTATCGAGATCATGGATCGTGAGATCAAGACTCGAAGGCACAGCAAGATTCCGATCGTTAAGGTTCGTTGGGACTCTAAGCGTGGACCGGAGCTCACGTGGGAAAGAGAGGACCAAATGAAAAGCAAATACCCACACCACTTCGCAACTGAGCAGCAAACTAACGATACCAGCAACTAAATTTTCGGGACGAAAATTCTTTCAACATGGGGATGATGTGACAACCTGGAAATTTCTCATACTTTCGCGTACCATTGTTAACTAAATCCTTGTGCATGGCACTTGGGAATCTTTGTGCATGGCACTTGGGAACTTCTTGTAACTTCGCGTACCATCGTTAACGAACTAACTCTTTGTGCGTGGCACTCTAAACATGTACGCTGCATTCTAAACCGTGTTTACTCAATTTTCGGGATGAAAATTCTTTCAACATGGGGATAATGTGACATCCCGGTTTTTCGGATAACTTAAACGCACTACTTCACGGTTATTGATTCGGAGACTTGAATTTGCACGCTCGAAATAATTACGATAATCTCATGAACTTGTCAAACGAATTATGTGCTATGTGTATTAAATGTTGGTGAATATGTGATGTTCGATTACGTGATTGTTTTAGTTATAGAATATTTATAGTAAATGTGTAGACGAACCGAACCGAACCGCGACACGAACCAACCTCGATTCCTTGTGACTCTAGGAGTTAAACAAGACTTGGGAACCAAGTTTAAACCCAAACCAAACCACCCAAGTCCCTTGCGGCCGCGTGCAACCCAAACCGCAACCCTTCCCTTTTACCTTCACCCTTGCGCTATATATACACACACATGCATGAGTTTGGTTTCACAAAACAAAAACACAAACCCTAGCAACCGACGGCAGCCCTTCCTACCCTCCCTCTCGATCGCTAACAGCCTTCTTGCACCTCCCTTGATCGCGTGACAGCTTTCCCACTTTCCTCTCGGTCGCGATTCCCTTGAACATCCGAATCAGTCCCGTCCAAGTCTCGGCTTATTTACTTTGTCATTAAAGGTTAGGATTTATCTTTTGTTACAAGCTCATATTCGGATATACGTGTTTGAATGAAGTGATTGTGTTGTTTTCAGATTATATGTTTGAATGCAAGGTTATGTTAGCCGATTTGTTAATAATGTTTGCAAGTGATGTTTGTTCGAAATCTGAAAATTATAGGCTGTGTTTGTTTATAAAAACTAGAGATGTTGATTAGGGTTTACATGGATGTGGTATATGTATTGATCTATGATTAGAAAAATCAGTTCTTGATCGCCTAGGTTCATTATATTGACGGTTTATGCGATTTAGTGGTAACAAAATGCTGAAACAGGTTGCTGAGTGATAGTTGCAGCCGACTTCAACTGGCTGTAACTCGGTCATTAGTTGTCGGAAAACGGATTTTCTGAAGTCTAAAACGTAGAGATTTGAATAACAAATCTAATGGCGCTGGATTCATATTTTTCTGAAGTCGTTTGATATTTTTAAGTGGCCAAATAAGTTCAGTAACTAAAGCTGTGAAAATCCTGAAATTTTGTTAGTTGTTTATCGAGTTGGATTTTATAATCAGTAGGGAGTCGAATCATGAAATTTGTACAGAAACTAGGTATGGAAATTTCCGGGCAACTCCCACTGGAATTTTGTTAATTTGACGATCAGTGATTTTTAAATAAATTCTTCCGTGGACTGCAGTCAGAAAGCGACGAATCTGACTGCAGCCTAGTATATTAATATTTATGGTTAATTGGTAAAGAATTAGGACTTGAAAAATTTATATAAATTTCTACAGTATAGTTGTCACCTGCTGTAAAATAATTGGGATTTTTGGAACATTGGAACTATTATATAAAAATCCTAGAAAACAGCCGAATTATGAGTATGTAAGCTGAAATTTGATAACTTGTGAATGTGTGCACCAAAGTGTTGCATGGATTGAATTATGTTCATGATAAAGTGTTTTGATTACTATGTTCACATGAGGATACTTGCATGCACGTTTGGGTGTTAGGAATTTTGATTGTGTGTATCACTTTGTGCGTAAATTATGTGTAGAATTTGTATTAGTGTGTTCACACACTGACTTGGAATCAATTGGTTTATTAGGACGCAATTAGCGGCCCCATCAATTGCAACTTCTGTGTTACACTAACCGAGCAACTAAAGGTGAGTTCACGGCCCCTAACTTTATCCGGTTTTTAAACAACAGGGGGAGAAACATGTATACACTCTTCAAACTCAATCTCTTTACGTTATACGAAATTAACGTCACACAACTATTCGGTAACTAAGTTGATGTTAATGTAATGTTATGGTCACTAAGCAGCTCTATCACATAAGTCCTCGACAATCTCTCGGATCGTTAGTATTGGGTTTTAATAGCAGGGAAATTATAAGTAGTACTACTGGGCCCGACAAGCCCCATCCGAGCTAGTCGCGCTAGCCGACCGGGTATGGTCAACGGGTGAATAATTTGGCCTAACTTCGCCATGGTCAGTGATAGGCCTGGCAACACGGAGGCACAACAGTCAGCTTCGATCGCGAACACTTACGTGACATGACTTTAGGCTAGCTACCTATATACGTTAACATTGAACTTAATTACGAATCAACTATATTATCCCGGGTTGAGGATAATGGAAACAACAACTATATTATCCCGGGTTGAGGATAATGGAAACAACAACTTATTATTCCGGGTTTGGAATAATGGAACCAACATCATTATTATTCCGGTTAAGGAATAATGGAACTATCGGTATTATTCCGGGTTGGGAATAATGGAACTAAATCGTTATCCCGGGTTAGGGATAACGGGGGAAACAAACTCATAATCGAACAAACGAATTTATGAAAACCTGTGAACTCACTCATCTTTAATGTTGACACTTGTTTCTTTACATGTTTCTCAGGACGCTAGGAGCTCTAGGTGCACTCACTTGCATTGATCAAGACATCTTTTATCGAGTCTCATTTACAAACATTGTTTTGGGTTTTTCTTTGGTTTTGGCGTTTATGTTGGCGCCCGTTCCGTTACTTTACTTTATGCTTCCGCTCAACTTTAAAAACTAATGCTTCCGTTAAACATTGGTAACTAACTAAGACAATATAAAATCTACGACAAATGATTTTTGGAAAACGTATTATCAAATCATATAGAGTCGTTCGACGTACTAGTGCATCCATCATATCCATGATCAAATGTGTATTCAATATGTATCAACTGTTTGTATAGTTAATGTTTAGATTAAATTTATCATTTTTAGTACATACATCATCATAGGCCGCCGCTCCCCATTACCTATGAGCGTGAGCCGTTCCCCATTACCTATGAGCGTGAACGAGGCGTTGCCAACATACGATCGGCTCCGTTTGATTGAGCCTTGATCGCACATACATCATCATAGGCCGTCCGTTCCCCATTACCTATGAGCGTGAACGTGACGTTGCCAACATATACATTATCATTCATGTCATATATTCATGCAAGGTGGTTTGTTATTGTTATTGTTATTGTTATTGTTATTGTATGTTTATTTACATTTGCTCACATATGATTATTGCACAATTTTCCATATTAAATATAACAAGAAATCAATAATAAATGTTTTCTAACTAGGTTCACTCGCCAACTTTTGTTGACCCAAAAACCCCATTTTTACACATGATACAGGTGATCCAGTTGCAGCAAGAAACATATAGGATGACTTAGAAGAATAAATCGGCTTAGACTTTGGATTGTTTATGTAGTTACTTTTCTTTGTAATTGTATGAGCTTGTTTGGATTATTGAGGATGTAATTTTGAATTTAATAAATATGAAACATATTAGTAAAATCATGAGCTTTGGTGATAACCCAATTATGCCCCGACTCTTATTCCGCTGCGGGTCGGGGTGTGACAGATTGGTATCAGAGCCACGACTATAGGGATATAGGATAGGTTATTAGACTCTTAGAACCTATACTATAGTTGATTAGAATTTTTAAATTGTTTGTGTGTTACATGCAAAATTCATGATGTTTATATGCTTTATGTTTATTGTTATATTCAATGTTATGCAAGCATGTTCATAAGTACATATTATTATACAATGCCTATCATGAATCATATTCTCATAACATATCATATCCATGAGAGCACACACCACACAATTTCCATGATTTTGCAACGATTTTTGTATTTTCAAATCACATCAAAGTGAGTTCTCGTGACGGGCATGTAGTAACTGGAAGGGTACAAGTACCGGTAGTCGGAACGTCCTGTCTAGTCTTGGAATTCATATAAATCCAAAATAAAGGACCAGTTTGCCTACCTGGGGACTAACGATGAGAGTACGAAGGACCTATTAGGCCAAAGCATGCTATACCAAACGTCGTGTGAGCTAACCCCACTTTGAGTTGTCATTGTGTCTACACCTGGACACCCTCCGACCATACATCTCGCAAACATATTTCATGGTTTTCATTCGGGTGATGCGAGTGTTAAACCGCCAACACCAATGTGAATCCTACTAAGCCAATAGTCATGGGGGCCCACATGACTATACAGGTGAAGGTATGGGGGACATTGGAGGCCCAAACATGAGCAAACCCCAGACATCCTATGGATGTAGTTGCATTATTGATGTTTATGTTATTTTTTTTACGACACATGACACCTAAAAAGACTCCTTAAACTTACAATCTTCTTATGAATGTTCCTGTGGATGTCGGCTAGGCAACAATGTGGGGGTAGAAGGTCAGGAAGATCAAACGAACGTTTGGCCACCCAAATCGCAAAACAAATGGCCGCAGTGCTTCCTGACATCGTAATTCAAGTCCAACAAGCTCTCGCCGCAAATCCCACCAATCCTCCCCATCAAGAAGACAAGAACGTCGACAACCCTCCCTCCAAAAAGTGCTCTTACAAACACTTCAAGTCTTGCGATCCCCCGAAATTTGAAGGGACCGAAGGTGTCACTGCTCTCCTCCACTGGTTTGAGGAAATGGAAAACACCTTCCTCAATTGCGATTGTCCCGAGGATCGCAAGGTACGTTACGCAACCGGGAGGCTATTTGGAGTAGCTCTTACCTGGTGGAATACAGAAAAAGGTAAGAAGGGAATCGAAGATGCAATGGCCTTAACATGGGAGGAGTTAAGGGAAATCATGACGAGACGCTTCTGTCCAAGAAGTGAGATCAAAAAGTTAGAGGATGAATTTCACTCGTTGAAGCAAAAGGAGGGGGATCATACTTCCTACAACAAACGGTTTTTAGAGTTGAACCAAATGGTCCCCAACTTGTTCACCCCAGTATACCGCTTAGTCGAACACTATATTCGAGGCCTCCCCTCGAAAATTCAAGACTCAGTTCTAAGCACTTCGCCTGCAACACTTGAAGCTGCTATGGAACTGGCTACCGAGCTTACCGAGAATCGTATTCGTAACGGCAAATTTAAGGACGAGAAAAAGAAAGCCCCCATGGAGGGCCAAACTTCAAACCATTCCACCTCCTCCTCAAAGTTTACTAATAAGAGGAAACGAAACACCAGAAACTTTGCTGTCACACAAACAAATTTCCCTATCCCTGCTGCACCCATCACTCAAGTTGCCCCCTCACCTACACCCTATAAAAAGCCATACTCCGGCCCATACCCAAAATGCAACCGTTGCCAATACCATCACTTTCCTGATCATCCCTGCCAACATTGCACCGGCTGTGGGCGCGCAGGTCACACCATTCAAACCTGTCGCGTACTTCAGCGAACTAACCGCCATCAGCCCTCAACCTAAACCCACCATCAGAAAGTGGGTCAACCCCAACAATCTTTACTCCTACCACCTGCCCAACATGTAGCCCAATCCTACTACCAACACAACTATCCCATGGTGCAACCTATGCGGGCTTGTTACAACTGTGGAGACCCGAACCATTTCAGGAACACCTGTCCACGCTTGGTGAACATTATCCATGCCCAAGCTCAAGCTAATCCAGTAAACCAGGCTAACCAAGATCCTCCACCTGCAAGAGGAAGAGCTTTCAACATCAACGCAAATCAAGCTAGGGCTGACAACAATGTGGTTAACTGTACGTTTCTCATCAATGGTAGTTATGCATCCATGTTATTTGATACTGGCGCGGATAGGAGTTTTGTGTCCTTAGAATTTGAACCCATCCTCAACCAAACTCGAGATAAACTCATGGAATCCATAACGGTAGAAGTTGCTGACGGAAAACCGGTCTCATTAAACTCTATTATACGCAATTCTACTCTCACCCTAAACGATCACGATTTTCCAGTTGACCTCATTCCTATGAAGTTGGGAAGTTTCGACATTATAATTGGTATGGACTGGCTCAGCCAACATCATGCTGAAGTTGTATGCCGCGAAATCCGAAATGCAAGAGCTAGCCAGTCAATTGCAAGAGCTGACTGACAAAGGATTCATACGTCCTAGCTCATCGCCTTAGGGTGCACCTGTCCTTTTTGTGAAGAAGAAAGATGGAACGTTTCGCATGTGTATCGACTACAGAGAACTCAACAAGTTAACGGTTAAGAACCGCTACCCATTACCTCGCATCGATGATCTTCTTGACCAACTTCAAGGCGCCAGCTGTTTTTCAAAAATCGACCTTCGTTCTGGTTATCATCAACTCAGAGTACATGAAGAAGACGTCCCAAAGACCGCCTTCCGAACTCGTTATGGTCATTATGAATTCACGGTCATGCCATATGGTTTAACCAACGCCCCAGCTGTCTTCATGGATCTAATGAACAGAGTCTGCAAACCTTATCTCGACCGTTTTGTTATAGTCTTCATCGATGACATCCTCATCTACTCAAAGTCTAAGTCTGATCATGAACGACACCTTCGACTCATCCTTACACTCTTAGGGAATGAAAAGCTCTACGCCAAATTCTCCAAATGCAAATTCTGGTTAAAAGAGGTACAATTCCTTGGACATGTCGTCAATGACAAGGGAATACATGTCGACCCCTCAAAGATCAAAGCAGTGCAAGAATGGCAAGCGCCACGTACACCTACCGAAGTAAGATCATTCCTTGGTTTGGCTGGTTATTATCGCCGTTTCATTGCAAATTTCTCCCGCATCGCTGTACCACTCACGGCTTTAACACATAAAGGAAAACCCTTCATGTGGGGACCCAAACAAGAAGAAGCCTTCCAAACCCTTAAACAAAAACTCTGTGACGCACCTATCCTCACTCTTCCTGAAGGTTGTGATGACTTCGTGGTTTATTGCGACGCGTCAGGGCAAGGACTAGGCTGTGTTCTAATGCAAAGAGGAAAGGTGATAGCTTATGCTTCTAGATAACTCAAAACTCATGAGAAGAACTACACCACCCACGACCTAGAACTTGGAGCTGTTGTGTTCGCTCTTAAGATATGGAGACATTACCTCTACGGTACTAAGTGTGAAATATACACTGATCACAAGAGCCTCCAACATATCTTCAACCAAAAAGAGTTAAACATGAGACAACGGAGATGGGTCGAACTTCTTAACGACTACGACTGCGAAATTCGGTATCATCCTGGCAAGGCAAACGTGGTGGCCGATGCGCTCAGTCGAAAGGGTTATGCGAACTCCATTCGTCTTCTATGTTCGCAAATCATAACCGACATCAAAGATCAAATTCGAGAAGCCCAACATGTTTCTATAACAGAAAACGACGTACGCAATGAGCTGTCTTGTGAGCTGAACTTAAAATCGAAACTAAATCCGACGGTATTCTGTACTATCTAGATCGCATATGGATTCCTGACCACAATAACCTTCGTGATTTCCTTATGAATGAGGCGCACAAAACACGATATTCTATACACCCGGAGCCGACAAGATGTATCAAGACCTTAGATACACCTACTGGTGGCCTGGCATGAAAAAGGATAGCGTTGTTTTCGTTTCCAAGTGCCTTACATGTTCCAAAGTAAAAGCTAAACATCAAAGACCCTCAGGACTTCTAGTTCAATCTGAAATACCTGTGTGGAAGTGGGAAAACATAACCATGGACTTCATTACCGGGTTACCTCGCACCTCCAGTGGGTATGATACTATATGGGTAATCATTGATCGTCTTACAAAATCAGCTCATTTCATTCCAATTCGCGAGGACTTAAAGAATGAGAAGTTAGCTC
Source organism: Scalesia atractyloides (assembly GCA_947069175.1). NCBI lineage: Eukaryota > Viridiplantae > Streptophyta > Magnoliopsida > Asterales > Asteraceae > Scalesia > Scalesia atractyloides. The sequence goes on along the minus strand of CAMTDV010000002.1, from coordinate 82,680,784 downwards.
GTATCTACATCAGCGAGATCGTAAGCCGTCATGGTGTACCGTTAAGCATTATTTCAGATCGTGATGGTCATTTCACTTCACGAACATGGCAAGCCGTACAAGCCGCTTTGGGTACACGATTAGACCTCAGTACCGCTTATCATCCTCAAACTGATGGACAATCTGAACGCACCATCCAAACGCTTGAAGACATGCTTCGAGCATGTGTCATAGACTTCAAGGGAAATTGGGACGCTCATTTACCATTAGTTGAATTTTCGTACAACAACAGCTATCATTCAAGTATCGGCATGGCACCTTTCGAAGCTTTATATGGTCGTAAGTGCCGATCTCCAGTATGTTGGCACGAAATTGGAGAAGCTCAAATCACCGGTCCAGAATTGATTCAAGAAACCACAGACAAGATCCATCAAATTCGAAACAATCTTCTAGCGGCACAAAGTCGTCAAAAGAGTTATGCAGACAAACGACGAAAGCCTTTGGAGTTTAACATTGGTGATCATGTACTTTTAGAAGTATCACCGTGGAAGGGAGTAGTTCGTTTTGGCCAGAAGGGCAAGCTAGCACCACGCTACGTAGGACCTTTCAAGATACTCGAAAGAGTAGGACCTGTAGCATACAAGCTTGACCTACCAGAAGATCTCAACAGAATTCACCCTACGTTCCACGTATCAAACTTAAAGAAGTGCCTCGCTGATGAAAACCTCCATATTCCCCTAGAAGATATTCAGATCGATGAATCTATGCATTTCATTGAAAGACCAGTAGAGATCATGGACTTTGGAGAAAAACGTTTAAGACGGAGTCGTATTCCAATTGTTAGGGTACGCTGGGAGTCGAAACGAGGACCTGAGTTTACTTGGGAACGTGAAGACTCAATGCGCGAAAAATACCCGCATCTTTTTCCTGTAACCACCACTACTTAAATTTCGGGACGAAATTTCTAAAAGTAGGGGATACTGTAACATCCGTCGAAAAACGGGTTTCCAAACCCGCTTCGTTTGTTAATCGAATAATCAGTTTTAAATTTCCGTTGCTTATTTAATGCCTATTTTAATTTTAAATAATGCATAACTAATAAACATTTTAGAATATGGAAATTAAAATTGTTAGAAAATAAAAATAAAGCAATTAAAAATGAAAAGGGGCTGCCGGGTTTCGAACCCGGGTCAGCCGGAAGACTTAATCACCAAACATTTAACCACTCCGCCACTTGCTGTCTTTGTGTAATCTAGGAAACAAATAATACTTAACTCTACCTGTGAAATCATCTGTTTGCACCAAAACTGAAACCGTTCATCGGCTTTCAACTTTCTAGACGATTGAGTGATCGCAATTACTCATAATAACCGATGAAACCATTACGACGCACGTTATTAATCAAATTCAGTCTTTATTGTTTCAATTCATATGAGTTTGGGAGTTAGAAACCGAAATCTTTTACTTCCTGATTTTCACTGGCAATATCATCATCTCGCGACTCAAAAACACCCACAGAACCTTCAATTTCAATTGCGCTCTATTTTCTGTTCGTCGGAAACGCTTTCTGACATCGCCGGACTTTCGCCGGAAAACCGTGTCATTCATCAAATCGGTAAATTTCGCAATTCTTTCATCTTCTATCTGTTGTTAGACTTTTACTATCTCAAACCCTTCAATCAGAATCGGTCCCAGACGACGATACCGGATAATCTGCAATCGTCGGAAAACTTCTGAAAATTTCTAAATCACGCTGTGAATTGGTATGAGCATCTAAACTCTCTGATAACTCTTGTTTAGTCATTCAATTTCACAATTAGTTAATCAAAACTGTTAATTGGTCCGCTCAGACGGAGTTCATAAAACAGAGCCGACGACTTTTCCGGAGTTCTGAGAAAGTCATCATTCCGGTACGTTTATTCCCAAACCTTCCCTATCCATTTCATTTTAATCAGTCATATGTCCGTCAATCGAATTAAACAAGAACAGTAGAATAAATCGTTTTCTGTGTTGTTAACGAAGAAGATGAAGTTTAGACTGTGTATATATTTAATATAAATCGGGTTATATCTTGTAACATTTGTAAAAATCGGGTCTCCAAAACCCGCTCCGTTTTGTAATCTTGTACCAAATTATAAAAGTTGCGTTAATAATTTATGATTATTTTGAGTTAAAATGATACATAATTAATAAATAAACTAAACTATAAAAATTATATTTGATAAAAAGTTAAAATAAAACAAATAAAAAATATTTGAAGCTGCCGGGACTCGAACCCGGGTCAGCCAAGGCGCTTTAAACAACTTAACATTCATTCCCTAAACCACTCCGCCACAATGTGTTTTCTGTTAACTCTAGGAAAACAAATGAAACTTATACACAAACTCAGTTTAACCGATGATGCCATCTGAAAACCGGTAATCGGCAAACCAATCGTCAAATCGATTGTTTACCTCACAAATTCAGTTATAACCGATGCACGACGGTTTCTAATCAAGTTAGAATTTATTGAACTTAAAGCTTCATCATTTTCGGTATTTGAAACCGAAAGTTCATCAAATTCCTGAATAACTCAAGCTTCAGTCCATTCTCGCGATTCAGAGCTATCATATCAATACTCAATTTCATTTTCGTCGCATTTTTGAACCATAAGATCATCTGAATCAGTTCGCCGGAAAATTTCTGCAAGTCACCGGAAAACCGGGACTCACATTCTCACGGTAATTCCTCCGACTCTTTCTGTTTAAAACATGTGATTAATCAGTCTCTAACACAACTCCATCATCAGAATCGATCCTAGTCAACGTTTATCGAAAATCTTATCTTCGCCGGAAAATCTCTGAGACTGCCGGAATCACACTGTGAACTGGTATGATATCCTAAACTTCTTTTAAACCTTGTTTAAGTGACTCAACTTTATGAATAATCGATCAACGCTGTTAATTGGTTTCAACAGCCGGAGTTCACTTCCAGTACCGACGAACCTCCGCCGGATTTCTGTGAATAACATCAATTGGTATATTCTTTTCCTTAAATTCTCTCCATTCTCTACTTTTGAATTACTGTTAATGTCTGAGAATTGTATAAATCACAAATCAATCATAACCAGTCGAATTATGTTGTCTGTGTAAATCGGCGAAGAAGATGAAGTCATAACAGAACATAAGATTAATTAAAAACGGTATTTTAAACGGGTTAGACACACAGTCCAGCGGTGGACTGTGTGCAAATTTCACACAAACGTCCCGAGTTCGATCCTTGCTATACGCACGCCTTGCGTAATAACATGCCTTTTTGATCAAAAACTAAACCGGGTTAAAACAGATAGTTGTTAAGTATAATAAAAACCAAGATAATAACCGGGTTAGACACACAGTCCAGCGGTGGACTGTGTGCAACATGAACTGCACGTCGCGCGTTCGAAACTTGTCACGAGCACCGGTCCAATTGAATTAAAACGTTTTTACAAATAAAGGAATTTTCGGTTAATTCAAATAAGTGTATAAATATAATTAAAAACGAGTTTATTACGGGTTAGACACGTAGCTCAGTTGGTAGAGCTGCGTGCACGCGAACGGAAGGTCGCCGGTTCGAATCCCACCCGGCGCAAGTATATTCGCTGACCGAACCGGTCAACGGTCAACAGTCAACGGTCAACGCTTAAAAAATAATATTTTTTTATATTTTTATTTATTTAATTTAATTTAAAAATCAATTAAAAATACTTAAAAATAACATTTTTAAAGATAGAAAATAGCCATAAACTCACAAAAATATATCTAAAAATTTCATTAAAATCCTTAATAAAATCCATCCATCTAATATATTTTTCCATTATTATTTAGGTTAGTATTCCTCGTCGATCCGCTCATCTAAATCGTGCGCATCTCACCATCTCCAATTCAACGCACCCAATGTGAGTGAATCTTACAAATTCCCCGTTTTAATCACGTTTTTGGGGTGTATCATGTGTCTTCGTTTATATACATTAAAATTATTAATCCTATTAAAATTATTAATAAAATCCACTTATTTACCGAACCTTTTCGTTATTATTTAGGTTAGTTAATCCTCGTCGATCAACCCTCTAAACTCGTGCGCATTCAACATCATCAAGCGAACGCATCCAATGTGAGTGAATCTCTACAAATTCCCCGTTTTAATCACATTTTGGGGTGTATCATGTGTCTTATTATTTACTACATTTAAACACTTGTGCATCCATCATATCCATGATCAAATGTGTATTCAATATGTATCAACTGTTTGTATGGTTAATGTTTAGATTAAATTTATCATTTTCAGTACATACATCATCATAGGCCGCCGCTCCCCATTACCTATGAGCGTGAGCCGTTCCCCATTACCTATGAGCGTGAACGAGGCGTTGCCAACATACGATCGGCTCCGTTAGATTGAGCCTTGATCGCACATACATCATCATAGGCCGTCCGTTCCCCATTACCTATGAGCGTGAACGTGATGTTGCCAACATATACATTATCATTCATGTCATATATTCATGCAAGGTGGTTTGTTATTGTTATTGTTATTGTTATTGTATGTTTATTTACATTTGCTCACATATGATTATTGCACAATTTTCCATATTAAATATAACAAGAAATCAATAATAAATGTTTTCTAACAAGGTTCACTCGCCAACTTTTGTTGACCCAAAAACCCCCATTTTTACACATGATACAGGTGATCCAGTTGCAGCAAGAAACATATAGGATGGCTTAGAAGAATAAATCGGTTTAGACTTTGGATTGTTTATGTAGTTACTTTTCTTTGTAATTGTATGAACTTGTTTGGATTATTGAGGATGTAATTTTGAATTTAATAAATATGAAACATATTAGTAAACATCATGAGCTTTGGTGATAACCCAATTATGCCCCGATTCTTATTCCGCTGCGGGTCGGGGTGTGACAACAGAGGCTCTATCAGAAGTTTGAGGTGAGTGTGGTGCTTTCTGTCTGAGCTCTAGAAGTCTTATTTTAGAGTAAGGCAGAAGAGATGAAATGGGTTCAGTTTTCCGGCGACTTGCAGAGAATTCCAGCGAGGTGTTCCTTGATGAATAGCGACTTGTAGAGAGAGTGAAAGTTGTGCGAGTGTGAGCAGGTTTGAGAGAAATACACATGGTATTTATAGATTGACAGAAGCTGCCCGATTTCAGTTTTCAAAACCGAGTATTCAAGATTTTCCGGCGGTTACGACTATAATTGGGGCTAGATATCGGTTATAACCGATGTCGTCGACGGTTACAGCATTTTAGTCAAAAGGAGAATGGCTGAACTCGCGGATTGCCAGATTTTCCGGTGATTGCGAGTTCCGCCGCGCTGATACCCGGTTTTTGAATTCGAGTTTTAATTTAAGTGTTAATTGTTTTCAGTATTATTCCAAAGTTAGCGTGTGGCGGAGTGGTGTGTTGTTTACTTGTTGAACCGGCTGACCCGGGTTCGAAACCCGGCAGCCTCAAATATTTTTTTATTCTCTTATTTTTTATGATCTATTAATTATGTTTTAAAATTCTAACAATGTTTATTAATTATGTATCGTTTAAAATTAAAATAACCAATATATACGCGACGAAAATTATGACTGACTATTCGGTTAATAAACGAAGCGGGTTTTGGAAACCCGTTTTTTGACGGATGTTACATTGCATAGGCTACCCTCTTCTATCGTGTCTGATCGGGATACTCGATTTCCGAGCCATTTCTAGCGTAGTTTGTGGAAAATGGTGGGCACTCAACTCAACTTCAGCAGTGCTTATCACCCCCAAACTGATGGCCAAACTGAAGTTGTTAATCGGTCACTTGGTAATTTGCTGAGGTGTTTGGTTGGTGATCATGTGAAGGCATGGGATCAAAAGTTATGCCAAGCTGAGTTTTCCCATAATCATGCTATCAATCGGAGCACCGAATTTAGCCCGTTTCAGGTGGTTTATTCATGTCAGCCCCGGGGACCACTTGATTTGATGTCACTTTCTATTTCTGGGCCTGTCCCAAAGAAGGTTCAAGATTTTGTGGAAGGATTACATGGAGGTTCATAAGGTTGTTTATGATAATTTGACCAAAGCTAATTCGAAGTATAAACAAGCTGCTGATCAGAGACATAGGCATGTTGACTTCGAGGAAGGTGATTTTGTTTGGGCTGTTTTGACTAAAGATCGTTTTCCGTTGGAGAATATAACAAGTTATCAGCTAAGAAGATTGGACCAGTTGAAATTGTGGAGAAGATCAACCCGAATGCGTATCGTCTAAAGCTGCCTAGTCACATTCGTTGTTCTGATGTGTTCAATGTGAGGCACTTGTTGCCTTATTATGGGGATTCTTTGATGATGAACCTGTTGGTAATTCGAGGTCGAATTTTGTCTATCCAGGGGGAATGATGCAGGCCCAAGTGTGGAGGAGCGGGCCATGTTATATTTGGAGGCCCAAGACCGCGTGACAAATGGGGCTTCACTAAAATGACTTTAACTTGGGCTACGGGGGTCCGTTTTGGGCGTGCGACCAGTCAAAACGATTGTGAGGAAAAATCCCATTTTGCTACAAATGCCTGTGGCGGTTTGGGTGGACGTTCGGGCCCAAAAAGGCTTATTTCTATGAGTATTTTTTATTTTTATGTTTTTTGGCTTTTTGCCAACTTTTGTTTTGTTTTAGTTTCTGGCCCGAGCGTATTTTGGGGTCCGTTTCGAATTTATAACTCTATTAATATGTTGGTTATGAGGGGATAATGATCAGATTTCAGTTTTGGAAAAAAAAACAGTTTTTCACTTCAAATTCCGTGCCCTTTGGGTTGAATTTTGGGATTGGGACAAGTTCATCACGGGTATTCGTAGAATCAACGTGATTGATCTTACTTATCGTTTCTACTCTACATCAAAAAGTAGGTTGTGGTGTGGTGTGGCTTAGCTTGGCATGGCCAACCATGTGGATTTTTCTTTTAATTACGTAGTCAACCAAAGCCAGCCAGCTCATCCTCCCCCCCCCCCCCTCACGCCAGGCGGAATACCCACATCAAAGAGGCAACATCCAACCCAACAACAACCCAAAATGAAAAAGCTGATGTTGAAGGACAACCCAAACCCCCAACCCCACACCCCACAATCTATTACATCACAACCAGCCACGTGTTGCTCTCGGCTTCACCAAACCTCCTGCATCCTCATTTCACATGCCCATGGTTTCTCACGTATCCATCACCACATTTTTCTTACTATACTTGTCTACATTATAATAAACTACTACCTTCTCAACTCATTAAAATTTTAAATAAACATGCTGACTGTTAACCCACCGGTTAACATATTTGTAACCCTCCAACCCGTTTAAAATGTTTATATTATGAACATAACATGTTTATCTATTTAATGTGTCTAGATAAATTAGTTAAACAAATTGTGTTCTTGTTAAACCATGTTTATGTGTGCTTGTGTTAGGATTGCCGTCAACCAGAACCTGTTAACACATATATCCAAGTATATATACCGAAAGTTTTTTCAATAGATTGTGGTAAACTTTTCTTGATAACTTTTTATTATCATATTAATCTAATTGTTAATATTCAATGCTAAACGTCTTAATGAGAATAAGAACGAAATAACTAGATTCGTCCTTTACCATCTTATCAATAAAAAAGGTACGAGAGCTAACAAAATATTGTAACTGGATTAGTGTTACTCCTTTGGAATAAACAAATGAAATCACGTGTAGAAATCAAAACTAGTTATTATATATTAATGATGTCTCAGGTTTTCTTAACACAATATTTATTATTTATGATTATTTCATTTAAATGTGGAGAAGTAAATGGTATTGTTTAGTCATCAGATTACAACAACAATAACCGTAACCAGTATAATATCATCTATAGCGAAACTATTGATAGGGTCTGGAGAGGGTAGAATGTAGGCAAATCTTATTTCTATTACAGAGGATAGAGAGACTGCTTCTAGTGAGACCCCTAGCTCCAAAACCATAACCAAGATATAAGCTTCTAGAAAAACATACATAAGCACACAACTACTAAAAAAGGTAGAAATAATGATAATAAAAACAAACACATAAATAAATAAGTATTTGTTAGTACTACTACGACACCAGAATTGATGAAAACCTATAAAAGCTATATCGCACCTCATAGAAACTGATAAATTAAACCCAAAAGACAAGAACCTAAACCAAAACCAAGCCAAACTTCTAAAAGTCTTTAACCTTAATCCTACGTCTTCACGAGGTAATGTACTTGACCATGTCCTCAAAGAGGTGCAAATCTTGCCTAATCCGCTCATCCCAATTCATTTCCGGCCTGTCTCTATTCCTTCTTCCCTCTACCATGAGTGTTTCAACTATTCTAATCGTGTCTGTCGTCTGCCTCCTCCTAACATGCCCAAACCATCTCAATCTCCATCCTTTATCCTCTCAGAAATACTAGCAACTCCTAATCTTTCCTTAAAAACTCATTTTCTTATCTTGTCTAACCTAATGTGCTCACACATCCATCTTAGCATCCTCATCTCTGCTGCCTCTGGCTTTCGCGCATGAATTTTCTTGATGGTCCAACAATTTGTTCCTTATAGCATAGAGGGTCTAATTACAACCCTATAAAATTTCCATATTAATTTTTCAGGGAACCTCTTGTCGCACAATACCCATGTGAATGCTCTCCACCTACACCATCCAACGTGGATACGATGAGCTACATCACTGCCTATCTCAGGTTAGAATGTAAAATCGATTGAAAGTATGTCGTTTAAATATTTTTTTATATTCTTTTTTTTAAAGGACAAGAACAAAGTTCAGTTATCTTTGACATCACCAAGATCTGTAATTGTTTCTTGTATTCGTAATTAGTATCTAACAAAATTATAATATTCGAGGATAATTCTCACAAGTTATAAAGTTACAACTGTCATCTATTAACACAAGCTACAATGATAGGCATACCGAATACCTTTCGAATCAAACATGTAACAAGCTCATTTTTTGAAAGACATGAAAAGGTAGTGTGGATACATGGTGATGTTAAAGATATAACGATAGGTTCGCTTTTTATTATAAATAATAATAATAATAATAATAATAATAATAATAATAATAATAATAATAATAATAATAATAATAATAATAATAATAATAATAATGATGATATCCTTGTTATTCATGAGGTAAAATTTAATATAATGTCGTACACAAAACGAATTGGAAATTATGTAAAATAAAAGTTACATATCCGTAAGACGTAAACATTCAAACCAATGTCTTCAATGAGACAATTCTTCAACTCTGTTCTTGACTGTAACAAGGAACAAACAAAATCATTAACGGTTGTGGCTGAGGATTGTGCTTAACATGGGTCTCTTAAAACAAATTTCATGTCTGCTCGTTGGACGAGCATGTTTGTCTCCTAAAGTACAACAGCCGGAGCAATGTGTGCAATGTACTGCCGGAGATAGCTCTCGAGTCTAAGATTACACCGGATTAATGTGTTTTGTAATTTTTTTCTTTTGTGGAAAAGGAAAAAGGAAGAAGTTGATGATGGTGAATTAATTAGAGAATGCCCCTCACTAAATTTTATGAAACATGTTAGACAATATGATTTCTCGGCTTTTTTGCTCTCTTTTTCTCTTATCTAGAAAAATGAATCATAAGGTTCATTTATACACATAACAAAACTCTATATTATATTTCTTTCTTTCAACGCAATCATGAATCATAAGGTTTATTTATACACATAACAAAACTCTATATTAAATTTGTTTCTTTCAACGCTGACAATTTATCAGTCAAATAAAACCTTCATTTAATTCATGATATGTTAATATCAATTTAAATAAAATTATGTCATAACCAAACCTATTGATTCATGAAAAGAACATCTTGAGAGTCAAAGATGAAACAATCATTTAATTTATGTAAAAGATAAGATTTCTATTAAAGGCACCCAAGTTTAAAAAATATTCATTTTATTCACTCAAATTCGAGCATCAATATTCCATTCATCTTTAACTCGGATTTGAACGTTGTTTGATTTGGTGTGAAGTCTACACACACAAGAACACAAACTTGCAAATAATCATTCATATAACTCATATATAAATACACTTATTCAAGTCCAAATTTAATGAAAAATCATTTCCACCAACATTTTTTCAACATGTTGGATACCCTTAAAAGTGAGTTTTTATCCAAGAAATACATACTGCTCGAAAATATGGTGGGACTGTAATCACATTTAGCAATCTGTAAACAGATGGTAATGTTATTTGGTTTGATTCTTTTCTTTTTTTTTTAGTTCAATGAGTTATGGATTTAGTCGCAGATTTAAGACAAGTTTAAAAAGAAATAAATAGTGGAGAGAAAAGGGGAATAAAAAGAATAAAGTTAATTTTGGTCAGACTTCATAAAATACAAGAATTAGATTTAATTGGTTTCACATCTAAGCTTAGCATCGTAGCTGAATGTAAAGTTCAATGTAATGTTCTTTTGAGTCAATTTTGTAATAACTTTTTGGCACAAAATATTTGAAGTTTTGGTGATTATCAAACATAATTATTTGAAAAAGGATTTTATTGGAAAACATTTACAAATTACAATGCAAGGAATCATGAGCAAGGGATATTGTAAGACTTGACCCCTCCTACTAAGGTCATGGCTTGGATAACTGCCATGAGCAGATGATCTGGATCTGACTCTATCTCACCACCCTCTAACTGCATACCACTCAAAACCCTTCCCACAATCTGTACAAACAACATTAACCCATCACTCACAACCAAACCAAACCAAACCAAAATTAAAAAATTGTTCTACTCTCAGCAGCGGAAACTATCACTTTTGTTTTAAAGAAACTTACTCACCTTGCGGGCATAGCCGCCATAAGCAATTCCTCCAATCAAAGCATTTGAATTAGACGAGGTTGAGTTCTCTATGGACGGCAAACGATTCATACAAATTAGCACAACCGGAAACAAGAAAGCGACACTGAATCACCTAACTCATGTCAAATCTTTTACAATCTGTTACATTCATGGATAAACCTAGACTTAAATATTATCATACAAGTCCTTTTTTGCATGATTAAATCACTCAACTTTTGAAAACCCAACGATAAGTTCCTTTTTTGCATTATTATGTTAAAAGACATTTTGTTATTTTAGCGATTTAATCATGTAAAAACAAAGTTCAGGGACTTGTATGTAAATTTTAGTGATATCTTTAAATTTGGTGAAACATCTGCTTTTTTTTAATGAAGAGTCCTTATAAAGATTCTTATAGAAGAAATTATTATAAGCAATTATATAACTTTAGTTATTGCAGTCAAAATGAAGTAAATGAGATTATGAATATAAAGAGTAAAACTATACCAAAAATCGGCGGCATTTGGAAAAGGTTCAGTTTTCTTAAACCATCCACTGTGTGAGCATTAGTACCACCCGCGAGTTGAAGAAAGCCTACATCATGGTAACACATATTCAAGACAAGTAAACGTCAAAGGAAGAAGATGCCATCACACATGCATTAATAACTTGTACCACCAGCTGTAGCTACTCCAGTGTGTTGTAAATCTAACAGGCTAAGCCGCTAATGACCACTAATTAAGATTAAAAAAAACCAAGTCTCTTTTCTTTTACTTAAAAGAAGAGTGTATTATATATACACTAACCAGGAGGTTTTTCTTTAGTAAAAGCCAATCGCTGGGCAAAAGCAATGGATTCTCGAGTGGCACCTCGCCCAATATCTCCACTCATTGGTCGACCATCTAACTACAAATACTCCATGTGTTAGAACATGTACATGATGATCCACATGCATCATCATGTTAAGGATGGTTTGAATCCTAGTAGATACCCCACACATTATCATAATATACATAAAGCATCTAAAAACGTTTAGTGTTGTACATGATAACTTTGGTGTAAAGAATAAGATCACTCCCTTTAGAAACGAAATGTTATCATATTGCTGGAACATGAAGATTTGGATTCCAAATCGGTCCTAACCTTAATCCCACATGTTAATTATATTGTACTTGATGAATTAGAAAGTGTATCAGAAAATCAAAACATGACCAGTTGTGCAAAAAGACATAAAGTACAACATAATATTACAGGAAGCCAAGATTTGTACTCAAGTGCACCATACATAAAACGTTTTTCAATATTGTACATACCTGCCATAAATTCAAGCAGCAAAGATTGTTTTCTAGAATAGAGTACAACTTGTTCATCATGGAGACAGTTGAATCTCCAACATAGGGTAAGCTAACCTGCATTTATGACAAGTATTTCTTAAATTCCCATCCATAAACTTCCCCTGTTGAGAAAAGAAAGTTTTGGCTTCTTATGGACAAACCAATACTTGTTCAAACACACAATACTGACTATGAATTTGTTACAAATTTTAATGACAGATACAACCTATGCTAGTCATACTTTTAAATAATCTAATGAAACTATCAACATCTTCCCCATACCCTATCATATGAGTGGGATATAACTGGGTACGTTTGTTTGATTGTAAGCTATCCACATCCTCTTGAAATCAAAATAAAACTGCTAATACATCGAATGGTATTTTAGAAATGGGCCTAAGATCAAGCCAGTTAAACATCTTACAAAGGAGTACAAGGGGGGATTGCTTATGAAAAACAACTTATTGACTTTTCCACCTCCTTATCTCCTTTTTCAAAAAGTCGCTCCCTCCTAGCTTTTTCATTTCTCCTTTTCAAAGCCTTAAAACCTCCTTTTCAACCCATTACCCAAACATCATTTTCTAAAAAACTCCTTTTCCAAAAAGTTATAAGTCAATAAGTTGTTTTATAAGCAATCCCAAACACCCCCTAAGCATGTCCTGTAAAAATAGAAAGAAGTGTCTCTACATGAATATAAACAAAATGACTAAACTACCCTTGGGATCGATGCGAATTGTTTGAATACAGCTTATAAATAGAGGTATTACTTTGTGGACCCCAAACAATGCTTAACATATATATTTTTTTTGTATTTATAGATTGAATTCAATATAAATGAAAGAGCCTAACATAAGATGTCACAAAAAGACAACCACTACAATTGCAATTGGAAGAAAGGGTACTAGTTTTGAAGCTAAAAATCAGCATGAGCCTAATTGCAGCAATCTGTTCTACATGCATATAATAAAATGTCCAAAATACCCTTCCCATCATAACACAAGCTTTCAACATTTAAGTCAAGCTAAATCTTAGAGACCAAAAGGAAAATTACAAAAGATAGCCGTAACATTGGCTTGGGGACAATTAGGTAATTTTAGCTCCACATAATGAATTAGCGCCATGTTTTAGTTGACATAAAGAGCTCCTTTGCATGTGATAAAAAGAATACTAAGTTATAGTTGGTTCTAGACTTACTGCCACAAGGCTTAGATGATTGACAGAATCTCCCAAACCATTCCAAAGCTCTTTAAACGAATTGGTCTGCCTGCAGATGTTATTAAACAAACAAACATAAATTTCCTTAAGTTGTTATTTTAAAAGTAATCTTTATTATCTATAACATGAACACAATAAATCGCACGGAGAAAAAAACATCAGTCCATATACTGATTTAAAAAGAGTACCTTCCATTTGTATGAATCTCGAGAGCATCAACGTCATCTCTCTCAAGAAGTTTAGATGTCGCAGCAGCGTCTCTTACATATGATACAGCTTCTGTGTTAATGTAAGCATTTACCAGTATTATCATGAAAAGACCCCACACATACGTGAAAAAAAATGAAAAAACAAAGAGAAGAAAGCGACTAACTTATTTTATCATATGGACAAACCGGAAAACAACGTCCACAGCCATAGCAACGCTCTGTTGTTACTCCTGGCTTCATATGTTACAAGTTAATCAACAAACTTATAGCATAAAAGAGAAGACAATATTAAAGGATGTAATATTAGGCTAAAATAATGCTAAGAATTAAAAAATCTGGAACTAATACACGCCAACAGAGGGAATATTATGTATGAATGTTTAACGAACTTATTGCATAAGGGAAAAAGAATAATCTAGTTGAAAAAGAAAAGACCTTGGTTGGAGATTGCATTAGCAGGACATATATTTTCACATGGTCTTGAGCAGTCGATTGGACAATCATCTGGATCAAATTCTGTTAAGCTAATACAGAGTTAATGTCAAGCATTCCGCCCATCAACAGCCTTACAGGGCCTACATGAGATAGTGGTCCATTGTGTGTGTGTTGAATGAATCCTGCTTTGGTGTAAATATTTATAGGATTGTAACTGATAAAATAGCAAGTCGATTGGTTAATAATTCCAAGAGTAGAAGTGAAATTGTGTTTTTCAAAGCTTAAGCTTTTCATGTGACATTGAAAGATAAAGCAAACGGAGTAACATGTTGTATAAGAAGAGACGATAAGGGATTTAAAAATGACGGACCGGCTTTTCGGAAGTGAAGATCCTGATGATCATTGACACTAATCATAACCCAAGGCCGTCTAATAGGGAAGATTGCTCTTGCTGCATGGATTCCTTCATTGACCGCATTGAGGACCGCCACATCAGCAGCACAGTCGATGCAATCAACTAAAACAAACAGACAAAATTAGGCAAAGGCAGTGTTTGAATGTGATGAAGTAGTATGGTGTTCACCTCCGGCAAGAGTGTAAACAAGAGAAAGATTCCTAATATCCAGCACATCCTGAATCAGACAGACACTAGCATCAATCATTCAAAGAGAAAGAGTAACTAAGTGGTGATTGGAAATGATGATTAATTACCTCGAAGCTAGCACCGCAAATTAGCTTAACCCAATTGCCTTTCTGTAGAGAGTTTTGGGGGAAGGTTGCGATGGAAGGAAGGTTAGTTGTTGTAACTAGACCCCTCACTTTCTCAATGGAGTTGTTCACCTTCAGTAGTGGTTGTTTACCTGCACATATTCAAACAAAACCCTAGACTCAATGCGGCTGACTGAGTGTGTGTGTGTATCTGTAGGGAGAGAGATTACGTACGAGTGCTGCTGCTGCTGAGCAGATTGGCATGATGGCAACAGAAGAATTTGAGAGCCATTCAAGAATCTCAACTTCTTTATCTTCAAACTCAAATCAACATTTACATTATAGGGGTACTACATTTGAAGTCTTAATTGGATGTTAAGATATTGGCTTATTATTTATTCTTTTCTTTTCTTTTCTAAAACTAAAAATAGGTTAGATAAACTATACCATTTGTCTTGGATTAAAAACAAATGGTTGTTCTGGGTTTATGAACACAAAGTGTGTGTGGAGATGAAAAAGATTCAATAATATAGAAATGAAATATTGTCAAAATCAAAAGCTATAAATAAATACCAAGTGAGTTGAAAATGACAAATCTTATTATTTGGAATATGGGATATAATAATACATTCAGGATAATCTTTATAAAACCAATAACGGAAGTTAGGTTTCGCTCCCCGTCTCAACCCTCCTCTGCCTCCCATTTTCATCATCGGATTTGATATATATTTCCTCTGCCTCCCATTTTCATCATCAACCACACGGCCGTGTCTTATGAGATTTTTGAACATCGGTGGGTTCATTTATCACTATTATGTTACCCAGATCCAGGGAGTGATTTGTATGTTGTGTTCAAGGAATCAGTCTAACAAACATCAAACAAAGAACTGGGTTGGTAATTATATATATATATATATATATCTGGACTGCCATTTTGTTTACAGGGAGGGAGCACAAGCTCAAGTGTGTGTAGATCCTGCAAAGTGTGAGAAGAAGTGACACAATTGCTTTTTGACCCAAGAATGAATTCTCCAAATCTAATGAATCCCCTGACCTCAACATACTAATTAAGAAGCTGCTTTAAATTCAAAACCAATTTCCATATATCACCTTCCTCTTGCTTTTCCCCATTTTCTTGTTTTAAAAAAAAAAGGGCCTAGCAGAATGTGGCATGTTTTAAGGAGATGGGATACATGAAAGAATTTGAGTAAGAAAAACTGATCATTTGACCACTTCTCAACGTGTGACCACCATTGACCAAACAGTCATCATAAGCAAGTCTCTTGAAGAATCTTGGGTTGACCATTCTTGCTGAGGCGAACCAACCGCAATGAAGATGGATATTTGAAGGTGCACACCCTGATTGTGATGCACATGTGTTCACTATTTGGACTATGTATTCTGGTATCCCACTTGCTGACCCTTTGCTTTGTGAAATGCTCAAGTCTCTCGATGTGCAAGATGGACCTGCAGTTTCATATATATATATATATATTTTATTTTGCTTTTGTTAGTTAATTATTATATATAACAGCAACTACCAGCTTGTCTAGAAGAAACAAAATGAAAAAATGTCCTACTTATATATGGGATTTAACTTAAGTAATTAATTAATGCACTATATATTATGTTGTATGAGGTGAACACAGGACCTATTGCATGAAGTGCACATAATAACAATAACAATAATAATAATAATAATAATAATAATAATAATAATAATAATGTTGTATCACGTGCATGCTTTGTAGAAAAAAGGAAAAAGACCATTTGGTGATGCAGATGCTAAATAAGTATATGTTGTATAAAGTGTAAGTTGTACCATGTACATGCTTAGTTGTACCTTTGACAAATTACAACCAACATATTTCTGTGGAAGAGAGCGATCTACATCAGAAGAGAGACAGAACCCAAATAGGTAACTAGAGTATATTTATAAGTGGTTGTACTATGTTCTTGTAAACTTGTACATTTACCAAATTACAACTATTATTATTTGTTTAGATAGGGAAAATTAAAGGAAGACCGAACAGAACTCATGTCATATGAGTAATGCAATGAATCATCTGTAAACACAATCGCACCATGATATTGTCCGTTTTGGCAACCAGCATGCTCTCAGCGCCTGCCCCTCATGGTTTTAAAACGCGTCATGATGCCCCTTATAAGGAAGTCTATGTTCCCCTTCACAACCGATGTGGGATGTCACAAGCTGGTTGGTTATACCATGTGCATGCATCTATACTTGTACCTAGCTACCTTGCCAAGATTTTAATTATCAATTGTAACACAGGTAATTAAATGGATTTTTTTTTTTTTTTTTTTGACAAACACCCGTTCCATTTTTTTCAAGCAACAAAAGACGCTAGATGCTGTAAAATAGTGTAGGAAATATATATTGATCTTATTACTTGTAGTATATATGCATGTTTAGATTTAAAAAAAACCACTTTTCCGAAGGAATGTTAGCTTACCGCAGCAAGTCAAATAATAACATAATAATAATAATAATAATAATAATAATAATAATAATAATAATAATAATAATAATAATAATAATAATAATAATGTATGTTTTACATAAAAAAGAAGAAAGTAGAAATTAACTTTGACCTTGGAAAAGAAGCCTTCTGTAAGTGTGGTGGGATGAAGTTCTTGTATTTATCCAATAATGCAAATACTTGTTTGATGAATATGAACCTGAAGTTAAAAAACAGTTAAATTAAAGATGTTGCTTTATCATATTTAAGATGGAGAAGAAGATCGAGGTTAGCTACCTGAAAGAACTTGAAATTGAGATAGAACAAGCATGATGAACACCACTACGGAGAAGAAAACGATATGAACAAAACTCATGATGTATGACGTGGTACAAATTTATAGAAAATGAAGCTCACTCTTGGTTACTTTAGCATCATCATGATTCATGATGATGGGTGTATTTGCACGGTGGGGGTTTCAGGTGTTGAAGTGCAAGAAGGAAATTTAGATGATCCAATGTGGTTGGTACATATACACACGGTTGAGATTTTGAGGAAACGCCTAAAAATATGAAAACGTTGATAATGATTTTGATGTTGACATGTAGAGTAATATTATCAAAAATTCCATGCATATGCTACTCACATGCCAAAGACCATCCACATGCACATTCCACCATCTTTTTTAAACTCCCGTAACTTTTTTATACGTGATTATTTTTTTTAAATTACACCATAAAATCGAGTGTTTTATTATCTTTTCAACAAGTATACCATTGCTATACTTTTGAAATTAAAAAAAATGACATGAATTGGGTGTTCAAATAAAATCGTCATAAAACACACAGTTCAGAAAAACGTCATGAAAATACCCAGTTGAAAATGGCATAAAACACTCAAAACGCCATGAAAATACCCAGTTAAAAACGTCATAAAATATCCAATTCAGAAGAAAAAACATGAAAACCCAGTTGAAAACGCCATAAAAACACTCAATTCAGAAAACCCCATAAAAACTAGTTGAAAACGCCATAAAAAACCATGAAAACACAATTGAAAATGCCACAAAAAACTAAGTTCAAACAGCCATAAAAAACCCAGTTCATGTTTTTTCGAAAATATATCAATAGTGTACTCGTTGGAAAGATAAAAAAACGTTGAGTTTTATGGTGTAATTTTTTTAGAAAAATAATCACGTATAAAAAAATTATTGGTATTTAAATATGATGGGGGAAATTAGCATGTGCACCCTTGTTTGGATCTTCCAATTTTACACCTCCTGGTAGTTCTAAGATTTCCATTATTTACAAAAATGCTACCGCATCATCTTAGCCACAAATCACAAAGATCTTACAGATGAAAATCGTTCTCATTGTTTTTACACTTTTAGGCGTTTTCTTCTGATCCTATTTCCCCCTATATATACATACATAATTTGTATGTTTAAGATTAAAAAATAAAAAACCGTACGGATTTCATGTTAAGATATACTTCATTGAAATTTAAGTAAATTTTTGGTGCATCATTGAAATTGCTTTTATGCGAAAAAGCACACACTTAAGAGTTAATATTTACACATTTTTCCTTGCTATTTTTCTATATAGATATATATAGAAAGAGATAAATTATAAAAGTATATGTAAGAATAAGATATATGGACGTGAGGATAGTGGAAGCGAAGATAAATTGATGCACTTAATAGTTTGTACAAAGTATACTACACTATACAAATGATTATATCAATATCTTGCACAATTACCAATAAATAAATATAATGAATGTCCACAAATAGCATATTGTAATTCTCTAAATAACTTATAGTATTGCAAAAATACTAAACTAATGGACTAACATTAATTAATATAAACGAACATTATATATTATATAAAGTTTGGGAAAGTCTAAAAGTATATTTTGAAATCTTCCCAAAAGGAAACTTTAGTTTAGGGCATGGTGCTCAAGGTTTGACATGTGACCTTGGACCGGAGACTTATAACTTCTTTGGTAAGACATCCATTTCAAAACGTCAAATGTGGTGTTCTTCATGGTTTCCTTTATTATGGCATATATGTTGATATATATAGCATTTAGTTTTACAAAATGTAACATTTCTTTATGGAAAACGATAACATAAAGCTTAGGGTTGTGTTTAAGGGTGGGTTTTAAGCTTTTGATGATTAAAGTAATAGTTTAAACATGATCACTTAAATGATTAATATTTTCGGTTAAATAAAAAATCACTGAAGCTAAAAACTATACATAAACATAACCATGTATGGCTCGTAGATTATTTAGAACTAGTTATTAAAAAAAGATAGAACATATCACCCATTAGTTGGCAGAATCGAATAACCATTTTGGTTGTAAATAAGGAGTAAAAGTACATGGTAACATGTTATCTTTAAATTTTAAAAATAGTACTAAGTATTTATAAAGTTATCATATAAATTTATTATCGGTTTTATGAACATATCTATACATTTTTCTTTCGTTAGGTGATGGAAAGGAATTCCAAAGAGTGAATTTCAGTTTTAATACATATTTATTATTTGTATATTACTTTAGTATAACAAATATATTGAATTAAGGCTGCAAATATTGCAAGTAGATGCGGAAGGGCAAAATTGGATTGGAACTAGGAGCCATTAACTGGTGAGGACAAGGTGTTGGAGCTCTTCTCTCTGTTGGATATGTTCTTTTAGCTTCAGGTTTAAGTGGGTAAAGATTCTTGGACCAGGTCAGGAAATAAGAATGGCAAGTTCTTGGTTTCAGCAGTTAGAAGTCTATTGATCTCTTGCTTTTTCGCGACCGTCGTATGGAATGGGGTCAGCTGATCCCTCCTATCCATGGCAAAGATCTCATGGAATTGCATAAATAAAGTGGCAGCAGATAAGAAGATCGTTCAATCAGTAGTGCTGATTGTTAGTTGGTGCATATGAAGAAACGTGAAACAAGGTGATTTTTTCTAATGAGCAATGGAGCAAAAAAAACATCTTGGGAGATATCAAGTATCTTAATTTAGATTGGAACAACTAGCAAAGGAAAATGATATAATGGTTTTCGATGTATCGATGAAACCTAGCGCCTGCTAGTGTATTGCTAGCAGGTTGTTGGCTCTTTGCTTGAATGAAATTTGTTGTTCCAAAATAAATAACAAATGAATAAAACTCGAGCTTCATGAAAATTATACAAAATCGAGCTTGGACTTTAAAAATGGAGTTTGAATAGAGTCGATCTTGAGCTCTGTTAGGTTAACGAGTCGAGCTTGAGATATGTTAGGTTAAATGTGTCGAGCTTAGCTGTGTTGAGTTAGACAATCTGAACTTGAGTTCAGTTAAGTTATTGGGTTGAGTTGGGGGCTAGACGAAGCCAAGCTAGACTCGTTTACACCCCTAACAACCAACACATTGTGCAATGAGTGTGAGTTGTTATAGGTGAGTGTCCTCTTAGGAAGTCTATAATTTATCAACAATATTTGGTTTGTAAAAGAGATCACATGTTAAAAATGATATCATAACAATTTATGTATGTTTACGCGGTGGTGTAAACATTATCGATGATGGTGATTCCCAACGAAATAACACCTTAGACAAATCCCTAATTTCGTTCATCCACGTGAGAGTTACGGGGAACGATTGTTATTAACGAGGGACTAAGAGAAGAACATCACATTTACATGTGCTTAAGATAAACGTTATATCAAGTTGATTGATATATTGATAAGTCTCTGGTTAGCAACCAAAAACAAAACTATAAGCAACATGGGAATAGGGATGGCAATAATCTCAATCTAGAGTATTTATCAGGTAATTACTCATCAGGTGTTAGGTAATTACAAAGAGGAAAGTGAATATGGGGCTTGTAAGTTATATGCGAAACGAACCAAAAATACGTAGTTTTGACTATATATATATATATATTTAAAAAATTATTTCATTTCAAAATCAACTCTATCATCATCGCATCTTTCATGTTTTTATCCCACTACCCAATTTCATACCTGATTTTCATGCCTCCTAACTCAATCGCAATTTCTAGTTTGGATTAGAAATACCCTAAAAGTGATTCAATCAAAATACATCTTGATAATGAGGTTGCTATGAATCGGAAATCATTGAAAATACGTTTCAGTTACCTAAGCAAAGTATCACTAGGTTTTAAGAGAATTCAATAACGAGGTTAGTATGATTCAAATCCTAAATCATTCATTAAATCTATTTATTCTTACTATTTTCTGGTAATCATGCATTTTTTTATGTTATCTGTTTTAATATTCAGTTCTTTGTATTCCCCTGTTCTTGTTCCCGAGGAAAATTAAAGTTCTATGATTTCTTTTCGTGGGTGCAGATTACTTTGAAAGTGACATGAAATGGAATGACACATTAATTCTGTAAATTTCAAGAACGTAAATCGCCAATCTTAGCATGAGTAGTTTTTATTTTAACTATATCATCCCAAAAAAAAACGACTTGTTGTTTGAAACAACTAGCCTATTACCATTAAAGATATAAGAAAGAAAAGATTGGGGAAATGGATATCTTATTTTTGGTATAAAATATGGATCACATGTGCCTCTTTTTATAGGCTTACAAGATGGGTGTTAAGTACATGGAGAGTCATGATATAATGGTAAATACAAGTGGATAGTCACATCATAAATAGATAATAATTCATAACACTCATCCTTGACTATCCACGTGACAAAATAATATATTATTCTTATAATATGCTTGGTGATGCTGGCTCGCTAAAAACCTTGCCAAGAAAACCCATTGGGATAAAACCATAGCTAAGGGAAAAAGAGTGCAGCGCGTATTATTCTCCCCTGATTATTTAAGCTCCTTAAGTCGACACATCCCGATCCCATGAACCAATTTCTTGAATGTAGAGGTCGGAAGTGATTTAGTAAACAAGTCTGCCAAATTGTCGCTAGAACGAATTTGTTGGACAATATTATCTCCATTCTTTTGCAAATCATGTATGAAAAAGAACTTTGGTAAAATATGCTTCATTCTGTCTCCTTTGATGTATCCTTCCTTAAGTTGAGCAAAGCATGCTGCGTTGTTTTCATGTAAAATTGTTGGTCCCTCATCTCTCATAGAAATGCCACAAGACCCACAAATGTGTTATATTACATTCCTTAACCAAACACATTCTTGGCTGGCTTCATGAATCGCCAATATTTATGCATGATTAGATGATGTGGCTGTGGTTGTTTGCTTTACATAATGCCATGAAATAGCAGTACCTCCACTTGTGAATAAATATCCAATTTGAGATTTTCCAGTGTGAGGATCAGACAAATACCCTGCATCAGCAAAACCAACCAAACTTGTTGCCGATTGGTTAGTAAAATACAAACCCATATCGTTTGTACCTTGAAGGTATCGAAATATTTGTTTTACCCCATTCCAATGCCTCTTTGTTAGGCATGAACTATGTCTTGCCAATAAATTTACAGAAAATGATATATTTGGTCGTGTATGACTAGCAAGAAACATTAGCGCACCAATTGCACTTAAATATGGTACTTCTAGATCAAGAATTTCCTCTCCATCGTTCGGAGGTCGGAATGGGTCTTTCTCGACATCAAGAGATCTTACAACCATTGGAGTACTCAATGGATGTGATTTTTCCATATAGAATCTTTCAAGTAACTTTTGTATGTAGTTTTGTTGATGCACAAGGATTGCACCCTTAAGATGTTCGATTTGTAACCCGAGACAAAATTTTGTTTTGCGAAGGTCTTTCATTTCAAATTCTCTTTTCAAATATTCAACCGCCTTCTGGAGCTCCCTAGAGTTCCAATTATATTCAAGTCATCAATGTATACAACAATTATAACGTGTTCAGCTTCTGACATTTTTATGAAGATACATGTGCATATTGAATCATTTTTATAACCTTCTTTCAACAAATACTCACTAAGGCGATTATACCACATACGCCCAGATTGTTTTAGCTCATTAATGATCTGTTTAATTTAATTGAAAGATGTTCTCGATAACTAGATGTACATGAGTTTGGCAATTTGAATCCTTCAGGGAGTTTCATGTAATTAGTATCAAGTGAGCCATAGAGGTAGGCTGTCATAACATCAATTAGACGCAAGTTAATACCTTCTTGTATTACCAGACTAACAAGATAACGAAAAGTTGTCGTATACATCACAGGATAATATGTATCCTCATAATCAATCCCAGGTCTTTGCGAAAATCCTTGTGCTACTAATCTTGCCTTGTATCGTACGATTTCATTTTTCTCATTACGTTTTCGCACAAAGACCCACTTATATCCGATAGGCTTTACACCTTCAGGTATAGGGACTAGTGGTCTAAAAACTTCTCATTTATTGAGGGAATCTAATTCTGCCTTAATTGCGTCTTTTGAGTTTGGCCAATCATTTCTTTTTTTACATTCCTCAACAAAATTTGGTTCTTGATCCTCATTATTTTCCATTACTTCTAGCACTACGTTATATGAAAAATTGTCATCGACGTCGATTCATTTCGGTTCCATACCTTTCTAGACATGATATAATTTATTGAGATCTCTTCATTTTCAGGTACCTGAAGTTCTTCTGGAACCATCATGTCTAGTGTCTCTTCAGGAGACTCTTTTTTGGCATTATCATTACCTCGGAGTGACCATCTCCATTATTTGCTCCTTTTTTCTTTCGAGGATTTTTATCTTTAGAACCGATTGGTCTACCACATTTGAGGCGTGCATTAGACTCATTTCAACATATGGTTGTCCTTCTAGGACACTTATTTTTACTGGAGCATTAGCATCTG
The DNA here is from genome assembly GCA_947069175.1 of Scalesia atractyloides. Taxonomy (NCBI): domain Eukaryota; kingdom Viridiplantae; phylum Streptophyta; class Magnoliopsida; order Asterales; family Asteraceae; genus Scalesia; species Scalesia atractyloides. The sequence goes on along the minus strand of CAMTDV010000002.1, from coordinate 82,656,760 downwards.
GTATGTGTGACTTACTCACTCTCTTTGTATCAGTGAATGCGTCTGGTAATTGATTTGTTAATCTTTGTAAATGAATTATCCTTTGAACTTCTAGTTCACGCTGTTTAGTAAGAGGATCAAGATGAGATAATGATAATTTATTCCAAATTATATTATTATTTTTCAGCTGCTTTTCATCTCCCCCTAATGTTGGGAATGTTGTTTCAACAAAATGACAATCACCAAATCGAGCCGTAAATGAATAACATGTTGATGTCTCTAGATACTTAAGAGTCAATGGTGATTCATACCCAACATATATTCCTAACCTCTTTTGAGGTCCCATCTCTGTGCGTTGTAGTGGAGAGATCTACAGGAATATACATAGGAAGATGGTGAGTTTATACATAGGAAGATGGTGAGTTTATGGAGTGTTTGACCTTCCTGACTTTCGTCCTCCACGTAGCTGCCTACCCGACATCTACATGAATATACATAGGAAGATGGTGAGTTTATGGAGTGTTTAGGGGTCATGTGTCTTAAAAAATGAAATTAACATAAATATCAATAATGCAACTACATCCATAGGATGTCTTGGGTTTGCTCATGTTGGGCCTCAAATGTCCCCCATACCTTCACCTGTATAGTCATGTGGGCCCCCATGACTATTGGCTTGGTAGGATTCACATTAGTATTGGCGATTTAACACTCGCATGACCCGAATGAAAACCACAAAATATGTTTACGAGATGTATAGTCGGAATGTGTCCAGGTGTAGACACAATGACAACTCAAAGTGGGGTTAGCTCACACGACGTTTGGTATAGCATGCTTTGGCCTAATAGGTACTTCGTACTCTCATCGTTAGTCCCCAGGTAGGCAAACTGGTCCTTTATTTTGGATTTATACGAATGCCAAGCCTAGACAGGACGTTCCGACTACCGGTACTTGTACCCTTCCAGTTACTACATGCCCATCATGAGAACTCACTTTGATGAGATTTGAAAATACAAAAATCATTGTAAAGCAATCATGAAAATGATGTGGTGTGTGCTTTCATGGATATGATATGTTATAAGAATATGGTTCATGATAAGCATTATATGATAATATATACTTTTGAACATGCTTGAATAACATTGAATGTAACATTTAACATAAAACATATAAACATCATGAAATTTGGCATGTAACACACAAAAATCTTAAAAATTTCTAATCAACTATAGTATAGGCTCTAAGGGTCTAATAACCTATCCTATATCCCTATAGTCATGGCTCTGATACCAATCTGTCACACCCCGACCCGCAGCGGAATAAGAGTCGGGGCATAATTGGGTTATCACCAAAGCTCATGATGTTTACTAATATGTTTCATATTTATTAAATCCAAATTACATTTCAATGTTCCAAGTCAAATTCATACAATACAAGGAAAGGAAAAATTAACTAAATCAAATCCATAATCTAAACTGGTTTACTCTTCTAAGCCGCCCTATATGTTTCTTGCTTCAACTTGATCACCTGTATCATGTGTAAAAATGGGAAAATTTTGGGTCAACAAAAGTTAGCGAGTGAACCTTGTTAAAAACATTTGTTATCGATTCATTATTGTAATTAATTTAGGAAAATTGTGCAATAATCATATATGAACAAATGTATGTAAACATAACGATCACAAACCACCTTGCTTAAGCATGAAATAAGAATGACAATGTATATGTTGGCAACGTCCCGTTCACGCTCATAGGTAATGGGGAACGGACGGCCTATGCTAATGTATGTGAGATCAAGGCTCAATCAAACGGAGCCGATCTTATGTTGGCAACGCCTGGTTCACGCTCATAGGTAATGGGGAACAGCTCACGCTCATAGGTAATGGGGAGCGGCGGCCTATGAAATGTATGTACTGAAATGATAAAATTAATCTAAACTTCAACCACACAAACAATGGATACACATTGATTACACATTTGATCATGAACATGATGGATGCACAAATGTTTAATTATAATAAATAAATACGACACATGATACACCCCAAAATGTGATTAAAACGGGGAATTGGTAGAGATTCACTCACATTGGGTGCGTTTGTTTGAAGATGTTGATTGCGCACGAGTTTAGGGGATTGATCGACGAGAGATAACTAACCAAATAAATAACGAAAAGGTACGGTAAGTATGTGGATTTTATTAACTATTTTAATAGGATTTTTGGGTATATTTTTGTGAGTTTAAGGCTACTTTCTAACTTTAAAAATGTTATTTCTAGGTATTTTTAATTGATTTTTAAAATAAATAAATAAATAAAAACAATAAAAAAAAGATTGACTTTTTGACTTTGACCGTTGACCGTTGACCGGTTCGGTCGGTTATATTGTTGCACTGAGCGAGGTTCGATCCGGTGACCTCCCGTATGCGTGCACGCAGCTCTACCAACTGAGCTACGTGTCTAACCCGAAATAATTCTGTTTTTAATTATACTTATATACTATTTAGTTTAATCCGAAAATCCTTTATTTTTAAAAAGATTTTAAATGTATCGAACCGGTGCTGACCACAGGTCTTGAACCCGGGACCTGTGAGTTAGCGTACACACAGTCCACCGCTGGACTGTGTGTCTAACCTGGTTATTAACTCGGTTTTTATTATACTTAACATGGTTTGTGAGTTAACCCGGTTCAGTAAAAAAAAGGCAATTTTTTTATTTTGAGAGAGTAAAGCTGGGACATGATTCGAACTCGCGTCGCATGTGTATTTGTTGCACACAGTTCACCGCTGGACTGTGTGTCTAACCCGTTCATTAAACCGATTTTAATTAATCTTATATTATACACAACTTCATCTTCTTCGTTCAAAACACAGACATCGACCAATTGACTGTTATTTGTTAAATTAACTTAACGAATGTTATGAGCCATCGTAAAGTAATGAACGGAAAAAGGTTTGAGGGTTGATTGTACCAAACTGTTCGTCTTTCTTCAGATGTCCGGCAAGGTCGTCGGCTCCGTTTTGGTGAGCTTCGGCTAATAGGATTTGCCAACAAATTTGGAGGGATTAGATGTGGAATGGAACTACTGGGTAATGACTATCAGTAAGTTAAAAGAATCATACCGGTTAACAGCAGGTTCTTAAAATTTCAGAATTTCTCCGGCGAAAACAGATAATCCGGCAACGTCGTCTGGAAAGGATTCTGGGTGAGGGATTAATATTAGAATTTTGTCTAATAAAGGAATGAAACAGAAAAATCGAAGTAATTACCGTGTAGATGGAAGTCTCGGTTTTCCGGCGACTTGCAGATATTTTCCGGCGAGTGAATTTTCATCGAGAAGAGGTGCGATTTGTGAGCGAAAAGGCTTCCAGTGGATTGTGGGTGAATTTATAGGGAAGAATCGTGACGTATAGAGTCGGATTTCAGTCTTGATTCAAAGTCAGCCGTTCTCCGGCGGTTACGACGGGTGTCGCGGGTTCAGACGTCGGTTATAACCGTCGTTAGAGTTAATTCTTCGGTTAAATTGGACGAAAACGTTAATTATCGGCGAAGTCGTCGGGATTTCCGACGACTGCTAATTGGGCGCGATTTGACTGGATTTGACTTCCGAGATTCATCTTTTTAATTAATTGTTTTGGTATTTTAACAAAGAATCAAAGTGGCGGAGTGGTTGATTGTGTGAAAGTTAAGTTTGTGGGGATTTCCGGCTGACCCGGGTTCGACTCCCGGCAGCCGGTTTTCCTTTTTAATTAATTTTCTTTTACTATTTAACAATTATAATTTATATCTTCTAATTTGTTTATTAATTTTGTATTGTTTAAAATTAAAATATGTCATAAATAAACAACAAAATTTAAAACTGATTGTTCGGTTAATAAACGAATCAGGTTTTGAAAACCCGTTTTTCGACGGATGTTACAACTCACATGTGACCAATAGCTGATGCATCAATTAAGACCATAAAGTATCTAAATGGTCCACTAGGAGGGTGTATAGGCCCACATATATCCCCATGTATTCTTTCTAAAAAAACTCAAGGATTCTGTCCATACCTTAACTGGTGATGAGAGAGTGATTAACTTCCCTTGTGAGCATGCAACACATGTAATATCCTTAGATTGAAGAATCTTCTGGTTCTTTAAATAATAACCACATGAATTTTCTATAATTTTCGCATCATTATTGATCCGGGATGGCTTAACCGGTCATGCCAAACTATAAAATTTTCTCGGTCCATAAACTTATGGTTTATGATTGATTTGATTCAACTGCACCAATTTTAGTAAAATACAAACCAGAGGAAAATGCGGGTAACTTCTCTAATATATGCTTTTTACCCGAAATCATACATGTGATTTGAAGGTACTCATCATGTCCTTCACTTATAATCTCAAGATGATATCCATTTAGACGAATATCTTTAAAGCTTATAAGATTTCTTTGAGATAGTGGGGAGAATAATGCATTGTTAATTTTGAGTAAAGTTCCACTTTGTAGAACTACATAAGCTTCTCCAAAGCCTTCAATTAATTTTGTTTTACCAGATATAGTACCAACGCTTACTTCTTTCATTGTTAAAACAGAGAAATATAATTTTTTTCTTTAGAATCATATGCGTAGTAGCACTGTCTATTAGACATACATCTTCACCACTAATAGGACGTTTAGTTAAACACTCCATATGCTTTAAAACAGAATAAAATTTCATAAATAAAAGTCTAATATGGTTCAAACATAACAAATCCCATAAAGTGCCCCAAAAATACTTCAAAACAAAATCCCAAACAAAATGTCTTGATAAAATATTAAGGGAATAACATAATTTTAAATATAATCATTCACGCATAAGGAAAATTGCAAGCATCCAACTGGTTGGTAGCTACCACGATATCACCAGAATCCAAATTTGCTTGCTCGATAAGGAAATCATCATAATCCAGATTAGTTGCATTAGTAAGGTCCTTTTCACCCTTGGGACATCGGCATTTCCATCTTCATATGTGAAATTTGTCTCTATTCTTTTTCCTTTGTCTTTTATAAATTAATTGTAAAGCTCTACCAAGTGTCTGGCTGTACCACATGTACCAGCCCAGTGATTGTTACTTCCACATCGATAGCATGCATTCGATGGATTCCATTTTTCTTTTTACTTTTTCCATCATTGGATTTCTTTTCATATAATCATGCAACCTCTGGTGGGTTCCTTTGTTTTTAAAAGAAACACCATGATAATTCCCCCGACCATATCCACGTCCACGTTCATGACCACGACCACGAACATGACCATGACCACGCCCACGTTGATAGCCACGACCATGTCCATGACTTGCACTTTGGTCATTATATGTTGCCACATTCACTTTTGGGAATGGGGCTATACCAACCAGATGAGTTTCATGGTTTTTCATTAGGAGCTCATTATTTTGCTCAGCCACAAGCAAACATGATATTAAGTCACTGTATTTGATGAAGCCCCTTTCACGATATTGTTGTTGCAAGACAATGTTTGAGGCGTGAAAGGTGGAGAATGTTTTCTCCGACTTCTCTTTATCAGTAATATTTTCACCACATAGAATCAATTGTGACGTGATTCTAAACATTGCCGAGTTATACTCACTTATAGACTAAAGTCTTGCAACCTTAAATTGAGCCATTCATAACGAGCTCTTGGTAATATTAATGTTTTCTGATGGTCATACATTTCTTTCAAATTGGTCCGCAGGACGAGTGGATCTTTGATAGTGAGATATTCATTTTTCAAGGACTCATGAATATGGTGGCGTAAGAAAATCATTGCCTTTGCTTTATCTTGGGTATTTGTTTTATTTACTGCTATAATTTTTCCCCAAGGTTATTGGTATTTAGATGGATTTCAGCATCCAAAGCCCATAACGAATATTTTTTTCTAGTGATGTCTAAAGCCATAAACTTAAGCTTTGCAAGATTCGACATAACTAACTATGTTAAAGAAATACGCATGAATTAATGCATGTTATTCAAATTAGAATCAAATAAAATTTAGTAATCATTATTGACTATAAAATAAAACAAGACTAGCAAAATAATAATATATTCAGGCATTACCAATTAAAGTTTGTTTACATATATTTGTATATGATATATCTATGCATATATAGATATTAGGTTACTTAATAGATGGAAAATGTCAATAATTTGAAATTCATATACTTTAGTTTGTCAAAAATTTCCCTCTTAATTATTATTATGCTAAACAATGATATACTAATGTTACATTGTGATAACATAATAAACAACTGCATATAGTTTATAGATTAGTAAATAAGTAAATACAATCTGGTAATTAACGAAAATGTAACCAGTGATGAAATACTAAATTATACTACAAGTGTATTTTGTTTTATTTATTTAATTATTTTTGTATGTTTTACCAACTTAAAATAAATCCAAACAAATAAATATGTAAATTACATGACTTAATATAATTAATTCTATAAGCCTGACAAAACTCATCAGGTTATAAACAACAATTTATGATATCTTAATTTTATCTCAACATAATTGGCATAAAAAGCAATTTTAACTGGTTAAAGCCCAATTTTGTCAAATTTATTGCCATTTAATAAAATATAATAAAGAAATATGGAAGAAAGAATGTGATCAAATTCTTTAATAACAACAAAATAGGTGTTCGGAGTTCATATTAGCCATTGTTTTACTTTGTAAAATTCTTTTGTGAGTTATGATGAAAATAGATACAATAGTGAGCCACATCACATTATAAAATTCTAACTCTAGATAAGAACATGTAACAAGCTAAACTGACAATCCAAAAAAATAATTATTCATACCTTTTCTTATTTAACATCAGTGTATGTATACTATCAAGCATAATATAATAAAGGAAAATATGTGTTTTTAGCTATATCTTTTTACGAAAAACTCTTGTGATTCATTAAAAACAAAACTTTTGATTGTGAAAGATGAAATAAAGTTTTTTGGCTTAACATTAAAAGAGTACATAAAACTATTTTCACCCCCCCCCCCTTTGTTTAGATTAAATAAAATATATAACTAATAATATCATAATGGTCATTTGAACAAAACATTTATGTGTTTTGTTTCTTGATTTAAGCTGTGAATAAGATCCATCAACATACCGAAATTATTAACTAGTTTAAATGACAAAATAAGTTTTGTCATCAATTTTAAAGACATGGAATATATTTTCCACTCATTGTCTATAATGAAATATAATGAGATGATTATCATCCTTTCTGCTTATAAGAAACATGAATCAACATCCATTTTTTATTTTGGATTTGTATAAACAATTTAGTAAACAATAAATATAAATATTCCAGACTTGTATATAAGTAAACTTGTGAATTATTTTGTGAGATTTAAGAGAGAACAAAACAGGGATCACATGTGCCTCTATTTATAGGCTTACAAAATGGACAATATAATGATAAATACAAGTGAACAGTCACACTATAAATAGATAATAATTCAGCGCGATGATCCTCGGAGTTATCTTATTTTTGAGGTGTGTGTGGGTGATTTATGTCTGAGCTCTAGAAGTCCTATTTTAGAGTAAGGCAATAAGAGAATGGATTCTTCGGTTTTCCGGCGAGTAACTGAGAATTCTGGTGACTTACAGGGACAGCTTCAGGGTGTTTTAGCGAGAGTTATAGAGAGAGGTTGAGAGATTGAACGAATTCGTTTGTGGTGAAATCGATTGGTATTTATAGAGTAACCAGTCAAATCACTGATTTCGGTTTCGATGATGAATTTAGGATCTATGATTAAGCTTCGGTTATGAATCATTGGTTCAACGTTTTTATTCCGGAAATCATGTCTTTGAAGAGGGAAACAGCTACGAGATTTTTGGGTGTGATGATTTGAACATCATCTGGCGGATACAGATCCGCCCGATTTGCAGGTTTTGCAGAATTCTAATATAGGGATTAACTATTTTCAGTTATAGCACATATGTGTGTGTAGCGTAGTGGTGAAGTCTGTGTGTTGATCCATCGGGGACCCGGGTTCGAAACCCGGCTACCCCTCTATTATTATTTTTTTTTAACCTTTTTATTTTATTATAATTTCCTTTATTATTTAATTAATATCTTAATTATCTAATTTATTTATTTATGAAACTTACATTTTATAAAATGAAATGCGTAACGAAACTTTTTAAATAAATTCTCAAGTTTTTAAACAGAGCGGGTTTTGGAACCCGTTTTTCGACGAATGTTACAGTATCCCCTACTTTTAGAAATTTCGTCCCGAAATTTAAGTAGTAGTATATTTGACTCGAAAGGATGGGTGTGTTAATTTGACAATTACATGTTCAGAAGAGGGTGAAAGTTTAAATTTTTATTTGAGGCGGTAACGTTCCTAGTAAGGGTTGAATATCCTGCTACAGGATCGCTTTTTGATGCCTAAAGTATGAAAATGCGGAACATGGATTAACAGAGTTGATTGACTAGGCATGATCTCATGCATAAGAGTTTTGAGGGAATTGATACGCTTGAAAAGATAAGGTTATATCATAAAACAAAACTTCAACCATGATGATACTAAAACCTACACGGAACCTCTCATATCCGCCTGACAATGCCTCTGATCCTTTGACAAGAATACTTATATATAGAAAGTACCAGCGGCGTATCCACCATATTCTTGTCAAATTTTCATTAGCTTTGTCAGTAAGTTATGATTAGTTCTATGTGACTCTAAAATCTACAAAACAAACACAACAGCCAAAGCTTGAGTCTCAAATCTGAAAGGATACATGATCGAATGATGACAGTACCTCTCTCGTTTGTTATGATGAAGGGGTTAGTCTATGTAAAAGTGAGACACAACCCAGCTTCTTTAAATGATGAGATCGAGATACGTCGAGATGTATGATGATATGAAAATCAATGAGTAAAGATATAAGACTGTAATATCAATTCGCATTAAAATTCTTGGATACATAAATTCCCAGTTTACAATTGGGACACGTAAAGATTGAGATAACATAAAGAAAACATAAAAAAAACTAAACGGTTGGAGTTGAGTCTTGACTCTTGGTGAGGGAAGGCTAGTTGGGTGGTTCGTTTGGGCCGTTATTATCTTCAACAGGATTGGCGTTGATGTTGTAAGCTCTTCCTCTTGCTGGTGGTAGAACTGGGTTTGCTTGATTTGCTTGGTTAACTGGGTTTGCTTGAGCTTGGGCGTTTATGATGTTAACCAATCGAGGGCACGTGTTTCTAAAATGGGTAGGGTCGCCATAATTAAAACAAGCTCGAATATATGGAAACATGGGGTATTGGGGTTGTTGATATGTTTGGATCATGTTTTGAGTAGAGGGTGAGGCTTGGTTTTGAGGGGCACGACAAGTTTTGCTCCAATGACCATAATGCCCACAATTTGCACACAGTCGACAAGGTACGGTAGATGGATGGTGATAAAAACAGGTGTTGCATTGAGGGTGAGGATTGGCAACGTTTTGATCTTCTTGGTTGATTGGGTTGACGGGATTAGCGGTAAGGGCTTGTTGAACTTGAACTACGATGTTGGGGATTACGGCAGCCATTTGTTGAGAGATTTGGGCAGCCATGCGCTCACGGGATTTTCCTGATCTTATACTTTTACGAGAGAGACTAGAAGACATCTACAAGGAATACGTATCGAGAGTATGAGTTTGACGTTTTAGGTGTCATGTGTCGTATTTAGAAATGAACATTCACAAAAACAAATGAATAGCATAAATTTACTACATCCATAGGATGTCTTGGGCTTTGCTCATGTTTGGGCTTCCATATGTCCCCTTACTTGGCCTTGGTAGTCATGTGGGCCCCCATGACTACTGGGCTTTGGTAGGGTTCATATTGGTGTTGGCCTGTTAACACTTGCGCCACCCGAATGAAAATCGTAAAAAACATGACAGCAAAGTATGAGGTCGGATGGTGTCCTGGTATGGACACAGTGACAACTCAAAGTAGGGTTAGTTCGAACGACGTTTGGTGTGGCATGCTTTGGCCTAATAGGTCCTTCGTACTCTCATCGTTAGTCCCCAGGTAGGCAAACTGGTCCGTTATATTGGATTTATACTAATGCCAACCTAGACAGGACGTTCCGACTACCGGTACTTGTACCCTTACAGTTACTACATGCCTGTCGTAGAACTCACTTTGATGAGATTGAAAAACGAAAAATGCGACAAAATCTAGAATAAAGGAAATATGAGGATGATTTGAATATGTGAACATTGAAATATGCGTGATGAATGTATATGTAAGCATGTTATGTTTGACAATAAGTATAACTCATTAAGTATCGCACAAAATGATAGTGGAAGTGTTTGCATGCATTTGTGTGTGTAATAAATACGAATCAAATAAACATTATGAGTTTGCATGTAACCACATAAACAATTAAAATCTAATCAACTATAGTATAGGCTCTAAGGGTCTAATAACCTATCCTATATCCCTATAGTCAAAAGCTCTGATACCAATCTGTCACACCCCGACCCGCAGCGGAAATGGTAGTCGGGGCATAATTGGGTTATCATCAAAGCTCATGACATTTACTATAGAGTTTCATATTTATTATTTCTCTTTAAAGAAGAAGTTACAATAAACATACAAGCACAACCTGTTCAAATACATTTTCATTCGAATTACAAACTAAAGTATCCATTAAACAAAGATCATACAATTACAAAGGAAAACTAAACTAAATGTCCATTCCAAAGCATTAACTTGTTTATTTTCTAGGTCATCCTACGTGTTTCTTTTCTCAACTGGATCACCTGTATCATGTGTAAAAATAGGGTTTTTGGGTCAAAATAAGTTGGCGAGTGAATCTTATGAAAACATTTGAACGAATTTGTTATATTGGTTATAAAAAGGTGCATAACCACATATGAGTAAACGTAAATGTAAATTTAATCACAAAACACATAATATCAATTAATGCACAAGCACACACACCAAATGATGAACAATGAGATCAAGGCTCAATCCAACGGAGCCGATCTAATGAGGCACGCGATGTTCAACTCGTCTCCCACGAGGAACTGATGGGCCTAATGAATGATTTGCACGCAACTTGACAAAATGTAAACACGCATTACAACAAACAATATTTACATCATAAGTTTAGGTCATATAATGGTAATAGCACAAGTTTGAATAAACGAAATAATTAAAGCGACACATGATACACCCCAAAACATGAATAAAAAGGGGAATTTGTAAGGATTCACTCACAGTGGGTGCGTTCCTTGATGACGATGAATGCGCACGAATATTATGATTCAACCGACGAGGGAGAAACTAACCTAAATAATAACGAAATGATTCGGTAAATAAATAAATTTTATTTGAGATTAATATTTTTTTGTTAGTGCTCTTAATGGGATTGTTAGATTTATTTTTGTGAGTTTAAGGAAATTTTCTATCTTTAAGAATCTTATTTTTAAGTATTTTTAAATAATTTTCCAATTAAATAAATAAATAAAAAGAAATAAAAAAAATTGACTTTTTGACCGATGACCGTTGACCGGCCGGACTGTGGTTTTATATGCGCTGAGTGAGGTTCGAACTCGGACCTCTCGTATACGTGCACGCAGCTCTACCAACTGAGCTACGTGTCTAACCCGAAATATTTCTGATTTTAATTATATTTATATACTAGTTAGCTTAATCCTTATTTTAGTTTTATTAAAAAGGTTTCATAATATGCCAAACCCGGTTTAAGTATTCCGAATCGAACTCGAGCTCTTCAGTTTACGTGCACACAGTCCAACCAGTTGGGTTGTGTGTTTAACCTGTTTATATACTGAATTATACTATATTTATATACATGTTGAAGGATGTTCTGAATAGGTTTTAAAAAGGCTTGGTTTTATTTCAGAAAGTCGAAACATGTGTGGCTCGAACCCGGGATGTATGCTTTATAATTGCACACAGTCCACTGCTGGACTGTGTGTCTAACATGGTTAAAACATCAAGATTAATTATACTTATTTTCTAGGTAAAACTTCATCCTCTTCCTCGACACTACCCAGAAACAAAATCCGACTGTTATCTATATCTTATCAATTCTGGTTACTGGTTTACGAACTAACGGAATCAAATATGAACATAAAAAGGTTTTAAAGGTTCATACCCACTGGAGAATAGAACTTTGATGATCCCGGTGACCAACTCCGGCGAGTTCCAATTTTTCCGGCGAAGCTTAACTTGCGATAGATGCTCTACAGGGAGTTTGAGGTGTGTGTGGGTGATTTATGTCTGAGCTCTAGAAGTCCTATTTTAGAGTAAGGCAATAAGAGAATGGATTCTTCGGTTTTCCGGCGAGTAACTGAGAATTCCGGCGACTTGCAGGGACAGCTTCAGGGTGTTTTAGCGAGAGTTTAAGAGAGAGGTTAAGAGATTGAACGAATTCGTTTGTGGTGAAATCGATTGGTAGTTATAGAGTAACCAGTCAAATCACTGATTTCGGTTTCGATGATGAATTTAGGATCTATGATTAAGCTTCGGTTATGAATCATTGGTTCAACGTTTTTATTCCGGAAATCATGTCTTTGAAGAGGGAAACAGATACGAGATTTTTGGGTGTGATGATTTGAACATCGTCTGGCGGATACAGATCCGCCCGATTTGCAGGTTTTGCATAATTCTAATATAAGGATTAACTATTTTCAGTTATAGCACATATGTGTGTGTAGCGTAGTAGTGAAGTCTGTGTGTTGATCCATCGGGGACCCGGGTTCGAAACGCGGCTACCCCTCTATTATTATTATTTTTTTAACCTTTTTATTTTATTATAATTTCCTTTATTATTTAATTAATATCTTTATTATCTAATTTATTTATTTATGAAACTTACATTTTATAAAATGAAAAATGCGTAACGAAACTTTTTAAATAAATTCTCAAGTTTTTAAACAGAGCGGGTTTTGGAACCCGTTTTTCAACGAATGTTAAAGGCCACTTGTTGCTACTACTAATTGAGTGAGTTGTTTTGTTGATGACAGTACAGAGGCGGCCGTAATCAATGGCGCGGTAGAGGATATTCCTACTCTCGCGTTCCTGACAACGTCATCAACCATAACAATGACGCCACTACTCATCCGCCGCCGCATTTCAATTCGACCTAATTCGGCCGCTCCTTTCAATCACTATCATCAACCACCTGCAGAATACACCAATCCGTACCAGCAATTCGCGCCGCCACCTTTCTACTACCAAAATCCACATTTTCAACAGTTCCGGCCTCCACCTCCACAACGGCGGCCCTCGAATGACTATCGTAACTGGGAGCAGGCGAAAGCAGGGGCTCCCCCTAGTTGTGGTCAGTAACGTAAATAAAATACTATTGGCATTGAGTAGTAGTAATTTGTTGTTTAAGGTCCTGTCATACAACATACTAGCTCATTACCTTGCTATCAATCATCGAACCAAGCTTTATCATCACATTCCTCGCCATATCTTGGATTGGGAATATCGCCTGACTAAAATCTTGTTTGAGCTGGGATTATGGTCCTCTGACATATTATGCCTTCAGGAGGTTGATAGATTTCAGGATTTAGAACATAACTTAAAGCTCCGCAGATACTCTGGTATCTGGAAGGTATATGTCACATTTTACTCATATGCATCGCAAATTACTTTCTTAACGTCTAGGTTTTTTTTTTTAATTATTATTAATGTCTGTGAAACAGAAGAAATGTTTTCAGCTAGTGATAACCCTGGTTTCTGGTCTTCAGTTAACTATGGGAGTCTGTATTTTAACAAATGTTTGCTTGATTATTGGTGGACGTTACCACTTACATATAAAGAGAAGCTTGTTGAAACAAGCCATGGTATATGTCCTTAACAAACGTCTTTTGGAGTTAGTTATACTTGACAGAACGTAACAGGTTTTCTGTTTTCTGCTTTAGTTCAGAAGTGAGTATGATAGTTTTGTTTATTTGGAAATCGTATGGTATTAGTGTAATAATTTTTTTCTGCTATTTTTTCAAGTGTTTTAATACAAAATTTTACGTGTGCTGCTTATAATTAATGTTCTCTTTTCCCGTATGCCAGATGAGAACTGGTAAGCCAGTTGATGGTTGTGCTATATTTTGGCGTTCATCTAGGTATTCTTATTATTTTCTTTATATACTTAAATGAGACCGTTGCTGATGTAGAATATTACCATTTTATGAACTTAGTGCTTCAGGATACATGATTTAAACAGTCTTTTAAACCACACTATATTTCATATGTTTATAGACTTTTCACACACATGGTTGTAAAAATCCCGACTAGTCTCCGATTAGTCGCCGATTACTCACTAATTGGTGGTTCACCGATTAGTGGCTGATTAATCGCTAGGCGGTCAATGGCGGTCCTATTTGGGCCAAATTTTGTCCAGATTCCGGCCAAATTTCGACCAAACCTTATAAATTCCTGCCAATTACTTAAAAAATGGGTCAGTGAGTGGTTAAAACATGTCTACTTTAAAAAACTACATATAAAAATGTGTGTGCATATATATAACCTAAAATTACACATAAAAATCTCAATCCGATTAATCCCTATTGATCCCGATTAATCGCTAGTCGGTACCCCACCGCCCGACTAGCGCCTAGCAATTCCTACAGCACACACACACATGCTTATTTTAACTGCATGCAGCAATTCTAAGCAGCTGCATCTGTTTAAGATTAGTATAAAATTTTGATACTAGATTTAAGCTTCTGCAAGAGGAAGCTATCGAGTTCAATAAGTTTTGACTGCGAGATAATGTTGCCCAGATTTGTGTTCTAGAGGTGAGCTGGTCTTTACACGATATGCGGCTTTATGATCTTTCACACACAAAACTAGATACAGATTTTTTCCTATTATTCCACTAAACGTTATTCTTACATTAAACAGTCACTAAGTGATAAAAGTTCAGCAGGATCACATCCACCTGCATGGTAAGTATATTATTTCATTTTTCTGTGGTTTGATCACTTGATCCTTACTTCCTTAGCCTTGGGGTGAAGAATGAAAAACTGTTTCTGCAGCTCTGAAGGCCGTAATAAAGTCGTAATATGTAATATTCATGTGCTCTTCAATCCTAAAAGGGGAGAGATTAAGCTCGGACAGGTAGTAACAAATCTGTCAGTTATATAAATTATCTCTATATTCTGTTCCTGTGTGTGTGTGTGTATGTGTATATATATATATACATACGAACTAGGTTAGAAACCTTTGTAAGTAAAGGAAAGATGAAATGGTTAGTAATGAAGATTTAGGAATTATAAAACGATATTTTGAGATAAGATTGAATTTATGTATAAGTAAGTACTTTAAGTAATAAAGCAACAATATTGAAGAATGGAAAGAGATAAAATCAGAAGAGGTGAAATAGGAGAAGCGGGAAAAAGAAATTTGGGCTCACAGAATTGTGACACGTGGCACAACCAATTATTTATTTATTAAAGAAAAAAATGTTTTTTTTATGCTGTAATTTAAAAAAATATCAACCTATGAAAAAGTTTGACTGTTTAAAAATCGTGGGGGAAGTTGGTTTAAAGTCTTATTACGTTTTTGTCTTCCTCGTATGTATTATAATATACTAAGATATATATTTAAACCCACACTAATAACAGGAGATTTGTTATGACTGATGAATGACTGTTTTGTTTTTCTTTGTGCACTATATTTGTATTCGTGATTTAAAACATTTGTGACACGTGGCACAACCAATTATTTATTTATTAAAGAAAAAAATGTTTTTTTTATGCTGTAATTTAAAAAAATATCAACCTATGAAAAAGTTTGACTGTTTAAAAATCGTGGGGGAAGTTGGTTTAAAGTCTTATTACGTTTTTGTCTTCCTCGTATGTATTATAATATAGTAAGATATATATTTAAACCCACACTAATAACAGGAGATTTGTTATGACTGATGAATGACTGTTTTGTTTTTCTTTGTGCACTATATTTGTATTCGTGATTTAAAACATTTCCATTGTGCTCCTACCACTGGGAGTGTTCTCTTATCATCATATTGTTATTCACCAATGCCACTTATAAATACTTAAGTTATTTACTTGAAACTATCAATTTGCTTAATTTATGGCTATATGCTGTGTATTAATAATTTGCAATATATTCACTAGTGTTTATCTAATGTTTGACTTCTGAAGTTACATCTTTGACCAACAGGTTAGGATACTTCTCGAAAGAGCTTATGCTACATCAAAGCTTTGGGATGACGCTCCTGTTGTTGTATGTGGAGATTTTAACTCAACCCCTAAGGTATCTTATATTTTAGGTACCTTAAACTTCGATCGTACTTTATATCTCAATAACACTCTTTCTTATGCTGCAGAGTTCACTGTACAACTTCATATCTGAGCAAAAGGTTAAGTAACCTTCTGGTTTTCAAAACACACACCTATTACTATGATTGCCTGCTAAGTGTACTTCTGAATACAGTTAAATGTGTCTGAACTGCCTTGAGATAAGATATCAGGACAATATTCTGCTGAAATTTATCCCAAAAGACCGGTTTTCTCTAATTTCAGGTGTGTATCATTGTATCACAAAACTATTTGGATATTATTTTAGCTAAAAATCAATGGCTGATTAATATATCTCTTTTATCTTTTTTTGTTTTTGTAGAAGTCAGTCAATTGATGATGCTACTCAATCTCCCACAGCAGTTGATAACAAGGGGGAGTTATCTTCTAGTTTGCCTATGAATACAACACTTACAGAAGATGAAAAAACCGCTAAGGAAGAAAGTGAGGGCAGTTCTGTAAACTGCACCTCAGAAATTACGGAAAATATCTCATCTGGTGTGATTACTGATGATAACAATCCAGATGGACTACTAAAAGTCATAGAAGATCTATCCGTAGGTGAGGATTCCGCGTCATTTTTGTCCGGGTTACATGGTCCTGATGGAAGTGTTGCGGAAGATGGAGCTGTCGTGGCGGACAGTGAACCTTTTGTGGAGAATCAGAATCCTTGTTATGACCCGTCAGGTTGGACCCCTATGGAAATAGAGGCCGCAACTGGGAGTTCAGAATGCATGACCATGGAACACCATCTAAAATTAAGAAGCACATATACCGAAGTTGAGGTGGAACTCACATTCTGATCTTATCTCATTTTCTCTTCATGAAAATTTATCAAATTTATTAGATTATACTTTTATGGCTTTTTAGGATTATTCAGGAACTAGAGACTCGTACGGTGAGCCTCAAGTAACTAGCTACCATAGGGGTTTCCAGGGAACTCTTGACTACATCTGGTGAGTCATCCATCATATATGGGGCTTTTTATAAGAAAACAAAAGGAACAGATGGACAACAATCAGGGAGGTGAATTGTAATTATGGATAATGTACTTTTGTTGACACGCAGGCGATCTGAAGGTCTACAAACTGTTAGGGTTCTTGCTCCTATACCAAAAAAAGCAATGGAATGGACTCCTGGATTTCCTACAAAGGTATGTGATTGAGTTTATTATACTTATAACAGATAAACGAATAATTAGTCGATTATGATCTTAAGAAAAGCAAATTGTGAGACTGAGAGTGTTGCTTCTATATGTTTGTTATTTTATTCTTAGATTTTTTTTATTACTTTCAACCTTTTGCTTGATTGATACTTCCAAAGTAAACACAGTGTTATAACTATCATACTTTCTTTTTCCAGAAATGGGGAAGTGATCATGTTGCATTGGTTGCTGAATTGGCTTTCAATAAAGTTGCCAATGAAGGAAAATCACAAATTCAGTAGCAAACAAGTCTCATTTCAAGTATGTTAATTTATTTGTTAAATATGTAGTCCGTATCTTACTTCAGAATATATTAAATAGAGGCTGTTAACGAGGTCTCAGATCTTTTAAATGGTTTGATTTTTTTGTTTGGTAATTTTCGCCTCTAACCAGGTCGCATTAAATCATAACTTTCAAAAATCAGTTATCTTAAATCAAAAAATTTGGCAAGGATTCTTGTCAGTGATGTGTGTTTGGCTTAGGCGCAGATGCGGTACGTCCCGTTTAGCCCAATCCAGCCCACATCTTCCTCCAACAAAAGGAAGGGTAGTCCCCCTTGCTAATGGTCTCTCTGTTTCTCTCCCTTTTCCTTTCCCACATCCAAGAACTTCTCTTTATGTTTACACATAGACGTGTAATTTTTGATACAATACAGACTTGATCGTCAGTGGGTGGCTTACAAGGCTATGGCCTCAGACAGTCAGACCCCTTGGTTATCTCATGTTGCAGCTCTAGCTATGTCAGCTTTTCTTTCACTCTTTTTTCAATATGTGATGTACCTTTTTTTTGTTTTGTTATAGATGTTTCCCAGAAAGAGGGAAGAATTTACTGTTACCCAAAGGATTTACCATGCTGCCAGTGGATTCTTTTAAGTTTCACGCTGGTCTACAAGGATGATTATGTGTGTAAATATACATTCCTGATGTGATTTTTTTTTGAGCACTAGGAAGGATTTATTATTAAATTTTTTTTTGGTGTCAGGGTTAATTATTGTTTCCATTAAAATGGTCTCAACTTGTCTTAGCTGTCTTTTTTACGCCTTATGGTTGGACTATACAGCATAACGAAACCTGTTGGCCGGGTTATACTAGAGTTTATTTTTTTTTTTACTACCAGACTACAATTTAGTGGTCTAAGCTCATGAAAATTTTCCCTACAAATCCTGTAAGCAGACCCCTTGACCCGTGGGTTCCGCACTCACAAAAACTTAGTATTGATAGTTTCTTCAATATCAGTTAATTTTATAATTGTGAAACAAGGTATAATATAAACACGATCAGTTCAGAATTAGGAGCGTATCAATATATTTGAATGTTGGGGTAAGGAAATTACAAATTGAAGCTAACACAAGGTTTGTAGATCGTCTCATTTGTAGGGAAAGAGTACATGGTAAGCCAATTATTCACCTAGATTTTGAGGTTTATTATGGATTTTTTTTAAGTTTACTTGGGGATGTGGAATGTATTGGGATTGGAATTTGCACAAGAATTGAAATTTGAGTTTGGAATGTATTGGGATTGGGATTGGAGTTTAGCTAACCAAGTATGCTGAAGTGGGGTGGTGGTAACATTTTGTTCCATTAGGCTTTTAGTTTTTGTTACAACATGGTTGAGTTAATAGCGTACCACAAAGATGATGGCGTAGACAGACAACCAATACCCTATACCCTCTGCCAATGCATGAGTCCCGATCGAAAACTGTTTACTCTTGCTAACATTTGTGCCGTAACAAACCATACAAAGGAGTCCTTTTAGAAAAGCTGTCATTAAAGGTTTAGCCAAAACTCCGTCTAAGAAGCCTATAATAAGGCCTAAGAATCCATAGAGTTGTTTCATAGTGTAGGATGATCTTACTAAGATTAGTAACTCCTTTATCTGCGATCATATTCAACTGTAAAACATGCATTTGCTTCATTTAGCATACAACTGATGATACCTCACTTCTTCCAAATTTAATAAGTGTTGCTCCATACTAGTTCTCTTTAGCATGGCCGTTCCTGAGAATTCAAATGTCCTGTCCGAGTCCGAAAAAACGTGCCCTCTAGCGGACGTGGTGCCCTCTAGCGTCGTCGTGTTATCGAATGCGTGAGCTTTTTGCGGCTCATTGTTGTTATTAGTTTTTTAAACTAAAATATGGTCTTAAGTTATAAATTTTGAGACCGATGGTTTTGAATGGATCTAAGATATAAGTTTATGTTTTCCATGGATTTTTTTATTTTAATATATATGTATATATATATCCTATATAGAGTTATGTTCATTGTGAACAACCCCCTTGATAGTGAACTTTGAACTAATCCTAGCCCTTAATTATCAATACACAAGTGTAAATCAATGGCCAGGATTTGATGATGATAATACTCTAATGTATTTTACGATTTGATTGTGTAAATCAATGGCCAAGATTTGTTCACTCAGTTCACAAATACACTAGTGTTCATTCTAGATACCCACCATATATATATATATATATGAGAAAGTGTATTTATGGTACAATAGGCCTTAACGTACGAGCGTATGCGATGAGTATTCTGCACGTTATCTTTTCCGAGTTGTGCAGTCCACATGTGAATCTTTCCGAGTTTGTAAAGTCCGCATGGAGAATCTTCCGAGTTTTTTAGTCTTCCTAGTTTGTAGATTAAAATCCACATGTTATAACCTCAAATTCATATGTTATAATTTCACCGCGTACGTATAATATATTTAGGCCAATTGTACGTTAACTAACCCTTATATATATAACATGAAGTGCAGGGGAAATAAATAAATTTTATGAAAGATGGACTAAAGATGATAGATGGGAGGTTTAGAAAGCCATGGGAACGAAGGTAAATGCAAACGATTATTGATTATTGGATACATACATTGAATAAAACTAGTGTGTTTTCCCGCGCTATGCGGCAGAACTCAATTAGTACAGGTTCAGTTTTTATTGGTGTCAGCACTCATTATAATAGTTAAAAGAGAAAACTAAAAAAATTTAAAATGAAGACGTTATATTCTCGAAAGGATATCGACATGTAGTTCACGTCAATCGAAAACCATGAAACGAATGTTGGTTCCAGTACTATGGATATTGGTACCGATGTTCGCGTGAAAACGTCATGATTTGGTATAGTGTCAATACTCGCATAATCAAATATAGGTATAAATGAATTATTATTTAAAAAAAACTCATTCAAATTTCAAAGTCGCTATCAATCAACTCTTTCTATTCATGTATATAAAATTCTCATATTTTTTTGAAAAAAAAATCATTACAATTTTCATTTACTAAAAGACAAAAATTTATTTTACTGTACTAAGCAATTCATCTCTTATATATATAATAATGCCTTCAATATATAGGCAAAACTTCTAATGTCTTATGATATTACTACTACCAAATATACTGTAATGGGCTTAGTATTATTGCAAAAAGAAAATTAAAATTTCAAGTTACATAATTGTAATTGTAATAACAAGTAAAATTGATGTGCAAAGATTCTTTTATTCCATGTTATCCTTTGTTGAGAATAGAATTAGAAATTGTGTATAATTCTTTTTTATCGACGTCATTGCTTTCCTCTATCAAAAATCTGTATGGGTTCTCTCTCTCTCTCAGAAACCTTTGCCAAAACAAATCTTCATCTAATTATTATTCTTCTTCTTAACAATGCGTTGTTTCCTGAACATGTTAACTTTGATAAACGATCAAAAACTATCTCCATTTCCATGCCTGGAGTTGGTCTCTTGATATTTTTGGAGGGAGGGAATTCTATTCACTTCTCTAAACGTTATTGTGTACCAAACTGGTCTCTTTATATCAATCACCATAACGTGTCATGGAAGAATGAACCTCTCTGGAGCTGTGAGATTCATCCTTGAAGCATTTCATTCTCGTTGACATCACCTACTTCATTACACGAACTTGTTTGCCTCTCCCTCTCCAAAGTGTCTCGCCTCGAAAAGTCTCTTGTGGTTCGTCAAAGGAGTTATCCACCTTCATATTGTTCGTCATATCAACCCAATAAAAAGGTGTTAAAAAGAGTACAAGGAACATCACTATTAGAAGAATGTCAGTGTGAAACCAACCAAATCTGTTTCATCACCTCACCTCCATCTTTAAATGTTTTTTTTTTAAATCTAATAAATGATATGCAGTGTTCGTATTATCTATGGTAAGCATATATCAAGGGGAAGGACGTACAAAATGTAAAACCTTAACTGCTAAGAGGAAGCATTAGTAAAAGGGTCATTTTAAATAATACGGAGGACGTGGCTGTTTGGCTTGTCCAAAAGTGAAAGAAAAAGGGGTACATGGCTTGAATCTTAAAATGCTTAGATTAATAACATGCAGTATGTATGAGAAACACACACCATTCTCGTACAAACTTTATAGTAAGGAATGCCTCAATCTGACAACATTTAATTTTATAGCTCAAAAGATCTCATGGTTCTTTTAGTACCAGAACTATTTATAAGTTCACAGTCCAAAAGAATGAATGGATGATATGGCAACTTGAAACAGAGAAACTTAGCATGTGTATCTGTTCATCCGCGCAGAATTAAGCTCAAACATTCGAATCAAAAGAAATCGTTAGAAATGATGAATTAGCAGCAATTATTGGCAGCAGTCCTGACAGGATCTGTTCTGTATCTAGATCTAAACCAATGTTTGTTAAGATTGATCATACGTACCACCTATTTAGAAGCTCCAACAGAAGAACCGCAGCAGAATCTTTAGCTTTCTTTACACTTGGCATAGGCTCTCCCACACATTCGTCTGTCCACCCTTTATCAGAAGTATTCACCCGCACAGCAAATATAAACCGTTTTGCATGTGCAGGACCACCTTTACTCACACACCTATAAATGCCACAACTTGTTAGATTAATCTAAAAATGTTAACAACGCATAATTATACAAGGGGAGATTTGTATTTACCGGTACAATGGCATTGGCCAATTTCTGCGCAAACAAATGTCATTCAAAGTCTGTCTAGTAAAGGTTTGGCTGCCATTCTTCTTTCCATTCTCTTCATTTTCCTTCTCTTTGGCTGCTGCTTCAGTTTCTTTCATTTTCAAAGCAGCGAGAGCATTACGAGCAGCCAACTTTTGTGCCATCTTCTTTTGGGGGTTTTGAGCAATGCTGACCTGGACCCCATCGACAAACACCTGGACAGTTGCCAGATTACCATTTCGAGTCGCCTTGTACTCCAGTCCTTCAGCCTGTTGTTGACAACGTTCTTGTAGCTCCCGCACTGGATGCATTGGGAGTGTCTCTGGTGTCACCATTGGTTGCAACAGAGGCTGGAAGACCTGTATGACCACACGAGAGGGTCAAAACACGTATTTAAAACAGTAAAACTCACCATTAGGCTTAGCTAGATTTAACAACCAAAATTACCTTCCACACGAATGATGTGTTCCGCTGGCTGTCTAAGAAGATAGCACCAGCAATAGATTCAACAATGTCACCAAGGACTTTTGGAGCTTTGCAATCACCCAGACCAAACGAGTTGAAACCTGGCTTTGACACTTCACTTTCAACCTCCTTCACAAAATCTCGTATCTGCTCAAATAAAAAAATGTTCAGTTGAAACAAGTTAATTACAGTAGCAGTTTGCTTGGAGCCTAAAAGTTAAATACCATTGAAAATTATTAGATATGTACTCTACTACATACCTGTTTTTCTAGGGCACTTGACCCATGCCTGAGATGCACATGAAGATTATGTTTGACAGCAACACGTGCAAAATTCTCATTATTTACAGCAGCCGCCCGCAGATCGGTTTAAACGTCCCGGTGGAAGATCCGTGTACATGAAAAACAAATGTTTTGTAATAAGATGGTCTAGAACCGCATCCCCTACAAACTCCAACCGTTGGTAACATGAAACACCAGTAGATGGTCTAGAAGCATGAGTAATGGCTTCAACAAGCAGACTTCTATCACGAAACTTAAAGTTCAAACTGCCCTCTATGGAATCAAAATCAACGCTCCGTAGTATGCTATCTGGAACAGTGCCAGCTGGCACTGTTTGTGTCTCCATCTCCGTGGCGGGATCAAAATCAACCTCAATCCCAACCCATTTCATGAAATGATTAGCAGCTTGTTTTCCACCTTCGACGTAATAAACCCCGATTAATGCTTCAACCACATCAGCAAGCGTCTTACTGGGTAAAACCCGATAAGAACTTGAATCACCCTCATCCAGCTCACCATCCTCCAGCTCATCATCCTCGTCATGGTTTGCTGTTAAAGTCTCAGTGATTGCACCAATATCTTGATCTGATAAGAAATCTGTTTCCTTAATGTCCTCATCAAAAACGGGTAGAACCCCTGGAGCAGCCCATCTAGATGGAGCAAATCGGTCTGCTTGGATATAAGATTGAAGTCCCTTGGAAAGAGCATATTGGTACAATACCATGTTGCTAACCATTTGCTGTCTCATTCTAGTGAGCTGGCCTTCATGTTTTTGTGGATGTTTGAGAAAAAGATAGCGACTAACAACCCACTTTAGGTAGGCATCTCCTAGCAGCTCCGCTCTTTCGTAGCAAAATGTTTCTTGGCATGAAGCTGCAGTCAAAGCTTCCAAAATCTGTACACAATGATATAAGATACCTGTCATCAACATAACTATTAAGGTGGTATAGCTGTAACAGCCTACACATACCTTATATGCAGGAACAGTGTAATTAATAACATTCTTAAGCTGAACAGCAAGCAGCATGCTTTCAACCCTCCTCATGATTGATGGTAATCTCTGTGCACCACGCACTAATGATCCACTAAGAGGGTGCACAAAACACAGCTCTGGAGGGAGAAACACATAATATGTTTTATCAGGAGTATCTTCTGATTCACCTTCATGACCTGAAGAATTGAACAATTGTTTTAATAATATAAAGTTGCTAGCAATAAAAGTGTAAGGGGGTGAAACTAAACTGAAATTACCTTCAGAATGCTCAAACCGAGGTGACAGGAGATTTTTGCAATAAGATACCCCACGCCCTCTTATCAGTGGTTGCTGTTTATACATCAGTTCTACTCCATACCTATATTTTCGCAATAAGAAAGATGATATGTTATCAAACTGAAAAGAAAAAAACATGCATATATAACACATTCAAGATATCTACTTACTTCTGTTTATAGTAATCAGCGTATGATGTGTACTCAAGTGGACCAAGGTAACCGTCTTTCCTAGGAAATGAGTTCTCAGCCGTCATTTCATATCGTACAGAATCAACATTAAACCTCTTCCCAGAATGAGCAGCGGTAACAATCCTTCCAACAAGATCCTGTGCGTTGGTACAAGAATCAGCCATCATCAATTTTCCATGTGTCAAACCCCCATTAGCCACTCGATCAGGAACCAATCCAGATGCTTTGACAACATCAAACTGTGCTACAGCTCCTCTAACACCATACGTAGGATGTGATTTTTGTCCACGTAATTTTCCATAACCATATTCCCTGCGGTCCCCACCAAGTGTTCGTTCATTTGTTCCAAGAAATACATCGGGCCGGGCTCTCTGAAGTGGGTTGTTCCATGCAGATATTTTTATAATGTTCTCTACAATATCCCAATCAATTTCTTCTTCTTTTACACCATGAACAGGAACAAATAAGTATGCTTTAGCTGGATCCCATGGAGTAGTTGATGGCTCCACGTCCACATCCAGTACAATGCTCATTAACCATACATGAAAGCCTTTCAATGAATCCAACTGTAGTTAATCAAAAGTACTGAAAGTCAAAGATTTGACTACATGCAACTGAAACTAAAAACCACAAGCAAATAGTAGACACATGAGCAACCAACCTGACTTTTGGTAACTTCAATACACCCCCGAAAGACAAGAGATGCCTTTGTTGTCATTGTTCGGGCAATAAATAACTCCGTGGACATCGATAACACCTTTAAAAAATGTGTCTAGGGTCAGACGATAATCATTTAACAAAATTAATGATAACCAAAACTGTAAAAAGGTACAAAACTGAACCTCTGCATCCAATTCTTTGCCGAAAAGCACTGCAAACTCCGAAACTTGAGTCAAAAATGGATCTTTTGTGGACCCAACATTAAAACATTTCACAACATACATATACAGACAAAACAGTTTGGAGTTATCACATTCATCTCTACCAGATAAAATCCAATCGCCCTGTGAAGATAAACATGAATGTAAGCATATCAAACACTAACAGTAAACACAGATATGTAATGATGAAGTAAAGAGAAGTCACCTGAAGAATATTAGCTACACCTTCAGGATAAAACTCCCTGTGTCTAGCGGTTCCTGGTAGCGGATCTCCTTCGTCATTTTCATCAGCTTTCTCACCTTCTCCCTTACTTCCCTTATCTGGCAACAGCATGTCAGTGAATGCTCCCATTTCATGAAGCTTCTTACAAGCATCTAAACAAACAGCCTGCATATTTATATATTATATATATAAGGTAACTTTATAGAGTTAATTAAAATCTCTAAGATAAACTACCTTCATAGAAAATAGTGGCAACAATTTGGACCCATATATATAGTAATGGGCTGATTTACTCTAACAAGTTATAAAGGTCAAAAGTTGCCAAAAAATACCCGTTGATCCAAACCCATTTTGACCCGTTACCTGCACGCCATTATTACGCCTCTAATAGAAAAGGCATCACTCATACCTGTTGTGCTATGCGCATTGAACTGCATACAGGGCCTTCAAGTCTTTCAAATGGTGCGTTACAAGGAAGTTGAAGTCTGCATGAATATTCAGTGGGGCCTTCCGGCTTCTCGTG
This sequence comes from Scalesia atractyloides, assembly GCA_947069175.1. Classification (NCBI taxonomy): domain Eukaryota; kingdom Viridiplantae; phylum Streptophyta; class Magnoliopsida; order Asterales; family Asteraceae; genus Scalesia; species Scalesia atractyloides. The sequence goes on along the minus strand of CAMTDV010000002.1, from coordinate 82,630,485 downwards.
ACGTTCCATAGTGAACTCGGGACTAAGTATTGAATATCTACACAAATTTGAGCCACAAAACTATTATATACGATCCCCCCACTCAAAAAGTACTATAACAAATACACTCATGTCACCTGTCACTAGGCAGTTGAGAGCAGTAGAAATGAATAAGCCCAACGGCAGAATTCAAACTGACAACAGCACCAGTTGATTCCACCTGGTAGACCGTGCCATGAGTCTGCTCTATGGAAATCAACTTTGAGGTATCCCTAAGATGGCTAAGGTCAGTTCTTTCAATTGCTTCTTTCCTCAAGGTTTCTTCACTATTTCTAGCATTTCTCAGAAACGCCTCATGTGACAAATTTCCTCTGAAGAAAAAGACGCAATTAATCAAAATTTTATTTCTTTATGTTAATGTCAAGTTTAGACCAACCGACAAATTTTTTTAAATAAAATAATGGTCATTACCTTTCAACCATTAAGATATAGTCAGACCCGGGCTTTCTGGCCCGGCCTCGAGACTGGATATATGCCAATACAGTTTTAGCAAGGTCAAACCGAATAACAACATTACATTGGCGAATATCAAGCCCTTCCTCAGCAACACTCGTGGCAACTAAAAGTGTCACCTATAGATCAAGTACAGCCAATCATTAATCATACATATCAGTCACAATACACAATCATTGTCATTTAGGGTGGCAAAATGACTGGGTGGAGTCACAGGTCCACAGGTCAGAACCGGTTTGGGTCGAATCAGGCAACCCAAACACTTTCTTATTCTTTTTTTTTTTCTGAAAGAAAGGATATAAACTACCGTTGTGTCAAAATATGATTACAAAGTATCATTAAAATTAATTTACATAATTTTTAATAAGTTAAATAGATGGTTTCACGCATTTGAATACATTCAAATGACTTCCAGCCCATTTTACTCGTGTTCATACTAGTTAAAACTTTTAACTTAACCCATTTGACCCAATAAAGACATGACATATGGCGAATAGACCGGTTTTCTAGAATACATACGCGTCCATCTCGAAATTTGGAAATAGTATCCTGCATTTGGGAAGTCCGCATTTCTTGACTATTATTGTGCCCGATCAGACTTGCTGAATTAATAAAGTTTAAAGAAGGAAGCTCCGCAAAAACCTGCATGTTAGACCATTAATGTCATGCTCATTACATATTTCTATTTCAATTTGTTTCAAACTAAATGTCTACTTAATGAAAGAGCCAGTTTAACTAACCCATGCACCATTGACTACTTATATAGTCGTATCATTAAATCTTGCAAGTTTTCCAAGTTAATTAGTATCTTCAACACATTAACAGTTTGATAGGCGTTTAATATATTTTTTTGTAGATTAATTATGTGGAGTAAAAGGAAAGCCAATAACACAAAACCTTTGGAAGAACAAGGGCAGCGACAACTCGTTCAACAAATATAATGGCGCGAAAATCGTCCATGTGTTGATACTTGAGAAGTATTTGGATCAGAGACTGGACTTTTGGAGTCACTTTTCCATCAGCCACAGCAGCTCCAATTACCACATCCACATGCTCTCCCCCAGAGACCGCTATAAATATTTAAAAAGATTATCATAATGGACGTTATACACAATATATCTACAGATGGTCAACTGACTCAGAAACCTATATCACTAGGAGATGAAAAAATATACTACTGACCATGGCTGTCAGGAAGCTCGCCTTCCTCAATCTCATCAACGCAGGTTGATTCACACCCCTTTTCACTAACTTCAACGTTATTTTGCAGAGCTGCACCCTCAGATAGTTGGCATTGCAATAGGGAAACAACTTTGCTCAAGTAGGATTCTTGAAACTTCATATCTAGCTGGAAGTTTGCCCTTTCATCACTTTGCAACGCTGTCAAAAATGACTCTGCGACCTTGTAAGCACACCACTGCCCCAATTCATCAAGAGCATAATTAATAGCTCTGAGTTTTTGAATTAGGTTAGCAGCCCCGTCACCCTCTGTTCTTTCAGAGACACCATAAACTTGGCGAAGCTCTTCCTTAACCCCGCCAGCATCTCTGGCTCCCATAAACTGCCACTTGCTTCTTCTAGAACTCGATTGTGCAGCTTTCTCAACTGCAACTTCCATTTGCTTAATCTGCTCATGCAGTGACCATAAACTAGCTGCTTTATCATACTCCACTACAGTTTCTATTGGCATTGGAACATGTTTCTCAAGCTCTTTACGGTCTTTTATGGTACAAACTACAGAATCTAGTTTTGTTTCAAGATTACGAATCTTTATAGCACAATCTACTTGACTAGATACACCTGCGCAAAAAAAAAACAACTCAAGTTATGTCAATAAACTAGTGTTTTTGCAGTGTAAAATCATGCATTTTTATATATAAATTATGGGACTTGATAAAAAAATTGAAAACATAGACCTAAGGACAGTGTACAAAAACTCAACATGCACAATAGTTAGTATTTGAAAAGAAAACGGATTTAAGTTAACTATTAACTACCAATATCCAGAAAATACGATAAATTAAAGGTTGCAATAAGTTAAAAAGTGTGACAAAGTAAAAATCACATTCAATTAAAAGGTACAGTTAATCAAACACTAAACTAAAATCAAATACAAAATAAGAACCATCTCTTTTTAACTAAATCACCACAAATGAACTAAACAAAAGAGCAAGGAGGTGAGAAAATATGACTGGTTTTGAGTTACCTATTCATTTGCTAGTACAACATTTGGAAAATGCCAGTATTGACGATAAGCATTAATTCAGCTTCATCACTAGATTTGCATTAAAAAAAACAAAAACAAAAAATGGTAACATGAAGAATGACTACTTTACCCTTTAGGTTAACAGGCGAGGCGGTCATTCCGAAAACTGATGGCCTTTTCTCCTTAGTTGTTGTGTGATAGAACTCAGACATCACCAAAGAATACGGATGCTTCTTTACAGCATGGTGGCACTCGTCTAAAATAAGCAAATTAACTGCTTCCATTTTTATTATGCTATGTCTCAGAATATTTAAAAGAATTTGTGCAGTCATCACTAGAACCTACAGGGGAAATACAGTGTACTTTCAGAAAGGCGAAATAAGGTAAATGTTAACAAGCTTATGACTTTCCATGTGATAAAAAGGCACCTGTTTCTTCTCGAATTCCCGGTGCCATCTCCTGGCATCCCAAAAATCTTGGCCCATCTCACCACAATAGTGACCAACTTGATAGCCCGTTTGCTCACGAATAACTTCTGCTTGCTGCACATGTAATTGGGATAACAGAAACTTGCGAACATTGGCTGCAACTAAAAAAATGTATCTATCAATCTCCGTAACAAAAATTTTACCTGATAAACAAGTGGCACCTTTGGAACCAAAAAGACGGCGAGCATCTTCTTGCCCTGTTTATGCAAATCAGCATACACGCTCTTTATAAGGAGTACAGCAATAAGGGTCTTCCCGGCCCCTGTCTCTAAAAAAGCTATGGTATTTTTGTTTTTAGCCTGTTCAAGAACATCTAACTGGTACTTGCGCGCATGCTCCTTGGCCACTTTCTTCTTGGATTCGTCCCTTTTCAACTCTTGTTGATTACCGTCAAGATTTTTCTCAACATGCCCCTTGATATCTCTGTTAGAGCCAGGTTCCCAAGAACCAGGACGGAACACCAAATCAGTGGAACCCAATCGATCCCTCTCCCAATAACCCCTTCCTTCCCTCCAATCCATATCCCTATTTCCCCTGGTACCATTGCAATGTTGCTCTTTCCTTCTGACGTCATGATCACGGGGCCTCTTCCTACAAGGTCTTTCTCTTTCCCTGTCAATGCGAGGCCTTTTCCGGAGTGTTTCCTGGTTATCATCAAATCCCACCTTGTGATCCAACATCCGGTTCCCAAATTCAGTCTTGTTACGCTCATCATGAGCTCTCTTTACCCCGTTAGACCGAGTGTCACCTTCGGGTTTTGAAGCAGACGACACAGTGAGTGGAGCATCAGGCATGGGGATACTATCAAGAACACCATCAAAGAAACAGGGATCGAGGGTGGGATTATTATCGGGCAACTGGACGAATTCTGTTGGAATAAGATCATCGCAGGAGATGTCCTCACAGGCATCTAGCCAGTAAGAAGAAGAAGAAGAAGAAGAAGAAGAAGGGTTGTGGATGCTGGTGTCAGCAGCATCCATAGGTTAAGAGTTAGGGCAAAGAAGAGGAACAAGAGGTCGGTCTGCAGAAACAACGTATAAATATAATGAATGGAAAGAATTACAGGAGGAGGAGGAGGAGGAGATGAGAAGGAATATGCTTACTTGGTAAAAGTAATGGAGGCCCTGTGAGAGAGAGAGAGAGAGGGGGGGAATCTGCTGCAGAGGAGCGTGGGATAGACCGTACGAATCACGCAAACAGGCAACTAACAGAAGCAACCAATTGTGTGATTCCAATGTTCCACACGGTCTATCTTACGCGATTCTGCAACTCCAACTGCAAACCTCCCTCCGGCCACCAACACCACATACACATTAGGGTTTTCCTTCTCCCTCTTCACTTCTAACTCCCTCCGCCCGGGTAAAACCTCCTCCAAACACACACGCACACTTTCTTTCTTTCCCTCCCTCCCTCCCTCCTCACTTTTAACTTTGACCCGACTCTTTGTCAAAAAAAAATTACTTGATTTATACAAAGGCATACTTAAATATAAACTTATAAGAAAATAATGTTTTAAGAAAATAATGGTCCCACATGTTGTGACAGTATCGAAACATAAAGTAACCTCAATTTTTACCGCCTATTGAAAACGTAGACCAATCGAAACCTTACATAACAATCAGCATGAAAACATTTTATATTTTACAATGTACATAAAAAAAGTAACCTTATGATTTTCAACTTTTGTTATTTTAACCCACTTGGCTTTTCTCTTCTTAAATTACCAAAACGCCCTTGATATTAAACAAATGAATAATAAAACTAATCTCATTTTTGCTCTCGATACAAACACACACACTTCCTTTCTCCCTCTCATGTCCAAGTCAAGCTCACCCCTAAAATAATTCTTTTAAAATAAAAAGAAACCTAAAAAAATCATCAGTTTATTCATTTCTTTTTCAGTTGACCATAAATAGCTAAAACAAACAAAACTTTCTCACTTTACAAATTTTATATTTTTGGTCTTTTTATTTATCTCAGGATGGAAATATATATATATATATATATATATATACGGTGGGAGTTGGCTACAAAGTGCATTTTTCTTAAAAGTATAAAAATTTATAAGATGTCATAATGTCAACCATAAAATACACTCGAAACCCACAAATAACAAAGTGGAGATTACTAAAATGCCATATTTGTGGGTTTTGTGTTGTGTTTTAGATCATAAGGCTTTGATTATCGAATTATTAACATTAGTATGTTTTATGTTGATTATTATGTTATGTTTTATATTCATAGTTCTACGATGGTGTGTTTGAAGTTTTTATGGATTGTTAGGGTTTGGATATTGTATTTTAGTGATCTTCACTCTGTTATTTGTGGGTTTTGAGTGTGTTTAATGGCTGAAACTGTAGTGTTTTATGACTTTGTACACTTTTTTATGAAAAATGGACTTTGTAGCCGAATATATATATATATATATGGTAGGGATTCTAAGAGAAGTCCAACCTATTTGAGAAACATTTTGAACCACACATTTCTCTAAGTTTTTTGTAATATACACATATATATAATTTAGAATTGACTATATACATATATGTATATTTCAAATCTTGAATTATACACAAATGTATATAGTCAATTTTAAGCTACACATATATGTATATTGCAAAAAGTGTAGGGAAAATGTGTGGTCCAAAATGCTTCTCAAGTTTCTTAATTAGTCTAGTGTTTCTCACACGATCCTAATCCTATATATATATATATATATATATATATATATATATATATATATATATATATATATATATATATATAAACAAATATGTTATGGTATAGTGATGGGTATGTAAAAATTCAAGTTTTAATCAATTTAATATTATTGAATTGTTTGAAATACACTCTTGAATGACATTACTTTGATATGGTTTGTATTTTATAGGTTTTGACAAGTTTAAGTTGCGTTTAGGAAGCTTTTTGGAGCTTTAGGATCAAAGACGGGCCAACCGGGGAAGCCAAATCAGTCAAACAAAGCATATAAAAAATTGAGGTTTCTGGAGGGCTTTGTCGATGCCATGTAAATTTCAACTTATATGTTCTATACTACATGCTAATTTTATACGTATTTGTCATCAATCATACTCAAAACTCATACATTCGCACTACTTGGTAGTCATACTTGAAATTTATAAGTAGGCATAACCCGAGTGGTTTCGCCTACGTTAGACACACTCACACTTAAATACAATCATGCTTAATTTTTATACGTTATTGCACATTCACGTTCTCACTTGTAATACTATGCAGATCATGCACGGACCAAGATAATCGCGGGTGCACACGGGATTATATTGGTAGGCACATGAAAACCATAGTGGGTTCTACTGTGTATCGTAACACGAAACGTAACATGACACCGAGTAGCAAAACGGACGTAACATGGTGTGAACATGGTTGTACGCCGGTAATACTTCCTATATATAAGTGTACCTACCATGTTACCAAACTTTCGTAAAACGTGCCATGAGAAATTCGGTGATTCCCCAAACCTATTAAATACGATTAACTAACAATAAACTTTGGTGACTCACAATCTTTTCCTCGGTTGTACCCAAACACACTTCGAAATACCTGATACTCGATTATCCATGACTAAACCTCATTCTCAAAAATCGTTAGCCATAACGACTACAACTATCACTAGCATCTCTCAACGTTCCATGTTCGCATTTTATCCGATATTCATACCATTTTTACCCCTCGCATACACCTACCAAATCGTTCATTCACTACCATACCATGATATTCCTAATTTTTCCCTTAACATTTCATCCAAACTTTATTACAGTGAATCAGCCTAAACGTTCAATCCATTTTAATAAACATCCCCACCGTCTCAATCTTGTCAAAATGTTTCTTTTCTTTTAAAACTATCTTCCACTCTTATTTACGTGCAAACTTCAAATAGTCGGTATATTACCGCCAAACCCTTTTAGAAACCGTAAATATTTACCATCCTAGTTTCTCCCCAATAAACATTTTTACAACAAATGATTTTACTAATACGCCTTAGAACTGACAGAACTTTTCTTACAACTTACAGTGCGGGCCGCACATTTTAATCAAAATACATCCTTATCCATACTAAAACCTTCCTCTTAGGTCGCACTCTTTTAAAATATTCGTTCCAATGAGTTGTCCAGACTTAGTCAAGCTCACTTGTTTACACACACACATACACGTTTTTACTTATTCTTATACACACTTACGATTGGTGTCACAAAGCTACCGTTTTTATCCTTCAAAATTTCCATACATATTTAAACACTTATACATGAACTCCGCATAAACTTTTAACTTTAAACTTCAAAATCTCGATTTTGGCCAAACGTTTTCACTAAAATGACATCTTTTCCAAAGTCTTCCTCTTGAATAAATTTCGGGACGAAATTTCCTAAAGTAGGGGAGATTGTAACGCCTCGTATTTCCGTATTCCTATTTTAGAAATTTTGTATTCGTATTCTATTTTTAGAAACCTTACAATCGTACTCCACCCCGTTATCTCAATTCGAGGCGTTAATCATAATAAAATTCGTACTTAATACATACTTGTCTTACATGCATTCGATTGTTTAATACATGTTTACACACAAACCGATACTTGTTATATGTATAAATACTCATACATACACTCTCGATACTCAAATTATACTTACATACATGTTATACACTTAAAAACATGCCAAAACACCAAGTTATAGTTTAAAATAAAGGAAAAACCAAGTTCAAGGACCAAATTGCAAAATCTGTCTAAATTAGTCTCTGGTGGGGCGCCAGAGACAAGGCTCTGCCTCTCGCGGGGCGCAAGAGACCTCAATCCGCAGAAAGTTTTTTCCAGCTCGCGGGTTCGCATATTTTCTCCACCTTTTCACACCCAATCACCTCTAAACCTCATTTAACACCAAACCTAACTCACCCACTATATATACAACCTCCCTAACCCTCATTTGCACTTTACAAACACTTCTAATCATCAAAACACTCTCAAATTCTCTGGAATTTCAAGAACAATGCAGATCTTTTCAAGTGCAAAAGTGAGTTCAAACTCACTTTTCTTCATCTTTTCTTCATCAAATCTTCCTCTACAAAGCTTGGAACACCTCTAGGATTGTTTCCACAGGTTTTCCATGGAAAACCAAGGTGGAACATCCCCATTTTGAGGTCCAAACTTTCTGTTTTGGAAGAACTCTTGTTAAACTTTTACAAACTATGTTTTTCTTGACTCAATCTTGTTCCTACTTGTTCTTAAACCTATCTAAGGTTATGAGACTTGTTAGGAATAGATTCTTATGAGTTTAAAAGGTGCAAATACCTCTAAACTTTCTGTTTTTGTAAGGGTTTATGCAACCCACAAGTGATGAAACCATCCGAGCTTGCCATGAAGTTGATGGCAAGACTTGTGTTTTGGTATAGGTGTGAGTACTTGGAAGCCTTGGCTATCCTAACTTCATTCCACCACTTCACTTGATGTTTTTACCTTGCTATCTCAAGTAGTTAGCTAGACTTAAAGTAACTTAACCCCGTCTAGCCTCCGTCACTTAGTTAACTCTTTCCATGTCGGGAATGACTCACCCGGGTTAAAGCTTACTTGGCTACTTGATATAGTGAGAAGTTGTACATTTACTTTTCATTCATGACCATCTGAATCATCATTGTGATGATTTGTGTATTGGTAAATCATACAATGAAGTTAATCCTCCATGCCTGACTTACATGACAATCTATGATACTCTTGATGGACTTAGTTTAGAATTATTATATAAACTATAATATATATATATACACACACACGTAAGAATCCTTGATGATAATCGGCATGGTTACTTGTCATGTGTAACACCCCAAAAACGGGTTTTTAATAATCAAACCACGCTAATATTAAAGAGCGGGTAAAGTACTGTTAGCGATAAAAGTTAACCTGTAAACAAATTAACTAGGAACAAAGTTAACCTAGTTAGTAACATGGATATGGTAATAAGACAGTGAGTTGTAGCCCTTTAAAAAGGGAACAAATTAAAGGGACCAAAGTTGGTAAAAGGGAAAATTGTGATTTAAAAAGGAAATTTAAAACACAACACACACTTAGTGTGTGTGTGTGTGTGTGTCGACCAGGAGTAGAGAAGGAGGGGGAAGCCCCATCTTGACCTAATCTCCAAGATCATCAAAAAATTGGAAGGGAAATTGGAGCTTAAACTTGTGTAGGAACATGAATTGTAGATCACCTAGACTAGGGGATCATAAGGTATGTTTAAAAACCTAGATTGGTGAAAGTTGTAACTAGAGACAACTAGAACACTTGCAATTAAATTGTTGGATTATGATCCAAAGATGAAATTGAGTGTATATGTATGCATAATTTTGTTTGATATAGTGAAATTATGAAATATTTGAGGTATGATTACTTGTAGGTGATTAACAAGTAGATATTGAAGTGGGTTTTAATAATATGATGAAGTTGATGATATATCTATGTTTAGAATCATCATGCATGATAATAGTAAGAAGATACTTGAACAATTTATGAGTTTGAGTACATATTCATACTTGCTATGGAATGGTTTTGTATGAAATAATGAAATAGATGTAAGTTAATGCTAATAAGTATATAAGATCATGTTGTTTACTAGTTTGCATGTAGAACTTGATTATATTAGGTATTCGGATGAATAATAATATGATGAAATGGGTTTTACATAGAGATGAAAACCCTTAATTATAGCATGATGAATGGATAAATTAGCATTGATAATCAAAAGCTAATTAACTTGATGTTAACAATTGCTCGAACTTGTTTAAGTGAAAGAAATGACATGAACTTGGTTGGGAATTTAGATAAGAGGGTAGCCTAAAACTATCAAATGCCGAGTAATTGATAAATGCCTAAATGAGTTTGTTGAACTTAACTGTGCGTTTGCAAATGTTAATAGGCAGTTGACTTTTAGAAGTCAAACTGACCTATAATATGATCAAATGGTGAATTGATGTAAAGTCCATAAGGTGGGATAGTCTTGATGAATGATGACCAATCTAAACATCTTGCGAATGATAAATGATAGTTCGACGCTTGACAAGCTAGGTGGAAGCTTGGGAAGAAGTGGGTCAAACGGATCAAGCACGGGGGGAAATCATAATCGGATACAAGGTAAGTAAAGCTTACATCTTTTAAGTAGAACATCTACTTATGTATTGATTAAAATAAGGTGATCTAGTATTTGAAATGAGTCTTTAGAATACGACGTTCCGACGCAAGTCAATACGGATCGGAACAAGTGAAAATGGTAAGAAACCATATTTAATAGTAAAAAGGGTAAAAACGGAATTTGGTCAAGTATTGACCAAATTAACAAAGAGTTTTGAAAAGACATTTTATGGTGTAAGCCATAATTGATCAAATGAATAAAGAAAACGATTTTAAGTAATACGACCATGTGGTGCAAATCGTAATGGGTCGAACGAAATAAATGGTAAGTAAATATCATTTTTACCATAAACAATGTTTGGTTATATCGATATGTAAAAAAGGCGAGCCAAGAAATAAGTCAAACGGACAAACGGGTCAAATGTTGATGTTATCCCCATTTGAAAATGATAATTAATATTTCGTTTGTTAAGTTTCATGCTTACAGGTAAGCATGATTTGTGAGCATGTATGGCCATAAATTAGTATATAGAATCGCAAATCATCGCTAACGGGTCGATACTTAGACTAGCGCCAGGTACGTCTAGTGGTCATGCTCTCATTGAGGGTTACGGAACGACTAAAGTTAGTCGAGATAGGGGTGGACACTAGATCACCTCAAGTGAGGTATATCTAGCGTGTGGGTAATACGGCCATTGGAGTCGAAGACATGTTTATGACGAAAAGTACATTTGAGTGAGATTATAACACTAAACAATGGAAAACTTTTATGTTTTTAATAACATAACAAATTTTAAATGAAATACGGGTCAAAAGTGCCCACTTGGTCAAATATGCTTTTAAAAGTCTTTCTTCGTAAAAAGTACTAAAGTTGACCAAAATGCCCTTGGATGATAAATCGATCAAAAGACCCTTGAGGGTAGTTTAAAAATGAGTTTTATAAATAAGTACACCTTTTTGGTAGTGTAAAAGAAAATGGCATGGACCATTTTGGTTTAATGCCCCTTAACGGGTCTTTTTCGTAAATTATCAAACCGAAGGGTAGAATTCGGAATTATATGATTTACTATACCAAATCCACCACAAATATAGTTGTGGTGGAAGATAAATAGAAGTCTTAGTGTGGAAATAGAAGGTAAGGAAAGAATGAGCGAGATTTAAGCTTAAATGTTAAAATCTCTTAATGGGTCAAAACAAATATTTGCATACGGTTAACGGCTGCGTAATTCATAAAAATTATGAATCTGGGTTAGGGATTTCGGGTTAAATAGGTAGGAAAAAACATTTTACGGACAATTAGAAACAAGTTTCATAGGAAACAGATGAAAATTGAATAAGTTACGGAAGTTTTCATAATAAAAGCGGCAAGATGGAAATACTTGCGGCAGACCCACTTTAAGCTACGGTGGCCAGCCGTAGCTTATGGTAGACAACTACTGATTAAAAACAGAAACTAGTGTTATACGGATACGTCTCCGTAAGTCCCGGGTCGTGTTTAAATGTACGAGACTTGAAACGGGTTGAACGGACAAATAAAACAGCACAACAGCAAATCTGCTGCAGAAGATGGCGTCGCCGACGCATCTTCTTGGTCCGACGTCCAAAATTACTGCGTACGGCAGTAAAGCTCCGACACAACATTTGATAAGGCGTCGCCGACGCGGCTTACTGCCGTCGCCGACTCCACCTCAGAAGTTGAAATTTTTGTTTTGATTATTTTGACAAATCGGTTATGTTGTGCTTTACGGTTATTTGTTATAATACTAATATTTTGCAAATTTCTAGTTTAGGGTAATCGTAAGCACCTTTGGATGTCGATCAAGCTCAATGAAGAACCGAACACGATCAAAGCTCAAGCTTCCGCATTTGGTTTCGTCATTACGGAACTAATCAATGACGACATGTCATAATGTTTAATGTTGGTAAAGTTTTAATAAACTCGAAAATATATATGGACGTGTATTCGTATTTACACTTTTAAATTCATAATTTTTATAGAAATTCAATAAAAATAAGATAAGGTATTACATCATGGTAATAGGTTATATTATCTAAGACTTGAACCTCTTATTACGATTCTAATGGCACTTAACCCATGAAATCACAACAACCCATACGGGATATATAGTGTTAAAAACGAGTGTTTAAGGCTAGATAATGTCACACCCCAACCCGCAGCGGAATAAAAGTCGGGGGCATGATTGGGTTATCACCAAAGCTCATGATATTTACTAAGAAGTTTCATATTTATTAAATTCAAATTTTAAAATTTAAATATCCAACAAAATTTCATACAAACACAGATAAAAATCTAAATGCTTGTTCCAACGAAATAACTTGTTTATTCTTCTAGGCCATCCTAAGTGTTTCTTTCCTCAACTTGATCACCTGTATCATGCGTAAAACAGAGGAAATTTTGGGTCAACAAAAGTTGGCGAGTGAACCTTTATAAAACATTTAAATAATTGATTTTTATGTTTATTTAAATAAAATTATGCATAAATCACATGTGAGCAAATGTATATATGTAACCAATCACAAACCACATTGAATGAATATATGACATGAATGATGATGTATCTGAGATCAAGGCTCAATCGAACGGAGCCGATCTAATGAGGCACCTGATGCTCAACCCGTATCCCACGAGTAACTGATGGGCCTAATGAAATGAGTACATTGAAATGATAAAATGTATCCACATATAAACCACACTACAAGCAATACACATTTGATCACGAACTGATATAAGCACAAGTGTTAAATAAAATAAAGAAATGACACGACACATGATACACCCCAAAACGTGATTAAAACGGGGAATTTGTAGAGAATTCACTCACCGTGGGTGCGTATTCTTGATCGGGATGAGAGCGCACGAGTTGGGAGTTTAACCGATGAAAAAGGTACTAACCTAAAATAACAACGCGATAACTCGATAAATAAATAAACTAACTTTTTGATTAAAAACCTTTGTTTAGATTTTTAAGTTATTTTTGTGATTTTTATTAATATTTTACACCCTTGCAATTTATGTATTTTTAGGTATTTTTAATAAAATTTTCTTTTAATATGACTATAGAATAAATAAATAAAATAAATAAATAAATAAATAAATAAATAAAATAATAAAGAAAAATTGTCAGTCTGACAGGCTGACTGTCAGACCGGTTCGCTAGGATAATTGGCATGCGTGTATTGAGGCTCGAACCCGTGACCTCTCGGTTGCGTGCACCCAGCTCTTCCAACTGAGCCACGTGTCTAACCCGAAAGAAACATGATTTTAATTATTCGCATACACATTTTAGGTTCATTCTGTTTTAATTAAATTTAAAAAGAGAATTAAATGGTCTGACCGGTGTGAGTCGGGGGATTCGAACCGGCGACCTTGGTGATGTTACCCACCCAGCCCAACCAACTGGGCTGGGTGTCTAACCCGTCCATACTTGAATTTTTATTATATTTATATACTGAATATATTGATACAGAAAAGATAGATTTAAAAAGGGTTTAAAGCGGTCAGGTCGGTGGATGCTCGGTTTCGAACCGGCGATTGTAGTTTGGTTTGCACCCGGCCCAACCAGTTGGGCGGGGTGCTTACCCGGTTCTAAACTGGATTATAGAATATTTGGCCACACACTGCTCATCGTCTTCGTCGTTCAAAATCCTTTCATCCAGAGACATTTACCCGCCCATTAAACACGAGTATGCTTAAACACTTCAATTAATCTAAATAAAGAATAAAATCAAATAGGAAAAAGAGTCAATATCGATGGTGGTTGTTCTTTTGATTTTTCCGGTGAACCAACAGAAAAGATGCCGAGCAGAGTATTCACGGCAAAAAGAAAGGGTTGGTGCGAGGTTGTAAACCGTGGGATCGAGGGTATTTATAGGAAAGAGGTACACGGTTCAGGGAATGGTTTCGGCCGAAAATTTGGGGAGGTTTGATTTGAAATCGACCGTAACTGATTCCAAAATTAGGTAGTCCGCGTTGAGCTGGCGACAGAAGAGCTTGACAAGTTTTAAATCAGGAAACCCGCGTCGAAGATTGGGCGAGGTTCTTTGGTCGGAGTTGCAGGTTTTCCTCACATTGTGGGTATATACGCAATTTGTTTCCAGTTTCAAATCAATTGGTGTGTATAGCTTGGTGGTGTTTGTGGTGGGTGTGTTGATCAGGGAACCCGGGTTCGACCCCCGGCTTACCCATTTTTTTAAACGCTTTTATTTATGGGTTATTTTAAGCTAAAATTGTTTTAAATTTTATAGATTTAATATCTAATTGATTTCCTTATATTTTATTAAGATAAATTTTTTTAACTTTATTTATTATCCTTTATTTAGTCAATTATTTAACAATAAATAAACGAATAAAAATAATCGAACGACGTAATCAAATATACTTCGATTGGTGAAATGGGGCGAGTTTTCGAAACCCTAATGTTACAGATAATTACTTTTTTGAATACATATTTTACATACTTTAATTCCGAATTTGAATCGTTCGTTGTTATCCAAATACTCACACACCTACATTTCCTCATGTAGTATAACTCGGTGTTCCATCCTTCAAACTCTCTGACTCTTCACGGGATTACCAAAGGAAGCTTTGCAAAATAGCGAGTACACTCGATCCCAGTTTACACTTTACACTTTTGGGTGCAATATGTTTAACATATCAAAATACACAATCAAAACTATTCTTTATGCAAACACAAACAATCCATTATACATGCTTAAATATGTGTAACGGATTTGTATTCTTGGAACATTCTTATGTGATTTGCTTGCCATTAACTTCGTACGAGCCTCCCCTTAACCTGTATACCGTTGTAGGAGTAACACACCGTCCGTAGTCTTATGGTCATGTTAAGTCATTAATTCTTGTGGTAATCAAAGGGTTGACTTGTAAAAATGCATGCCTTGATACATTAATCTAGTTAACTATTTTTGCCATGTGGATTCGTTTAAACCTTCTTACATACTTATGCTATATTAAACTTGTGTACTTGCCAATACTTTGTGTGTTGAACTATACTTTTAAACACGTTGCAGGAATCGATGATGATATTGACGAATGGAACTTAGTAGGAAGGACTAGAAACGCGCCAAAATTAAATTCATGTTTATAGATTAGTCTTACATTACTTGTTGTATTTTGTTTTCCAATTCATGTACTTGAACCGTTAGCAATGAAATGAAATATTATTTATTAAATACTTATTACATTTAGTGTTATGAAGTCTCGAGCAATCTATTTATGTCCGCCCCAATGATTCCGCCATCGGTTGGGGTGTGACATGATTCTAACCACATGCTATTCGTAGATACGATAACTGACTTACCCTACCTACCTAGGCTAAGTGGGTTTTCACATGATCGGAATGACACGGTCATCAAAATGGTGTCGTTGTCGGGAAGCTAGTGTGCTTAGTGTTGCATTGCTTGTTTGAATTTGTTTATACTTAGTAGTTTTAAATCCTAAAAATAAAAAAATAATTTTAATTTTAGTTTGTATTATCTATTTGGTTTTACTTTGGACAGTCGAGAATGTTTGTGCAGATACATGTTTTGAAGGCACGTGATATCATCATGAATTAGGTAAATGATTACCCATGTGAATGTTACGGGAGCCGAGACCACCTATTGTAAGAGTGTCCATTGTTCCATAAGAAAATTCAAGCATTTAAGAAACGTGAAGGCTACAACAATGGAAGGAAAGGATATTTGATGACGAATTATTAAAATTTGAAGATACATTCTCGTATCATCAACTTCGAACCGTCTCCACCACCAAACTATCAAAAATACTACCATCCTGAAGATGGAATACCACTATGAGGAAGATTGGGATTACAACAATTGTGAACCTGAGATGCCGTATTTTTCAAGGTATAGGGAGGAGTATGTCGAGTACTACCATGAATACCCTCAGCCGGCATCCGAAGACCCTCAAGATTTAATACAATTCAAGCTTGAAGCTCTCATAAACATGATGAAAGAACTCCACGATGATATTAAAGATATGAAGAAACGAATGAAGTAAGAGACAAAGCTCGTATAGCATTAGTGATGCAAGTGGGCCACCTAGCTGAGAAAATAGTCAAATTTAGATGAGACCAAAAGATATTGGCTAATGTTACCATGATTGATGGTGATGTGTAGAAGAGGTTACATATTCTCCGGAGAAAAGTAAGTGAATGTTTAAATCGGATTGAAGATATAACACATATAAAGGCATCAAAGAAGAAAGAAGCCCAAGATTATCCCTACTCTTCTCCCAGACTTATCACTTCAACCAACAAAGCTGGAGATGAGGGTTCGAGGATAAGGATTCAAAAGGTAGCCTTGCAAGACCTCGTGCAAGTTATCATAAAGTGGCTCCACAATAATGTCTCAATGTTCAGGCCAATCACTTGAAAGCAATTATGGAACTAGTAAGTCAACTACCTAGCGTACATGTCACACCCCGACCCGCAGCGGATATGGCAAGGGGTATGATATGATTGTTTCATAGCTTTTGACATTTATTTAAAGTTTGAATTTTATTATCATCAATATTAATTTGTCTCACATAACCAAATAATTGTTTCAAATAAAATCATACAATATTCAAAATACAAAAGATAACATACGTCTTGATTTAGTTATTCTAAGGCACAATCCTATGTGTCTTCTCAAGTAGCTATCAGCCTTGTGTACCTGTTTCATGTGCAAACGAAATTTGGGTCAACAATAGTTGGCGAATAGATCTTTATTTGTTTTTATTTAACTTTAAAAGTTTAGTTGATTTTATTTAATAAAAATTATTTAACATGCAATATTAAGTGTAATAAGTGACATAAATCAATTAATCCGAAAGCAACCAATCCACCAAGTAAATAATATAACATGACATAACGAAACAAAGAAAATGAAACAATGATGCGATTCAAGCCCCGAAAGGCGAAAAGCGATACTATGAAACAATGATGCGATTCAAGCCCCAAAAGGCGAAAAGCGAAATTATGAAATCCATAACACAAAGCGGTAAACACGTATAGCGTATGAATGAAACAAGTAATGCAACATACAAAACAAATAGGAGCACATATGACACTTGACTTGGCATGTTATTGAAAAAGTATACGGATCATATGAAACATGACACATGAAATACCCCAAAAAGTTAAAGTGACAAAAAGGGGGAAAGTAAGATCTACTCACAGTTTTGCGTTCCGTTGGAACCCGCTACTCCACACGAGTAACGAAAGAGAGATAGACCAAAAGACACAATCAACCTAAATATTATAACACCAAAATACTTAAATAAAATAACACAAGGAAAATATATAAAAATATTACAACCTAATACTTGGGGTTTTCATCCTAAAATAAATATTACTATGTAGTGAGACGTCATATGTAAATATATCTAATGTTTATGTGACAAATTAGTCTCACTAATAATATATATTTATTTGAAATGTTATAAACTTTTTTTGTGACCTTTCTATATATATCAATAACCATTTAGGAAAAAAGAAATAAAACTATATATATTTATAGGTTTTTATGAGATAGCCTTGATGACAACAAAGTGTATCTTTTTGTATGTTCATTTTAATATCCATAATTTATACATATATATTTTTCATATTTTCTAAAATTACCTTTATATATATATATATATATATATATGTGTGTGTGTGTGTGTGTATTGCATTTTCTATCTATACTATTTAATAGTTGATAAGATATTATAATATAACCATTTGAGTTGTTCATATTTGTATGCAAGACAAATATACATTTATTTTTATAATCTGATTTTTTATATGAAGTTATAGAAATAAATAAAATGATATAAACATTTGGGAGTCAAAAATCATGTGACATCAAACACTACTATCATTTTATCAAAATGAAACAGCTTTAAAACATGATTATGAAACTAATTTTAAAAGTAGCAAAAATTATGAAATTTAATATCTTGATGACACTAGTTTAGAATTATAATATTTTGCCAACACAATTTCTATTTTAAATCAAAACACAATTATAACTACTATCAAAACTCAAACTATCCTAAACCCTAGGTATTATAAAAATGTAAATTGCAAGGAAACTAAAATATGAACATGAAACAATAAGGAATAAAGAAATATAAAGAAGTGAATGACATTAAAACTACCTCCTATGAAGAAGAGAGGGTAAAGAAATAGAGATGAGGGTGATGCTGGATTCTTGTTCCTCCTTCTTGGTGGTTTGGGAAAACTTGCAAGGCTTCAATGGTGGTGGCTAGAGTTTCTTTGAGAGAGAGATGGTGGTGGCTAGGGGTTTTTTTAGAGAAGATATAGATGCTGGAATGACTAAAGAATTATGGTTATGATTTGCTTTTTAAAAGCATAACATTAATCTTTGATTGAAAATATAAAATCTCTTTGATTAAGAATACAAAATCTTACCTTTTAAAAGAGATTGAAAAAAAATATTCGTTTTATTTAAGATCATGCCGTCGAAATCTTAGAAAAGAAAGAAACTATGTTAACTTTTTTGTTATATAATATTTTTTTATATATAAAGAATTAATTCAGCTGCTTAGCTTGTTTTTCTCATTTAACTTGAAAAGTATAACGTTTTATAGAATTGAACATACTGTTGGAACGAGCGCATTTTTCTCTATGATATGACCTAAGTTTCATAAAAATCGGAGTAGAGTAAAAAATAATATATTTTATTTATAACGGCTCGAACTAGTTTTTAAACGGTTCGGATTCAATTTTTTCAAAACGTGTACCCTTCTTAGCGGATGTTACAGTAATTGGTAACTTGGTAGGAAAATGTTCACATAGACCACAATGAGAGGTATATCAGGTATGATTGTTGTGTACTTGTATTTTTATTCATTTTATTTTAATTTGTTTTTGTTTCTTTAATTAAAATGAACTTTGTTAGTATGTTCCCTATATAACATTCATAAGATCTTCCTCGTCCTCCCAAGCTACGGGGAGGTTTAAAGGGATTGTTGCATATGCTAAATACAACCATGATTCCTAGAAAAGTGAGTTAGGTTGTTGTTGTAAATTATTTTCTTCCACTAATCAAAGAAATTAATAGATTACTTGGAAAATGTTTTTTGTGAAATGGTAAAATGAACAAACTTATGAGTTTCAATTGTCGTGAGAAACTTGCTTCTACACATGTTATGAAGTTTGTAGATACCTTCGTGCTTCTCTTTGGCCACCATTTCGCTTGGAAAACAATATCATCGTGGAATATTGAGAAACCATGTCATCTGTTTCTTATTCTTTAGCTTTGATTCTTGTATTTTTATTGCATGTTTGGACTCTTTTGGAAAGCATGCAGTTCATTGTAGAGAGCTCCTAGGGTTTAAGTACCGACATGATTTGGTTCAAGATGTCCTTTTTGACATATTTCGGCACCCATAGCTTCGACGTGTATCAAATCATACAAGTTATAAAATAGAGCTAATATATGGCCTACCATCAAACAAATGAACATATATGTATATGAAAATAAAGTTTGTTTTAAAGTGGGCTTAAAAATCTCACCAAGTATGGGAAAAGGGTTACCGATGTGAATCATCCGTTTATTTTACCAAAAAAATTTAAACTATAGCTATGCATTCCTATTCCTTTTTCTTTTAAAAACATTTGCTAAACTTAATTTTTATACTAAGACACAAGGAATATGACCATGACTAAGGAAAGTTGCTACTCTTGTAAGTCACAACTCAACATCTTTGGATTTGTGACAATTTCTTATGCTATATGTACTATTAACTAGCCCAACTTACTTTCATCAAAATTACCCGTGTAGACGCCTTACTCAACTATATTGACACAATGACATCTCTAACGTCTAGTATCCCAATTGAAAGACAAATTTGTTAGTTTAAAACTGGAAATCACAACTCAAATAATGTCTAGTATCCCAATGGAAAGACAAATTCGAGAGTTTAAAACTGGAAATCACAACTCAAATAATGTAACATTACATATAATTTATACGACGTATAACTTATAGCATTATCTTATATATTGATGATACCTTTAAATATTAAGTAGTAAGTTTAATCATAAAAAAAATTTAAATTTAACATAAAATTGTATTAAGTAAAAACGAAGCAATTGAAAACGATATAGGCAAAATGAGTAGTATGGTATTTATAAATTTTGTAAAGTGTACTATTATTGAAAATACTTGAATTAATCATTTTAAAAGTAAACAATTTAAATTTTAGTAAATGATTTGAACGAGGCAATCAAAATACTCCATAAGTTCAAACGACTCAGGTTCTAACACGCTGACGAACGATCACACCCTTAAAACGCACGACAACCTAGTACATAACAATATGAACTTAAAAAACATTTATAAAGGAGTTGTGCCTACCTCCATGAGAATGAATGTAGTTTTGGGTGCCATCGTTTTGATAAATGAGGAATTCTGGAAGGGTTGAACAAAGTCGGTAAAGTTATACCTAACGTTTCACACACACATATATAGGGTGGGGTTCTAGAGTGAACACTAGTATATTTGTGAACTGAGTGAACAAATCCTAGCCATAGTTTTACACACGTGTATGGCTAGGATTTCATCATCAAATCGTAAAATACACTAGTGTATTTCATCATCAAATCTTGGCCAATGATTTACACACGTGTATGGCCAGGATTAGTTCGCTCAGTTCGCAAATACACTAGTGTTCACTCTTGAACCTAATCCTATATATATATATATATATATATATATAACCTCCTCCATGTTAATTGTGACTTTTAGATTTTAATTTTTGAAGCACGAAACATGATTGACCAATTAAATTGATACACTTAGAAGTATGATAATGTGACAACTACTGTAACGTCTCACTTTTTCGTATTTTCCTTAATTAGAAAGTGTAATTATGTTCCTATTTATGGAAACTTGTATTCGTATTGCATTCGTATTTTAATTCCCAATCTTGTAATTCGAGACTTTGATCGTAATAAAATTCATACTTGATATATACTTATCTTACATGCATTGGATTGTTAAATACGTGTTTACATACAAACCGATACTTGTTAAACGTGCAAATACTCATACATACATACTCGACACCTAAATATACTTACACATGCCTTATACAATTAAAAACATGCAAAAATATCAAGTTATAGCATGAAATGAAGGAAAAACCAAGTCCAGGGTCTAAAAGTGACAAAAATCAAATAAGTTTCCGGATTAAGATCGCTCGCGCCCCGTGACCGTCTCTTGTCTTGTCTCTCGCGGCTCGCCAGAAGGCTTGATCCGCAATTTGTTGTTTCTAGCTCATAGATTGAGCAAATGTGTGTTTCTTGCATTTATTACACCCACCTGATTCACCCCCTAACCTCAACTATAAATACCCACCTCCTCCCACACTCATTTCACACCTAAAACATTCATTTCTCTTTCTCTCTCTCAATCCAGAAAGTTCAAGACTTTCAAGTGAGTTCTAACTCACTTTCTTTACTCTTTCTTCCTTCTTAACACTTGGAACACCTCTAGGAGTTTTTCCATAGGTTTTCCATGGAAAACCAACATGGAACATCACCATATTTGAGGTCACAAGTGTTAGAACCTTCCATTTTAATAAGGGTTTTAACCCACAAGTGTTGTATCCTTCCAAGCATTTTCTTGCAAGACTTGAGTTGGTATGATTTTGAATATTTTATGTCTTTCACTTTTATTTTTTTAACTTATTCATGACCATCCTTGTTGTTCTTGTGACAACTTGTGCATTAGTGAACAATACGAAAGAGGTTAAAGGAAGGTTACCATCCTACCTCCATGCATGACTTCTATGAACTTCCATGATAAATATGATCTACTTATTACGTATAGTATATAATATATATCTATATACACACTGCCCAAACCCTTGATGATAATCGAATGATTGTCCGTCATGGTACTAGGTTACATCACCTAAGTACTTAACTTCTCGTTACGATTCTAATGGGTATCTTAACTCATGAAAGCACATCAACCCAATTTCCGGACAAGGGGGACGTGGCGAGGTATGACTTGGTTTACACATGTCAAACCGGCTAATACCCATTAAAGGGGGCGTGGCGAAGTATGACTTGATTAACCCAATTACCTATTTTACGGAAGAGTATCTTAACTTAAATACAATCCTCAAACGGAAAATCCTGGCCACCAAATGTTATAAATACAATTCTTTCTCTAACACCTTACATTCTCAATCTCCTAAGCAAATATTTATTTTCACGTTGGAGGGTGATCACAAATTTATAGAGATAATATCATTTCTATGGCGAGCCTAATGATGTTCCATTTTATAGCATTCAAGACTCATGTGTTTCAATTGTGGAAAATAACCAAAGTCCAGACTCCATCGGAACATCCTTACCTCTAGTATACATTTCTTCATAACTATCTCCAATATAGTTTTATGGTTAGTTATCATCAAATTCTCATCAATATTACACACTAACTAACTAAGCTAATAACCCAAACTTGACCCAAGTCAATAACCAAATTAGATTTGGGTTGGATTTAGGGATGATAAAAATACCTGAATCCGACGGGTATACCCAAAACCCGATGGGTATTGTGCCGGGTATGGAAAAAATATCTCGCGGGTATGAGATTAGATACCCGACCCGATTACGCGAAACCATATACTTGTTTACCCGAAATATATAACCGAAACCTTTTAAGTTATATATTTATTTTCCTTTAACTATTGTTTAATAATGTTTCATTTTTGTAGCTTTATTATTTGAAAAATAAACTTTTCATTTGGAACATTTATTTTGATGATATTATATATGCTATGAAATACGAAATTATTTTTAAGATTAATATTAAAATATATTTGCATTTTTAAAGATATAAAATATTATTAGGATGATGATGAAATGTAAGTTAGTTAAAATTATTTAATATGTTAGACAGATTTTTAAAACATAAAATTATAAAAAAAGAAAGTAAATAATACATGTACATGAAAATCCAACAACCGGTGGATATGCCCATAGCCGATGGATAAATGCTAATGAGGGGGGGGGTGGGGTATAAGATTTCCAAGGATATGGTTAAAAGAAAGAAGGAAATACCCGTTAACGTCCAACGGCAGGCTTTTCATATCATCTTTCTTTCTCAGCCAAAATGGAAACGATTGAAGAATGAATGAATTTATTTATTATTTATATGAAAAAGCAACACGACACAATCATCTCTGATTAGTTACGTAGATAATCAACCAATCAATCGGCTTCGGTAATGCTTTACTATTCATAGATATACGCCTCATATCTATCTATCTATTCTGTTATATTACCATTTCAAAGATGATTACATCCGCCCTCTTCCTATCTATATACATTCCTGCATTTTACGTATATTAAACCATAGATCAAGGATTCTAATGTTATTCACCTGAAGCAGAATTTATTATATATGTTATTGCCTCGATCGAGTTTCTATCTATTTATCGTCTTTAACCTTGTTTATTTATATATATATATATATATATATATATATATATATATATATATATATATATATATATATATATATATATATATAGATAATGCATTCTCATTCAGTCATTTTTAGCTGTAGAGTTGCTTCCTTGATCATTAATGGATACCCCTAAAACCCCCTTTAGTGGAATTAGGAAAGACGTTCAAGGAAGATTCAAGTGTTACAAGCAAGACTGGCTGGGGGCGCTCGACTCTGGCGCCAGGATCTTAGCTCCCACAGCATACATCTTCTTCGCATCTGCCCTTCCAGTCATTGCATTCGGCGAGCAGCTAAATAAGGATACAGGTGCACTCTTTTATTCTTACTATTCTTATTCTTATTATGCTTCTTTGTCTCTAAACATGTTTTTTGTTTTTCGAGGATGAGGACAGATGATATATTGAGTGGAGTAGAAACTCTTACCTCTACTGCTATATGTGGAGTTATCCATTCTATTTTTGGTGGACAACCTCTTTTGATCTTAGGTGTTGCCGAACCTACTCTTATTATGTACAATTACTTGTATACTTTTGCCAAAGACAGACCCGAGTTGGGGAAAGAATTGTTTCTAGCTTGGGCTGGATGGTATGCTCTATTCAGCATTTAATTATCATCTACTTTCATGTCTATGATATGATAATAATACACATTCTTCATGTAATTAGGGTTTGTGTCTGGACCTCTGTGATGTTGTGTCTTCTTGCAATCCTCAATGCTTGCACACTCATCACAAGATTCACAAGGATTGCTGGGGAGCTTTTTGGCATGCTGATTTCCGTGCTTTTTATGCAAGAGGCTGTTAAGGTATGCAAATATCGTAGCTTTTCCCTTTATGAATATATCAGTGTGATCAACCTTGGACGTTTTTGTTTAACTAGGTTTATGTTGGATATTTTAGGGAGTAATAAGCGAGTTCCATGTACCCAAAGGAGAAAATGATACAAAAGAAGAGTACCAATTTCATTGGCTATATACAAATGGCTTGCTTGCTGTTATTTTGGCCTTTGGTACCCTCATGACTTCCATGAAGAGTAGGGATGCCCGGTCTTGGCCGTACGGTGTAGGTAAATAAAAAGGCATGTAATATCCTATTGGATAATATAGCCACTCATGTTTCGCAACTTCTTAACTTGGTCACCCATCTATTAATACCAACAGTTCGGCCATCCATGCTTCATTATGCTATATTTGGCCCTTTTACACCAAAATTGTTGGAATTCATTAGACATTGCAGCGGAATTAAGATTTATATTTGAACTGGTATTTATGGTATACAAGAAGAATTATATGCAGAACAGAGAATGAAAGGAAACAAAGAGAGAATAAAGGACAATTCGAGTGGAAACAGAAATTGTCTTGGTGCCGGACATCATTGCCGGTTATAACATATATATACGAGATGT
This sequence comes from Scalesia atractyloides, assembly GCA_947069175.1. Classification (NCBI taxonomy): domain Eukaryota; kingdom Viridiplantae; phylum Streptophyta; class Magnoliopsida; order Asterales; family Asteraceae; genus Scalesia; species Scalesia atractyloides. Next base: position 82,605,231 of record CAMTDV010000002.1, on the reverse strand, counting down.
TTGGCGGTTAAAAGTGGCGGGAATAACCGTCGTTTGAAACGGTGTGAACCTTCACCTTCAACCGACATATCTCTACGGTTATAAGTTATATTACATATCTTATATAAGTATCATACTAATCACATAATAATAATAATCGGACATAATTAAGTTTATATAACTAATACATCCCCCTAAACTTGATTATGCTTAGAAGCATGCATGAGAACACTCCGATTAGCTTCGTCCACAACCTTCATGTCTTGTTTGAAATCAAAACGACGCCGTTTCTTCTACGGTTTCTTCATTCCTTCCCAGTCATTTCCTGCAAACAAGGCATAGTGATGGATTGCTTCTTCATCATGAACATCTCCGTCGCTCTTTCTTCTTTCATGACGGGAATCAGACGGACCTTCATCATGTTCAACCATCTCCTTATCTATCACCCTTCCTTGCACTGTTTTGAACTTATAATAATAGACTGGGACATCGAGATAAATTGCGTACATAATCCTCATTAACTCACTATCATCGTATTCATATCCCATATCTTTTGCTACTACTGCCCAGAGATTTTTACCGGTAACCTTTCTATACCCTCCATCTCGTTTGACCACCATATATAGATCGAGCAAACCAATTTTCCTGTTATCAGTTGTATACGGAGGAATAGGTCGAGTAGAGATTCCAAGTTTAATGTTTATGAACCATATTAACATTTCTTCAAACTTGATCTCTAATTCGTGTTTATATTTAAACACGAATTCATCATCTTCTAACATGTCTAACAGTTATTTGCATTGAGAGAAATCTTGAAACTCCATTGCTTGTATGATCATTACACTCCAATCGGGTTCTTGTGAAGATAAATGTAAGTCTTCAAAATACGAATTGAGATAATTCTCTTTGTATTCATCGTTTGTTGTACTTTGATCGATCACTCTTTGTTTTTCTCTCATACCAATTTCTTCTTCTCGGGTTAATCCGGTTATGTCGTTCACAGTGTTTGTAATCGGTGCAGAAAACATGGGATAAATTTTGCATGTATCTCCAGATTTCTTAACCGTATATCCTTGTAATATAAGTTGATCCATGCTTAACACATTGCCATCAAGTTCCGATGTGTAAATTACGCTTTGTATACGTAGTGTTTCATTCCTTGATTTAACCTCTACGACCCCTATACCCCGGATAAACAGAAAATTATCTTCCCCTATTTTCGTTTCTACCCCAATCAAGTGTTTAATCCGTTTAAACACATTAAGATTTCCGGCAAAATGATGAGTAAAAACTGTACTTACATACCATATGTCACCCCATTGTCCTCCTTCGGTTCCGGTAACAATCAGTTCTTGACGGTGAACTACTTCATCATTCTGTCGTTGTATTCCCGTATTGATCGCATGCCTGATTAACTGAGTGGCCTCGTCGTTTTCTTTTGCTTTGCAGGAGTAGATCCGGTGTCCGGGTTCATGACAATAGTAACACAATCTAACATGTGAAACTTTCTTCTGACTTTCATGTTTTTCATCGGAACAATGTTGGCATGGCATCATTGACGAAGTCGGACAGATTTCTTCTTCCTTGTTAACCGTGGCTCTGATACCACTATGTTGGAATTCATTAGACATTGCAGCGGAATTAAGATTTATATTTGAACTGGTATTCATGGTATACAAGAAGAATTATATGCAGAACAGAGAATGAAAGGAAACAAAGGGAGAATAAAGGAGAATTCGAGTGGAACAAAATCTGTCTTGGTGCCGGACATCATTGCTGGTTATAACATATACATACGAGATGTTTGGCGGTTAAAAGTGGCGGGAATAACCGTCGTTTGAAACGGTGTGAACCTTCACCTTCAACCGGCATATCTCTACGGTTATAAGTTATATTACATATCTTGTATAAGTATGATACTAATCACATAATAATAATAATAATAATAATAATAATAATAATAATAATAATAATAATTAAGTTTATATCCCCAATAATGTAAAATGATCATCTCACTCTTGCTATTTTTCAGCTTTTTACAACTTCATAAATGGTTATTTTTATAATATTTTCCGCGCTACCTATTAGCTAGAAACGAAGCATAATGGCCATTTTACATCATTCCCGCTACTTCTTGGCCAGTAGCCTAACTGTTTTGGGGTGGGTAAAATGGTACCGCATATATGAAAGAAACATGGGTGGCCTAATTATTCAAAACTTTGCCACTGGCATTTACTTTTGGATGTTTGATATATTCTTGTATGGTGTTGGCAAGAACAGGGTGGCTACGGGGTCTTATAGCAGACTATGGGGTTCCTCTTATGGTCGTGGTGTGGACTGCAATATCTTACGCCAAGCCCAGAGAAGTTCCACGTGATGTTCCGAGACGACTATTTTGTCCTCTTCCTTGGGAAGCTGGACCTTTATCCCATTGGACAGTCATCAAAGTATAATAGAGATTAAAAAAAAAAAAAAAGATGCTATTCTGACTGGATTAATGAAGTAGTTGATTACTAATATTGCAGGTAATGGCGAAGGTTCCAGCGATTCACATTGCCACGGCCATAATACCAGCCCTGATGATAGCGGCCTTGTACTTTTTCGACCATAGCGTAGCTGCACAAATGGCACAACCGAAAGAATTTAATTTAAAAAAACCTTCGGCTTACCATTATGATTTACTGTTGCTTGGATTCATGGTAATTACTCCCCCCTTGTAGCATTCTTTTTCCCCTTTTTTTTTTTTTTTTATCTATTATCATTATTTTCATCCGTAGACTTTGATTTGCGGTTTGGTTGGAGTCCCCCCGTCAAACGGTGTCCTACCACAGTCACCCATGCATACCAGAAGTCTTGCAATTCTTGAGAGACAGGTTAGCATGCAATTGGAAGTACCAACAAGTCTCGATGTTTTCTTGTTCGTAAGATATAACGATCCATTGCTTTTTAGTTAATGAGGAAGAAGATGGCTAAGTGTGCAAAGGAAGGCATGAAGATGGAAGCAAGCAAATCAGAAATTTACGAAAAGATGCACGCTGCTTTTGTCGACATGGATCCTCATACAACAGTATGTGATGTTTCAATACCACTTCAAGTGAACCCTCCGTTACATAATACAGCTAAACAAAGTTAATTTCTTTTTAGAGTCCTGTAGACAAGGAGTTAGACGACTTGAAGGAAATTGTTATGGACCGTGGAGACGGAGAAGCCAAGATTAACTTCGACCCGGATATACATATTGAGGATCACATACCGGTTCGGGTGAATGAGCAGAGAGTAACAAATCTAGTGCAGTCCTTTTTAGTGGGCTCTGCGGTCTTTGCTTTGCCCGCTATTAAAATGATACCCACATCTGTTTTCTGGGGATATTTTGCCTACATGTCGTTAGATAGCCTTCCTGGTAATCAGTTTTGGGAAAGATTGTTGCTCCTTTTTGTTCCTTCTCGCAGGCGTTTCAAGTAAGTCAAACAACATAAATCAAATTCACATTTGAGTCAATTACTAGTTCATATCAACCTTATTGTGGTAAATTTTGGACAGACTCTATGAAGGGCCTCATGCTTCATATGTGGAATCCGTACCGTTCAAATACATAATGATGTTTACACTATTCCAGCTTGTGTATTTCTTGCTTTGCTATGGGATCACATGGATACCAATAGGTGGTATACTATTTCCGTTACCATTCTTCTTGCTAATACCCATAAGAGAGCACGTTCTTCCCAAAATGTTCCCTCGTCAACATCTTCACGAACTAGATGCATCTGCTTATGAAGAATTTACTGGCCACTCCAGTTATATGAGTCTTTCACGAAGGGTGGGCAATTATCTTATGATTTATGGTCGTACATAATTACATTTTATATAAGTTCATGACATTGCAAGTATTGGTTTGAAGGTGTTTGAACACCATGGCGATGGATCGGAAGCGAGTGACATGGATGACTTTTTTGATGTGACTTCCCCAGAGATATTGGATGAAATGTTCACCCACAGAGGAGAGTTGAAGCTAAGATCAAGCTTCAAATAAAGACAGAATCATGCTCGTATTTGTTTTTACTTCTCATACAAGAGGTGCCAAATGGGTAGTTTTTGGTGTGGGTCGGGTTGGGTTGACCTGAAATACAATTTTTGTTCAATGTTTTTAGTTTCGTCTCAAACATTTAGGGTGTAAGGAATAGTTAATAACGTTGTACTATTTCGGTAAGGATTTTTTGTATGCATAAAATACCAACGTGCTTTCACTTTGTTTCGTTTTAGACATAGTACTTGTAGACCCTAGTCGCTAAAAGATTGCTTTTTGTCCAGTGTGGGTCATTATAGGGTATTTTAAATATGATCAAAATAGGATAAAAACTTTTACGTCATGGCCCATAGCGACTCAAAGGGGAACAAGAAGCCATCTCTTTGTTAATCAAATATACAAAAAATACAGCTCAAATGGTACAAATCTGAAAGTGGGATGGTATTTTATACAAAATAAAAACTTTTAATAATAATCTAAGTTTTTTAAAGAAAATATTTTATTAGGTTTTATGCATTAAAAAGTACATTTTAAGTGACTTTCGACCCATTTGACCGGTTCATTTTAGCTAAATCTTTTTTATTTTATCTGTTTGGAACAAAAGATTAAACATAATCTGAATTGATCCATTCATCATTAAATGGGTCAACTTGCTACCTCTATCTGAAACCATAACAAACATAAACTAGTCAACATCAGGTACAAAAACAATTGATGCAACTACATAATTGTTTCAGGTTGACCCTCAGAATGGTGATTCACTAGCCTAGAATAGTATGATCAATGCATATAGATGGCTACTCAAGAATCTCTTAACCAAAGATTTGTAAGAATAGAGTTAGCCCGATAGTACTGGTGACAATGGAATTTGAAGCATATATCATACATTAAGCAGATTAAGGGAAAAGGCAAAAAGACGATCTCAAGCTATCAAAATTATGGGTTGTGCACAGTAAGCTTTTTATACACATTGATTCATTGAACATTGAGTATGTGGCACATTATTTTTAGGTTTAGATAAAGGGAAGCATGTGTATTATATGATCTTCCATTTAGATTTAATTTGAATATGAATTCTTTTTATAAATTAGTTGGTTAATACATAAAGAAATTTGAATCCTAAAAACTGTATTATGTCAGCCTAAAACTGAATTTATATAAACTAAGGGATCCCAATTGGAAGCATTGGCTGCAACATTGTTAGCAGATTGAGCTGAACCGCAACCATCCCAACCATGGTCACTTTGCACCACCTGTTGACCCAATGGCCAACCCTCAATTCCAGTTAACTGGCTTGTTGTTACTTGGTTAGCTTCGGCTGAAACTGGCCACAAGGAATCCATGAGATTTGTGTCAAACAAGCTGCTTGAAATATTTGAGACATGGTTGCTAGTGTTCGGAGTTTCTAGCCATGGGATTTCAGTAGACCATGGCACAGTTGCTGGCAGCAGAGGCTCGTAGCAACATTGCGAACCTTCATAGCGGTTTGGACTCGCAAGTTCAATGGCATCACGAGCTTGGTGGTCATGGCTTTGATTCTGAAGAGCTGGCAAGCGGTCAATACTTATGGGCTCGTTGCTCGCCAGTTGGTTAGGAGGTGAGGGTGTCACCATCTGTGGGCCTTTTCTCTTTCTTGTATTGTTTAAACACATTGGTTGTAACGACATGTCACTCGTTTTAGCATGGCTTGGACCGTTCTTTTTATATAGCTTAGCTTTAAGTGCACCAACAATCCCTCCCTCACCACCCTCCAAACCACATGCTTCTTCAAATGAAAATGGTTCGGTGTTTTCAGGCAAACACGTAAGAGCATTCACACTATTGGGCAGTTCAAAGTTGGTACGTGCATTAGCCCCACGCAGTGTTCGGGCAGCTTGGTCATATGCCTGGGCAGCATCCTCAGCCGTATCGAAAGTCCCTAGCCATAAGCGGACCTTCTGCAAGGAGTCCTTTATCTCTGCCACCCATCGCCCTGACGGGCGTTGTCGCACCCCGACATACTTCGGATGTCCTCTAGAGTTTGGCAACTTTCTTCTTCCCTTTACCCCGCCTCCCACTGGCTGCATCATGTTAGCCATGATCGGCGGTTCAAGTGATGAATCATGGGAATGGACTCTTATATTGCGAATTTGAGCCTGAGGAATCTAGGGTTTTCATAAGTGGACAAGTTTAGAACAAGTCATCCTGATGGTGATATGTTTTGTTAAAATTTGCAGGCCATGGTTGGTTATACCGACAGTGATATTGTTTATAATACACAATAACAATAATAAATGACATTAAGAAGAAACACACAAGTGAGAAAACAAGGTTTATATCTATTAATAAGATGAAAGCAAAACAAAGTTTACTATAAAATATTATTATTATTATTATTACATCTACAATACTTAAAAGTTTATAAGACGCTATATACTTCTATAGTTACATCAAGGGTAAATCGTTGATATACATGTTGTCTTGACTGACCAAATTAACAAAATAGACCGTTGACTTGTTTTGGCTAGGAGTAAGCCGGCACGGAAAGTACAAATGGGTTCACACGGGGGCACTAAAAGTGAAACATGTGGGAACGCCGGCTAGAAGTTAGCCGGCAAAAACTAAAGTCGTTATATTATTGACATGTGTTCCACTGGCTTAATACTAGCCAGTGTAACGTCCAATGGCTGCCAACCATCAGTTCGTTCCCTCGTCCATTCTATGTTTCCCACGCGTCGAAGCCGAGACACTTGCTGTAGCTATCTTCCACGTGACTGAGAGATTTCAAGCCGCTATGCACCGGCTAACCACTAGTTGACACCTATTTTTCCATTCTTTGGCATCCCCATGTGCCATTGTCGCCTAGATAGTAGTTGGTTATTTTGTTAGTATTTTAAACTTTAATTATAAATGTTTATGTATTATTTATTTATTACTTTACAACAAAAAAATATATAAAGACGATATCACCGATCTTCTCTCCCCAAATTATCAACCATCTCAACTTTTAAAGTTAGATACTTATTAGTTTCCAACGTCCAGTGTATAAACCTCCATATTTTATGCAATTGCTAAGACAAGATATAAAGTTGGAAGATGTGATCTCATAACGTTCCACGACCTTGTTGCCTCGTGTTTGTCTTTTTTTTTTTTTCCAATCGCCTATAATAATGTCATAAACGGTATTGGAGGATAAGGTACCGTCAAATATTAGTTTCCCCCTTGTTTATTAAAAATAGAAAGAAAAAAAATACCAAATTCACAAGTCACTACCATCATTAAATTGTGAATGGAACCTTAAGTGTAAAAACTCGACTAAGCGATTGCATTCTTTGATCTTTCATGTTTATTGCGCTCCATTAGTGATAACATAACTGTTATGAGTTTTAAATGTTCGAGGTTTAAGCTTATTTAAACAAGTGAGACCGTAGTTTATGGTTTGTAATTTGTATTGTAGTTTTGTAATTTTTGGTTTATAAATTAAAGATAACTTTATGACGTTAACTTTATATCTTATATCATAATTATCATTATTAGTTAATTCTTATTTTATATGTTTAATATTTAATTAGAGACTTTTAGTCTCAGTCGACATGTAATGTTTGTTTCGTTTTTAAGGGAGTAAATTGCACAAAACATCGTTTATCTTTTCTCAAAATTGCAGGTTTCAGCCTTAATGTTTAAAACTTGCTGAAAACAGCTTTTACGTTTATTTGTGTTGCGGGTTCAATCCTTTACAGCTAACCAAGTTATTTTCTTAAGTTAAGTTCCCTCACATGCATAACATGTGAGGGTATACGTCATAAAAAAAGAATATTTAAGTTTCAACCTATTTTAAACAAATTCTAACCGCAAGGACTGATGTGCAATAAAACCAAACATCCGCTTTTCCAGCCTTCTTCTCCGGCGAACCCGGAAGTCCATAATCTGTGCATTTAACCTCCTTCATCCTACGCGATAAGCCATCTTCACTCCGTATCAATATATTACCAAGATTCTATCCCGTAAAGCTGAGATTTTGGTGTATCCGATAACCCATATAACATCCGAAAATCCTAAATCTCATACCTTTGGTTGAAAAATAACCCTGATAATTAAAGGTAGTTTCAAAAGCTCACTAGTTGTTCTCATGATTCTATTCCAGTAATATTAATTACTAATCGATATGACATTGCAGCCGAAAGGATGAACCAACAACAACAGCAGCAAGAGGACCATACTGTGGTTCTGATTCCTACACAACCAGTGTAGAAACAACAAACACACTGGTGAAAAATCACTCAAATTGTGAGGAAACTTGTGAGAAATATCATTGTGTTTGTTGTTTCTACACTGGCTGTGGAATCAGAACCACAGTATGGTCCTCCTGTTGCTGCTGTTGCTGGTTCATTCTTTCGACTGCAATGTCATATCGATTAGTAATTAATATTACTGGAATAGAATCATCAGAACAACTAGTGAGCTTTTGAAACTACCTTTAATTATCGGGGTTATTTTTCAACCAAAGGTATGAGATTTAGGATTTTCGGATGTTATATGGGTTATCGGATACACCAAAAATCTCAGCATTTTACGGGATAGAATCTTGGTAATAGATTGATACGGAGTGAAGATGGCTTATCGCATAGGATGAAGGAGGTTAAATGCACAGATTATGGACTTTCGGGTTCGCCGGAATCCGGCGAAGTCGCCGGAGAAGAAGGCTTGAAAAGCGGGTGTTAGGTTTTTAAAAGTTTGGTTTTGTTGCACATAAGTCCCTGTGGTTAGAATTTGTTTTGAAGAATATGGTGATTGTTAAGGCCGTTGATAATAGTGAGTGAAGATGATAATGAGATAGAGTTTATTGGTGATTTAGATTAAAGAGGGTATTATATTATTGTTTCGCTTTAGTCTTAGGTGTTTTTTTTCTATCTTTGGCCATTTTACACTACCTAACGGCATCACAAGTAGTGATTGATTGTAGTCTTTCGCATTTTGATTTTTGTAAAGTCACTTGTGTACCTTTACACCAACATTTTCTTACAAGTTAGTCAATGACTTAAAGAAGGGGTTAAGAAAACAAATGATATTTTATTAACCTAAATAAGGAGTTTGGATGAGTATCGCTTATAAATCTGCAGAAGTAAATTTTACATGGTTAACGAAGATAGAAATTACCAATTTTCAAATGTATGTAAAGGAACGAGTCTATTTTGTTTCATAAGATATGTGATCCATTTACATGTTAATATATCTCATTTTATTAGTAGATAGCATTCATGAAAAAAGTTTGTTACCAAAATTGTACCATGCTGCTAAAGCAAATTTAAGTTGATGTCTATTAGAATCGTATATTACATATTGCTTTTAACTGTGATTTATAATACGGTTATGTAATCGTATAACTGTATCACATTTGTATTCTATTATATTTGATCAGCATTACACGAGTGTTTATAAAATTTTACAATTTTGCATTCAAAATTAGTTATGTATTAAATACACTCGGGCCATGTACAATTTTATACAATATCAAACTTTTTATATCTTTTTCTATATACAAACTACATACTTTCCACAAGTACAAGTCTATCGATGTCACACCCCGACCCGCAGCGGAAAAGGGTGATCGGGGCATGATTGGGTTTTCATCAAAGCTCATGACATTTATTATAATGTTTCATATTTATTATTACAATTTAAAGAGAATCATACAATCAAATCATACAAGTACAACATGTTCTATACATCTTTCTATACTTCATTATTTTTCTTCTAAGGCAATTTCCTATGTGTTCCTTGCTTCATCCTGTCCACCTGTATCATGTGTAAAAATGGTTTTTGGATCAACAAAAAGTTGGCGAGTGAACCTTGTTAGAAAACATTTGTTATTGATTTCTTGTTGTATTTAATATGGAAAAATTGTGCAATAATCATATGTGAGCAAACGTAAATAAACATACAATAACAAACAATAACAAACAACCTTGCATGAATATATGACATGAATGATAATGTAAATGTTGGCAACGTCACGTTCCGCTCATAGGTAATGGGGGACGGACGGCCTATGATGATGTATGTGCGATCAAGGCTCAATCAAACGGAGCCGATCGTATGTTGGCAACGCCTCGTTCACGCTCATAGGTAATGGGGAACGGTTCCGCTCATAGGTAATAGGGAACAGACGGCCTATAATGATGTATGTACTGAAAATGATAAATTTAATCTAAACATTAACCACACAAACAGTTGATACATATTGAATACACAGTTGATCATTGATATGATGGATGCACAAGTGTTTAAATGTAATAAATAATATGACACATGATACACCCCAAAAACGTGATTAAAACGGGGAATTTGTAGAGATTCACTCACAGTGGGTGCGTTTCTTGGATTGATGATGAATGCGCACGAATTTGGATTTAACCACGAGAGGAACTAACCTAAATAATAACATAGTGGTTCGGTAAATAAAAGGATTTTATTTGAGATTAATAATTTTAATTCATAACTTTAATAGGATTTCAAGATTTATTTTTGTGAGTTTAAGGATATTTTCTAACTTTAAAAATATTATTTTTATGTATTTTTAATTGATTTTTAAATTAAATAAATAAATATAAAATTTTTTGACTTTTTGACCAGTTGACCGTTTGACCGGTCGGACCGTGTTTATGATATGCACTGAGTGAGGTTCGAACTCGTGACCTCTCGTATACGTGCACGCAGCTATACCAACTGAGCTACGTGTCTAACCCGAAATATTTCTGTTTTTAATTATACTTATATACTATTTAGATTTAACCAGAAATCATTTATTTTAAAAAGAATTTTAATTATATCGAACCGGTGCACATAACAGGTCTCGAACCCGGGACCTGTTGTTTAACGTTGCACACAGTCCACCGCTGGACTGTATGTCTAACCCGAAATATATTGAAGTTTAATTATACATATACACATACTAGCGCTAACATATTTTGATTTAATCAAAAGGCTTGGATAATTTCAGGGGCGGTGTAACTAACCGGATTCGAACTCGAGACTTTGGCTTCGTGTTGCAAACAGCCCGACCAATTGGGCTGTGTGACTAACCCGAAAGATATAAGATTTTTATTAAATTTATATATTTACTAGATTATTTCGTTAACTGGTTTTAAAAAGGTTGTGTATAATTGGCGAACCGGAAAGCATGTACAGACTCGAACTCGGGACCATGGCTTGAAGTTTGCACACAGTCCACCACTGGACTGTGTGTCTAACCCGTTTAATAATCCGATTTTAATTATATTCATAGACTGATCAGACTTCATCTTCTTCATTCGAATAAACAGACCGTTAATCCGATTGTTTCGATTCATTAATCAATTCCTTTATTAAATTGTAAATAACTACACATGAGATTAATAAAAATGAAAGGGATTAGATGAAAGCTATACCGAACAGGGTTTCCCTGTTTCTCCGGCGAGATTCCAACGATAGCAGCTTATTCCGGCGACGTGTAACTTGCGGCAGAGGATCTTCAGGCAGTTTGAGGTGAGTGTGGGTGACTTCGGTATGAGCTCTAGAGGTCTTATTTTAGAGTAAGGCAGAAGGGATGAAATGGATTTGGTTTTCCGGCGACTTGCAGAGAATTCCGGCGATGTATTTCTTGCGACAGAGACTCTACAGGGAGTTTAAAGTGAGTGTGGGTGATTTCGGTATGAGCTCTAGATGTCCTGTTTATAAAGTAAAGCAACAGTGGGATAGATTCTTCGGTTTTCCGGCGATAACTTCCGGTTAACTTGCAGAGGATTTCGGCGACTTGCGGCGAGGTTTTCTGAGCGGGTTTGAGAGTGTAAGTTTGTTAGACTCGCGAGCTCAAATGGTGAATACATCAATGTAAAGTATAACTAGAATTTAATTGCATTTCGGATTCGAATTCCAAAATCATACGGTTATGATTTTGACGATTTGAATGAGTGGCTTTAAGGTTTTCGGTTATAACTGACGTTTATCATCAGTTACACACGTTTAATCATAAGGAAAAACGTTAATTGCTTGATTGCTTGGATTGTGTTTTCGACAGTTACTGGTTCTGTAATATTACAGGTTGACGTTTGTTTCAACATAAAACTTAATTGATTTCAGTTATTTCACAAAGAGTGCAGGTAGCCTGGTGGTGCGTTGTGTGTTTGTTTGAGCGGGAGACCCGGGTTCGAAACCCGGCGTCTCTATTTAATTTTTATCTCTTTATTTATGATAAAATATTAATTATAGTTTTTAAATTCTAATATATTTGTTAATTATGTTTTGTTTAAAATTAAAATAATCAATATATACGCGACGAAAATTTTGACTGACTATTCGGTTAATAAACGAAGCGGGTTTTGGAAAACCCGTTTTTGACGGATGTTACAATAGACTTTGTATCCACTTTTATACAACCTTGGGATTTCGGTAAAGGGTTTAAATGGTGAGTTGTCACATGGAAATTATGAAAACGACCATGCTTCACCTGATATGTTGGCGTTTATTAAAGCCCGAAAACGAGAGATCTTGAAAAAATATAATTGGCCATCCCCTTTATAAATTTTTAGTTTTATTGTTTATTTTTAATTTTCCTAGTTTTCATTTTATGTAATATGTTTTTTTTATTTAAATGTAATTACCATATATAACAATTGATGCAGGTCTTAGCTGTAATATAAGAATTGACCAAAATTTGAAGCTTATTTACAACACTTCTATAATTTCTTTTTGTACCAACTTCCAATAGAGAAAGGACCAGAGAATCGTTACTACCCAAAGCTTGCCATATGGATTTTCTTTCTCTTGAAACTATTTTTACTTTTTTGAAAATATGCATGTGTAGTAAAAAATGTTGGATGGTTATATGAAATTTTATAATTATGTAACTTTAGATAATTTCAAACGTAAACACACAAGGTTTTTTTTTCTTTTTTTCATATACTGATTATGTATGGTATTTTAACTACCAACATATTTTAATTAAAAAATTAAAACTTTTATATGATCATAATTCAAAAAAATTAGATAAGTTGGTAAAATAGTTACATAATTATCGTAGTTACAAAATATTTTACATGAAATATTATATTTTCTATAAGATAAGATGTATAGATTGCTTATATTACCATTAGACGCAGTAAGTTTTTCTCACGGTTTTGTGTCCCGTTGTAACACGTGTGGTTATTTTCCGAGCCACACGGATATTCAACCCGTCGCGAAGCCCGGGTTTACACCCACAAGTTTATTTTGTTTGATATGTGTTTTATTTAATTTTTAATGCATAATTTCCAGAAACAAAAAAAATATATATAAAAAGAAATGATTCCCCATGTGAAGAGCACTCTAGTGATTGAATACAAAATAAAGGATTAGAGAAAAATTGACATGATATAAGATAATTGATTTTGACTATGTGAAAAATTTATTACTTCTATTTGAGCACCTGTTCCACCCTAACTATCAGGGGCGGATGTACAACATAATAAGGGGTAGCCTCCGCTACCCTTGACGCTCCGGCGATAATGTAAATTTTAAAAAAAAAATGACGTTTTTTCGATTTTGTTACCCCTTTCTTTTAAAACGTTACCCCTATGAATATTTTCTAGATCCGTCACTGCTAACTATCAGAATGTTTTTTAATGTTTAATTATTATTTCGAATCTAAATCTAAATAGTAAATAAAACACAACGTAATAATTAATTAATTAGTTATTTCATATTTTTAGAACAGCAGCAAAACAGGACATTCAAACTCAGGGTTTCAAAATTCAAAAACTAATCACGTGACTAGTACTCACCGATCAAATCAAGGGCCAAATTGAAAGCAACATAATCCAACGGCCGAGATAGCCGCGTCAGGTTAAAGCTAACATTCAACTATTTTAGTTGAATATATATTTATTTGCGCCTCAACTTCAAATTAGGCTCTCTCTCTCTCTCAAAGCATAATTGCTGCTGCACCAGCAGCTGCCTCTTTCTATATATAACGCCATCTCTCCTTGCTCCCTCTTCATCTTCTCGGCATGGTATGTGTTTCATTCTCTTAGATCTGTTATTATTACTTCTTTTGCAACGATCGCTTTCGTAGTCAGTTGTTTTCGTAACGAAAAACGGTGAATTTGTGTTGCGTTGATCGGAAAACGTTGTGATTGTTTGCTAATTTTGTTGTTTTAGGCTCTGCCGAATCAGCAAACTGTTGATTACCCGAGTTTCAAGCTTGTTATTGTCGGCGATGGTGGAACTGGTAAACTTTTTTCATTTTTTATATTTTTGAGTTATTGTTTTGATATTTGTTTGAATGGTTGGTGAGGATTTTAGTATTAATTTAAATATGAGGTGAAGATTTGTGGTAATTTGGATGCAAGTATTATGTTATGTGGAGGGTTAGGGTTTATACTTTATTAGGCATTTTATTTGTATGATGCTGTGAGAATGTATGAACTGACTTTGGTATATTCGTTAGGATAATTCATCCAATAATGCTAAGTAGACCTATAGCTTTAGAGCACACCTCTCCGAACCCAACCTTTGTTATTATTTGTGTCAAGAATTTTCTGTTTATGTATGTTGATTGCCTGTGTAATAACAAAACCATCTGAATGATAATCAACTTTGCCGCCCATGTTTTTTATGATATGTATTTGCATGATGTTCAGCAATAAAGAGCCATGAATGGTTGCGTAACATAATACATGATGTTATTTTGCTTGAAATTAATTTGGTTGTTTGCTTATTTTAAACATGGTCATGGAAAGCAATGTTTATGTATGGTGTTTATGTATGTTGATTACTTGTGAATCTGATCAAGGATTATATGCAGTAAATATTGCTAGTGATGTATCGGTTATTGGTCCCCTGGTCATATACCTGTCAGAATATCGGTTTTCGATATTATCGGCATTATTTCACCGTTATTTCATTGATATTCTTGATATCTGTCTGTTAAGTTTTGATTGTTAGTGTTAAATGTCGGTGTTTTAAGTTTTAATCAGTTTCTACTTGCCAAAATTGATAGTGTTTTTCAAGTTGCAAGAGGTTAATTACTTAAATTGTATATGGTAGGAAAGTATACTGAATTGTTAGTGTTAAATTGCTATATATATAATTTCTGCATGATATTAAAATTACCGTTGTTTCACCGCAATAACCTATATCCCAAATATTGATACTTGACCGATATCTGATATTTTACTGCATTAACTGCTTAGCAAGGATTCAATGCATTGGCTTCTGTATGTTTTTGTTTTTGTGATGCTTTTAATTAGCTGAACTTAACTAATAATTTCTTTTTGAACTGTGTAGGAAAAACTACTTTTGTGAAGAGACACTTGACCGGAGAATTTGAGAAGAAATATGAACGTGAGTATTCATTATAGTTCATTATTTTTCATTGCCTTTGTGATTTAACTTGGATATTGAATACAAGCTTTGTTTTGTTGTTTTAGCAACCATTGGCGTTGAGGTTCATCCCTTGGATTTTTTCACCAATTGTGGAAAGATTCGGTTTTACTGCTGGGACACAGCTGGACAGGAGAAATTTGGTGGTCTTCGTGATGGATACTAGTAAGAATTATTTATATGAGGATTTGGCTATTTGGATTTTTGCGGATTGAATGCTAGTTAACTCATCATAAATCTGAATTATCTGCAGTATTCACGGTCAATGTGCCATTATCATGTTTGACGTAACTGCAAGATTGACTTACAAGAATGTTCCCACATGGCATCGTGATCTTTGCCGGTATGTGTGCATATTTATTTTTGTTATTATTGTTTTATGATATTCTTGATTGCTATCTTTTCTTGACATCATTTATTGGTTCTTGCTGTTTTATAGTGTGTGTGAAAATATCCCAATTGTACTGTGTGGAAACAAGGTTGATGTAAAGAACCGTCAAGTGAAGGCAAAACAGGTTACTTTCCATAGAAAGAAGAACCTGCAGTATTATGAGATCTCAGCCAAGAGCAATTACAATTTTGAGAAGCCTTTCCTTTATCTCGCCAGGAAACTTGCTGGGTAACCACAATTTACCGATTTTACAGATGTAGTTTTTTTACACTGTTTAAAAGATGAAAGACCATGTATGTTATGGTTTTTATTAACTTCGTTTCAGGGATCCCAACTTGCATTTTGTCGAGTCTCCTGCCCTGGCTCCTCCAGAAGTGCAAATAGACATGGCCGCTCAACAACAGTAAGCTTTTAGTTGCAGTTGATTTTGGGAATGATGTTTTTACTCCAAATCAAAAGCCATTAAACACTCTCTAATAAACGTTTTGACTTTTGCAGGCATGAAGCAGAGCTTGCTGCAGCAGCTAGCCAGCCGCTTCCAGATGACGATGATGATGCTTTTGAATAGAGTCCAAAAGTTGAAGGGTTTGTGGGATTTTATGAGGGTTTGTGTCTGAGTTTTGGTTTGATGAGTATGTCTTAATGGTTTTTTATACTTTTGGTAGGATGGAGTCAGGTTTGTGTTTGTGGCAAAAGATTGTATTTGGTGTTGTGTAGCAATGTTTGGGTGTTGAGTTTTAACAGCTCCCGAGATCTTCAGTATATTGTCATACGTTTCTGTCATTCTCGATTGATTGAATTATCTTTATTGACGATGCTTTGTATGCCTAGGTACTGCCCTAGGTTTAGTTATCTTATTGGAAAACTCAAGCAAATAGGTAGCGTTTGGTATGCTGGAATGAGAGGTGGAATGGACCATTGTGAAGGAATGAAGAAAAAAGTGTTTTGTTGGTCAATGGAATGGAATCGGCCATTTCAAAATGCATTTCATTCCCTCAAATTCATCCCATCCATCTCCCTGTTTTTTTTTCCATTCCATTCCCTATTTACACCTCATTAACATCACCACAACCTACCAGTGTTGTCACCACCCACCATCACCGTTGTCCGCTAGCTACAGCCGCCACCCATCATCGCTGCTGCCACCTTTGATCACCGCTGCCACCAACCTCTGCCACCGCTATCAACCGCTACCACCCACTGTCACCGCAGCTACCAACTGCGACCACTGCCACTCCCACCGTCGACCAGCGCCGCAACCCACATCTGCGGTTACCCACCACCCACCACCGCTGTCACCACATGCTGCCGTCTCCACCCACCACCACCGCCAACCGTCGCCGCCGCTACAATTGTCACCTATCACCACCCACCATTGCCGCTCATCATTGACCTTCGTCATCCGATTTTATTTCTTTATCTTTTTCTTGCATACCAAACATAAAAAAGTAATGCAACAAAAAGTAATGCTTCATTTCATACTTGTATGACAACCAAACAAGACATGAAAAGGTAATGATCAATTCTGTTACCTTATTTATTCTATTATCTCATCCATTTCTTTCATTCGTCCATTCTTACCAATACCAAACAGACCAATACTCTCATATAACTTACTTTTAAAAATAAATTACCAATTTATATCATAACTCATTGGATTAAATATTTGAATAGAATGGCTTGTCATAAAATACACTTACAAGTTCGGAAACACTATATTAACTATCTACGGTTTGACCATCTAACAATCCAAATAAAGCCTAGCATCACATGGCAAAAATAGTCTATTATGAAAACAAACACATGGCACAAACTACCAAGTTTATGATAATAATGACATGCTTTAAAACTAAAACTTTACCTAAATGTTTTCACAAATGAAGGTTTATATCATGATGCAAGTAACAAACAAACATTCCGTAATTAAGGTAAAAGAAACAAGAGTAAATTGCACAAAACGTCCTTTAAGTTTCACCAATCTTGCTGGTTTCAGCCTTAATCTTTAAAAGTTGCCAAAACCAGCCTTTAAGATTAATTTTGTTGCAGGTTTCATCCTTTATCACTAACCTAGTTACTAATCCATGTTAAATGGCCTCACATGCATAGCATGTGAGGGTAAAACCGTCTTTTCCACGGATCCAGTGGAGATATATCATAGTTCCAGATCTCCATCTCCCCCGTTCTCCACTTCCTCATAAACCCTAGAAACAAGACCCAAACCCCACCACCGTCTGCGGCCAGTGTGGCATAGACGAACCAAAACTCCTCCACAACGTCCGTCTCCGCGACAACTTCCGGCGACTCTGCACCACCTGCGTCCTCCGTCTCCACCCCCAGTGCTTCTGCCCCGCCTGTCTCGGCGTCTACCACGGTTCTCCACCCAACGACGCCGTCGTATGCTACAAATGCTACTCATCTTCTCACCCTCACTGCATACCCTCTCCCCCTGCTGGCTCAATTGCTTCTTCTCGTCCTTGCCCGTCTTGTTTAAACCCAAATTTGCTTCTTTTGAATGTTAGTAGAGTGGAAAATGGGAGTAGGGTGATTGATTGTAATGCGGCCAGGCTGTTGCTTGCTGCCGGGAAGATTGCGTCGATGTCCATGAGTAAAGCGGAGGCTGCCGCTGCCTTGGAGGCGGAGAGGCGAGCGAAGGAGGCTGCCGTGGAGTTGAAGGATAACGGGGCGGTGACGCCAGGGCTGGTTGTGGTGGAGAATAATGTTAGTAACCTTGTGAATTGAAGGTAAGAAGACATTGAAGCTGGTATGTAGCTTTTGGCAAAAGAGTTATTATGTTTGTGTTTATAGTGGTTCACTTGTATTCAGGGTGTGAGTTTTTGACACCGCGTGTATAACACGAAATATTTGGGTTTAGTCTAAACAGGTTTTGGATTGAATCACGAATACGTTTAGCCAAACGGGTAGTGTTTGGTTTGATCTGGGGGTTTTACGGGTTGAACTGTTTAGCCCGTTTAGTTTTATACTTGTTCTTTTTAAATCTGTTTTAATTCATAACCTAAACTAATATGTTTTTTACTAAAAAGTAAAATACAGAATAAAAATGAGCATCAAGTTTCGAAATCTTTTACATACATTAGTATTCTGGTTGTAAATTTGTAATTTTTAGAGTATTGTCGTGTCATCTTGTGAAAGCTTTTGTTGTGTTAGGGTTCATCTGTCTGATACAATTCAGAGGAGCCGAAACCGTTGTCGGAAAGCTGTAACAACCAGTCAAAATCGTCATTACACGGATCAATCTAACAACCAATGGAACATGGAAGTGGAGAAAGACTTACCGGACCATCGTCTTCGCCGGAACCCTTGGAATCTATTGACAATGTTTACGTGGTTCTTAAGAACCACCATCGTTCCCACCGTATGGAAAGTTCTAGCCGAATCATTACCACTGTTTCTTGCCTGCGCAATCCGTCTTCACCATCGAATTCGGATTCCCTGCCTTCCGATTAATAAGTTGTGGTGGTCCACGCGCCGGAGTATGACTGGCGCCGCCGTAGCATGGTTGCACCACTGTCAGATTTCTCAAGTTGATAATAATTTTGTGTGAGTAAATTGCACAAAACGTCCTTTAAGTTTCACCAATTGGGGAAAAGACGATTTTACCCTCACATGCTATGCATGTGAGGCCATTTAACATGGATTAGTAACTGGGTTAGTGATAAAGGATGAAACCTGCAACAAAATTAATCTTAAAGGCTGGTTTTGGTAACTTTTAAAGATTAAGGCTGAAACCAGCAAGATTGGTGAAACTTTAAGGACGTTTTGTGCAATTTACTCAAGAAACAAAGCATATCATGGATTAACGCGTATTCTTTAATCACATATGTTACACAGCTATATACCTTAAGTCAGATACAATTAGTTATTACACGTATCCCTTAACTAAGTATTTACTTCTTCTCAAATCCTTATTTTTTAGGTTCTGGTGGAAATTAATCTGGGAATACACATATAAGGTAACCAATTATCAACATACTAGCGACACCTGGCCAATATCATTCTAAAATGTTATCATTATACTCACGAAGCCCCTGCCAATACCATTCTAACCAAATAATTAGGTAAATCAAAGTTAGCCAATTAAATCGCAAGCCAATACCTACCGACTAACGGGATCAAATAATCAAAGTATACACCGAAAATTCACAAGTTATGACAAGAAACTAGTGAAAGAACAATTTGAATCTAAGACTTGTATTAAAGGGATTAGGCATTTACCCCTATGCCACCTTAAGTTTTATAACTTAAAATAAATAAAATAAAAATTAAAAACCGAGATGGATTATAACTTTTAGTTTTAATGATTTTTTGTTGTTGATATAACGATTGGATAGGGGAAAATGTTGTGTGTGGCACAAACCCAGCCTTCAAACTCCGTGAAGCAACAAACATTTGATGGTTTGTGTGGATAGCTCAACTCTAAGGAGATCCAAACGGGGGGAGGGGGGGTTGTTTTAACACTAATACTTTGAAAAATCATGCGTCTTATGCTATTGATCTCAATTTTCGAATCAATGGCATATGCGATACTAGTTACGCTACACCTTCACCCACATATCATTGTAAGTTTTTTTTTATCTTTTAAGCTTGCATTTTGTTTTTAAAAACAATAAAATTTGTTATAGCATATAATTTAAATTGACTTTGGGTTTGTCTTGATGTAGCTTTTGGGGCATATACTTACCCATAAGTGATGGAAGGTTACATATTCTCGTGATGGTCATCAAAGCAAGCGATGGTCATCAAAGGAAGCGATGAACGAAGAAATTAGTTTATAATATTCTATTAAAAAAAGTAAACAAGATATGTTTAATCAATAAAAATAAATAGCATCTATTCCGTATATTCATCTGTTTTTTTCGCTTTAGTAGTTTCGCGAAATGCAATTTAGATGACTATTCATGAACAACGAATGAAAATCATAGAAATATGAAACTATTGTTTATATATTATGGACAAATATATTATATTTTTAGTTATGATTCAAATTAAAGTAAAAGAAATGTATAATCGAATACACCTATTAAATTTAAATAACTTCAATTTTCACCAATTGTCTGATAACACTCTCAACTTTCGATTTTTACCCCAGCACTCACAACTTTCAACTTATTTTCCTCTAGCACTCCCTAACTAACTGACCCGTAGTTAGTTTTTGCCGAAGTGGCATATGACATGGTAGTTGGTGTGACATTTTTTGATGACGTGGCAGCTGATGTGGCAATCGGCGTGGCATCTCACATCAAATTGGGTTAGAGTTTAGTTAGTTAGATAGTGCTAAAGGAAAATAAGTTGAAAGTTGGGAGTATTGTGTTACAAATCGAAAGTTGAGAATGTTATCGACTAACCGGTGAAAGTTGAGGTTATTTAAATTCAATATCCCTATTTTCAAATACTCGCTAAACGTATTTAACACGGAAATAGGTCCCAACATTTTTTTATTTATATCATTTAAGAAGTTGTAATTCTATGTTTATATAACGCCAACCTTCACTCATAGTTGATTATAAGAAAAGGACTAAATTACGATTTTTGTCCTTTAAGAAGGCCATAACTATGGACCGATACTTTTACTTTCACTTGCTATCCTTTATTTGAAAGCTTATCAAGTTGTTTGCCCTTTTGATTTAACTCCATCCATTATCTCAATTAGTTAATGTCACATGCATCTCATATGAGGCTAAGTGTAATTTCCGGTCTATTTTTTTGAACGCTGAATTTCTTTTAATCTCTGTCGTCTGTGGGACTGAAACCCAAGACCTCCCCCTCCCATTTTCATCCCCTTCATTTAACTATATATATAATTTTTCTTTTTTGTAGCAGAAGCACATGGTTATTACTTGTTCTTGCTTGATCTCACTTAAAACATGAAAGATTAAAGGTGTTTGGGTGTGGGTTTGGGGTCAGCTAAAGAGAGAGAGAGAGAGTGGTGAACTTGCTAAATGAACACAAGTTTTCATTCTATACAACTTTTTGTCAACACATCTCAAACTTTCATGCAAGACTAGCATAGTTTAACAGCTAAATAATCAAAGAGTACAGGGGTGGGGGGTTTTGACCGAAAACAAGGGATAGACTGAGGTGGTTTGGGTGGTTAGATGATGATTATCGTGTCTCCTTCTAGTTATCTTAGCTAGTTTCATTAGGATGATCAACTAACTATTAGCTATATCACCAAATACAGTGTTTCGGTTTTCATTGTCTAATACAAGTATTATTAGTTAATAATATATAGTGTTGGTTATTAAAAGCGCATTTGTACCCGATGATACTTTTCGTTATTGAAATACGTGTTAAAATCACATATAGCACTGGATACACATTTATACGTATATTTACACAATAACACGTATAGTAACATATTGTGATGCTTTCCAATCATCCATACTATTTTCACCAAGGTTAGTGTGTGTCAGACAAACTAAAGCGTGACCCGGTAATCCCCCGAAGATCTGATCACAATGCAAGACATCTGACAAGTTGGACTTTGTTATTCACATAATGCCCCAATTACACAAAATTAAGACTATCATATGTGATTCAATGGATGCTAGGGTTTAAGGTTTATACATGTATTAACCTAAAATAGTGGAGTGTCACAAGTGTGCATCATTGTTTAAGGTTTTCAACTCATCCATTGCCTTCATGAAACGAGTAACAATTTGCTGGTAGCCACTTCCACATTGCATTGTTGTAAATCTTTCCATTCCAAGACTGTTTCATGTTTTCAAGAATATGTTTGGAGTCAAAATCTATGCTCAACACATTAGAACACCTTTTTCAATGTAGGGTTAATGCCCTATGAATATAACATAAATAACAAAATGTAAGAAATATACTAACTAATACAGTTATACAAAAATAACAAAGTTTGGACAAAGTTAACAACTAACCTTTTGCCCATCACTTGTGAATGTGAAGTTTGAATTGCTAGATAGGTCCATATCATTAGCAATGCATTCAAGAAACCAAGTCCAGCTAGCCAATGTTTTAGCTTCTACAATTAGTGGGTGTATTCTATTTATTGGATCAAGACCAACTGCAGTTAGTAATTGACCTGGGAATGGGCCTCATCAAGTGCCAACATATCTCTCTCTCCCGATAGCCCTGTTTCAAAGACCCCAAACATGTATAGATTCTCTTCAATATTCCTTGATCAGATTTTAGATAGGGTTATTGGATTTTAATAATCCTAAATTTCACATGTAGGCCGATAATAATCCTAAACCACTCGTTTGCTTTAACATGGATATTTTTTGGGAGTTGTTGAGATAGAAAGCATAAATGGTCCTACTTTAGAGGCGCAGGCATTTATGTTCACTTAGCATGACCCAAGCAAGAACCATAACATCTCTCCTTGCATTTTTCATAACTGGTCCTTCAGGAACCCCCTTTTCACCCCCAAGTTTTTGCTTACTATATCCAGCTTATTGGCCCGCCCACTACACTATCTTCACTCCCCCCACCCAAACACATTGTCTTAACCCACCCTATTTTGATCATCTTTTATAATCCTCATAATAATAGTAATTAGTCTTCTAGTATCAACAACAACAACAACAACAACAGCATGTTTTTTTTATATTTTGGTTTTCAACTTCTTGCTTAGTTCCAAACACCTACCCAGCAGCATAGAATATGGAATCTTTGACAGTTATACGCCCCCCTCCCCTAGCTTTCTTTTCATGGCACTTGAACCATCATCATTCATTCGATTCTATACCACTGTCAAATTTGTCATTATTATTAACCACATCATTTTCCATTGCGAAAAGTGTTATTAGTTATCAACATCTGCATTAGTGTACAATCTAAAGTCTCTCATATATCCACTTAATAATCATTTATATTATCACCCTTATCTTATTTGAAGTCACTGTCATACTCACTTTCATTCAGTGTCATCTTCATCCGTATGTTGTCTGAAGGAGCGGTTTTTACCATCATCTGTAGCCCAAACGAGTAGCTTCATCTTGTTCATTAGACTTATCTGCCATATATATATATATATATATATATTAACATTCCAATATATGTCTCTTCACCAAACAAGGGGTCAAAGTTGGATCATCTATACTAACAACAATTTGTTCTTGTTGGCCACTACTCTATCCAGCTTCATTTATACAACCAATTTCTTCTTAGCTATTGCCACTATCTCTTCATTAGTTTTCTTTTCAATCCTAATATTGCTTGGTGAATATATATATATGTGTGTACAGTGGTTGTGTCATGTTCAACATAAACACTCATCAACTTACGCTCCTCAGACACATACCCGATCTCATCTAAATCACTACCCAAGGCTCTTAGACCAAAATCTAACTCAATATTTGGAACTAAATAGTACATCTCTCTCTCTTATTGTAGCCTAGTTGTTCCAAAATACCATCATGTTCGTGTATACCTTTCTCATATGAACGCTTAGGGAATCTTCAAAACATACCATCATGATGCAATTTGATAGAAAATAGATGCAGGTAACCAACTAAATCACCCATTACATAAGTCATTTCTTTCCCTCGAAATCATTCCATCCGTCTCCCATGTCTTTTTTTCATTCCATTCCCTCTTACACCCTTCGTTAACAACAACACAACCCACCACCATCCCCACCACCCGCTAGTCACCGCCACCCCGACGGCCACCACCGCTGCCGCCACCCATCCGCCACCGTTGACACCCACCACACCCCGCCTCCGTCGCCAGCAACCACCATCGTCTACCTGCCGCCGCCACCACCCACCCACCTGTCACCGCCACCATCAGAACTCATCGCCACCGCCCATCACCACTGCCAATTTTATTCCTACGTCTTTTCTTTTTTACCAAACAATATACAACAATAACTCATTTTATGATCACATGGTAACCAAATAAGGCATAGAATGGTAATGATCTATTTCATTCACTCGTCCATTTGAGTTCGCTAATTGTAACATAGTGTAAGGAAAAAAAAGAGTGAAAACGCCTAATTCGCCGTTATGCCTTCCTCCTCCGGCGACATCAAACAAATCCAAGACCAGAACAAAAATGCCTCAACTTTCAAATCTTGTCTCGGTAAATCGACCCCTTGAAACTAATCTTCTTTATAATTACATCAATCTGGCATATGTTGTTTTATTGTTGTTCTTCGTGAGTGTTTCCATATCACATTGAGCTGAATTTCTTCAAAACTCCCCCTAAATTGAAACACAATTTGATCGCCACTTTCAAGTGTCGAAATTCAGTTCTGCTGTGTAATGTTGTAATCAATTACTGAGTGAAATGAAATCACAGAGGTGATCGCAGACTTATAGTTATCTTGATCTGAAAATTAACTGTTTATGCATGGATGTCTCTGCGGCATAACGACGAACACTTGGTGTGCTTCAAAATATAACGTCAAATAACCAACTTTTCTCAAAGCCCCCTTCGAATCAAATCGTTTATAACTTGCAGTCACTTCTTTGATGATGGTTGTGAGATGGGCTATTAAAAATATGCTTGGCCTGATTGAAAACTGTTTCAAGTTATGGAATCAATGCCAATATTGAGCTAACTGATTGTTTAAATTGTTTGTAACCGAGTATTGTTGAACACATTCATTTTCACAATCTATAAGCATTTTTGTTTGAACAATGATTAGTTTGGTAACTAAAATATGCATACAATTGTTCAAAGTTTAACAACCGTTTTCAATTTTATGTTCGGGTTCTAAATCAATATGCTTAGGTTTAGCAGAACTGAAGGGTTCCTATAGAAACACCTCAAATGGAAGCTCAGTTGTTGTTTCGGTTTTTGAAGATAGTTGGAGTTGGATTCAAAGCAAGAGCTGAATCCGAAGGGCGGCTTGTGTTTCTAAAATTGGGTTACAGTTTCCTCCTGCTGTTTTGTTTCAAACCAAATATTGTGTGCTGCACGGGATAGACAAGCAAAGGGTGCGCCAGTTTGCTGCTGCAGTTCGTAGCTGTAGCCATGGGGCAAACTTTAGTGCAGCAAGCCGAAAAGTTCACGTCAAAAAACCCAAAAGATCTCCAAGGATCATGAATTTACTAATGCTTGTTTGGTACGTGACTACTTTTACCGAATACGCTAAATCGTTTACATGCCCACGTGATGAGAAACGGAGAAAACTCGAAGTAGCTTAACAAGTAGAAGGAAAAGATGTGAAATGAGCATTTGGTGTCCTCAAGTACCAGGGAATATAGCACAAAATCCCGTGTGACAATGTTACCTTGAAAATAAGGAACATCGCATCATATTACTTAATATGATTTTGGAAGACAAACTTCAAGGGATTTGTCACATCAATGACAATGATATCAAACTGGCATTTGAGGAAATTGACGAACTATTTACATATGCAACCAAGAAATTAAACACATTTACAAGCATCGTTTACATATCATGCAATATTTTAAATTTTTAATAAATATTAATCTTATTTCTATATCTTTTTATATAGTAATAAAATTTAAAACTAATAAATATTAGTTCAACTAAAAAGTAAGACCATGTGACGTAGGAGTGCGAACCTCCTTTAATAACACTACAAGGCCATATGTTATGAGGGGCCAAAGAGGCGTTGTTGATGCCAAATAACCTGTGCCAAGGGCGTGAGCATGTAGGTGTGAGCAAGGAGTAAAAGAAGGCGTTAGGCGTGGGTCACAATAAGTTCTTAGACTGTGGGGTGTGGGCTTGGGTTGGGGGGTGGGTTGCCATTCAATGCCAGCTTTCTCACCTTGGGTTGGTGTTGGACTGGGTGTTGCCCCTTTGGCGTGGGTATTCCGCCTGGCATGGGGGGCAGGGTGAACTGGCTGGCTTTGGTTGGCTACTTTAATTAAAAAAAATCCACATGGCTGACTAAGCCACACCACACCACGCCCCGTCCATATCCCATCTTTTTTGGGATGGCCTGATGAAGCACACCTTCGCCATGTATCGTGCAAAGCCCCCACATCCCGCAGTCTTAGATGACGGTTCTTTTTTTTTTTTTTTTTTTCTAACGAAGCTAAACGTAATAATTACATAAATTGAGCACCAGGGGTAATCCGGTAATTTTAGCGCTAGCAGAAGGAGCTAGGTTCGGCTGCCTCTTTTAAGTTTAGGTTTTCATTCTCCACACACACACGGACTCATCGTTTTTGTGGTTTCCTGTGGAGGAGACGAGGACACTACACACTCAACACAACACCTCGCAGTCATCAACGTCATCAGGTATCTCCACTCGCAATGGAATCTCAGATTACTTCTTCCAAATTATTCAAATCTCATCTGTTTACGTCGATTCGATCTTTATTTACGGAAATAAACCATGGATTTGCCACATCCTTATAATATATCGAATCAATTCAACCATATGATGGAGTTTTATCTGTAGATTTATGTGTAAACTGGACCCTTTATGATGTTTGATAGTATGTGTGCGAGATATTCACTCTAGGGTTTAGGGTATGCGTTGGTTATTGGGGGTTCTTTTGAAGTAGCCCCTACATGTGTCGTTATAGTGAATATATAACTGGATATCTGTTGTCTGCCACCCGATATATACATTGGTTCAGATAATGCGAAACGAACCTCATTAGGCTTGGATCTATGATTCGAGGTAGAATTACGTGCCAACTGGACTGATTTCTCAGTTTATCCGTGTAAGTTATAAGATTGGTTGCTCTAGCATAGAATCCTAAAGCTAAACAGAATATTATGTAATGTAAATGGTGGTTTCCCATTTATTTCGGCTGTTCGTGAGTTTCAGATAGGTGATTGTGACAAAACTTTTGAAGTTTGAACTGTTGTGTGAACTGTGAAGGTGAATTAGGGTTTCTTGTGTCATGTGTTATAGGTATTTTGTAATGCATGATATGACTATTACTTTTTTAGTTATGTGTTCCTTTTTGCATGCTTTGTACTTTATCTAATGCAAGATTTTGGAGTGTAGGTTGATGAGCTTTGTTTAGCTACATTTATTTGTATAGAATTTTTCTGCAGATTAAATCTTCGTACTTCATTGTCATTTGAGTCATAGATTACTTTCTCAAAATCAGTTGTGGATATCTTTTGGGATGCAGTGACTGTTGTATTAGTAGGGACGATATAGTTTATTGAACATATGAATATCAACTTATCATTTCCTCATGGCAATCCTAGTGTATGGTCACGCAGCTTAGTCTTAAATTTTTTTTCACAGGATATGACATTAAATTATTTACACCTATTATGATCTTAGTTATTTGTTAATATGTTTTCTCTTTAAAATTGCGACACAGAGTGCTTGAGGAATGCTGGATTGAGTTAACTCAAATACAAGGAAGATGAGCAAGAAGAACCCACTTGTATACTTGGACGTGTCTATAGATGGAGATCCTATTGAAAGAATGGTTTTTGAGGTGTTCTTTTTGTGCCATGACCAGTTTTTATTAATATTATTTGTTTTTTATATGTTGCTGTGACCGATTATTTATTTTTTAACGGGTTTTCAGGTGTTTCTTGTGCCCTGAACTACTATTTTTATGTTTTTTTTTTCAGTTTGCATGATGTATATTTACTTCTGATCTGTCATTTACATAGTAATCCTATAAATGCTAACTTATTACTGTTAAGGCATTGCAATTGCTATAAACTTATTTTTCTGTATTGTTTTGCAGCTCTTCTCAGATAGTGTTCCTAAAACCGCCGAGAATTTCCGGGCACTTTGTACTGGTAAAATATTTACTCCATATCTTGGTACTCGTGTTTTGAAACTTTTGTGACATTTCTGATCTATAATCATTATATAATCTTGAACATATATGATTTGGTCAACTGTTTTTTTTTACTTCACTGATCAATATACAGTATAAAATTTGAAGGTCAGGTTTGTAAGGCCTTTGTTTTTATTAAGTTTGGCGGGCTTTGGGACTGTTTATTTCATCAACTTATAGTACGGTATGCTTAATTAAATTTCAGGAGAAAAGGGGAATAGTCAGAAAACTGGAAGATCCCTGCACTACAAGGGATCCTTTTTCCATCGCATAATTAAAGGATCTTTGGCTCAGGTATGTTTTTTATCAGTTATATTAATATATTCTACCGTTTTGTTATTTTCTACTTAGTTCCTTCTAGTCCTGCTAGTCTTCATGGTGGTCTGATCAAAACTAGTCAGCTATATCCTTGTTTACACTGTAGGATACAGGATTGATGGTCACAACTGCTTTTCTTGTGATGTAGTTTTTAAGGTTGTATTTAATATCTGTTTGGTTAAAATGTAAAATATCATCACATAGTTCTGAAGATTACCATACAAAGCTTTCTTTCGGCAATGAGTTTTTTATGTAACTACTAGAAGACTAATTCCTGTTATTTTTCTTGCAGGGTGGTGATTTTTTTAAACGTGACGGTATGCGTATTTTGCTGTCACTTTTTTGTTTTACTTTTTTTTGTTTGCTCTTATGTAAGTGTAATATTTTTTTTTGAATTTACTTTTGCAGGAAGTTCTGGAGAGAGCATATATGGTGGAAAATTTCCAGGTGAGAAATTTATATGTTCTTCGCTTGTTGTATCCGTTTGAACCTTGATGATCATGATATGCTCTAAGTAGTTAAATATCATCTAAGTTGGTCCTAAAGTGTATGTGAAAGATTTAGAAATAAGCTTTAACTTTTATCTATGGTATATTTATTTGTTTTTACACTATGCCACTTGTATTTTGAGAGAAAATGGGTTTCCTTTTTGCATTGCCTGTGAAGGTGGGGGCTGACATTGGTCTTATTCTCGCTGCATGGGAGCTCGACCCACACTGAATTATAATTGTCTTGAAATGGTGGGTGTATGAATATTTTGTTGTGTGCCTTTGTTTCAAATGTATGTGGCTGAAGTAGTATATGGTTTTTGTATGACTTATGCATATATTTTTCTCAGTGGCATGTCTTGAATTTTATCTAATAGGTGCATTCTAACATGCTTGTATTGTTTATTTGTATAGTTGAAGAAAGAGAATCTTGGGTAATACATATCATTGACATTACCTTTTGCTTTTTAGGGTTTGGTTGTTGAAGGAGGACCCACTTACATATGACTTCCTTTATTTTTGAAGATAAAAAGTAACATTTATTAATCTAGTTGTTAGAAAAGAAAAAAAGGCTAAAGTGTTTTTTGAGTTACCATTTTGTTATATAAGTGCATTTTTGAGATAAAAAGATAAGTGCATTTTTTAACTAAGTAAGGTGTCACCCTTGCAAACTAGAGGTTAAAAGTCTAACTCTATACAACCTGCTAAGTATTTGAAATGAGAAAACATTATATATCTATATAATTTTAAGTGAACTTACATTAGAATTTTTGTTAAAAAAGGATCGTCTATTCTATTGTTGGCAGTCTGTTTTTTTGATAAAAGAAACTTCTTTTTGTATTTAAACTTAACGATCTTTATATATCTTATCATGATTTAGACTAAAGATTCCCTTTTTAGTTAAATCAACAATTGGATGTACTATATCATGAACTTAAATAGTGAACAGAAAATTTTAATTGGGGCTCAATTATAGAATTGGGGAAGTTCAAATAGAGTAGTGGTTCATATATTGTTGATCTGGCATGATCTTATGGTTAGTTAACTGGCGGCATTTTGAAGTTGATCTGCAACGACTTTTTAATTCAAGAGTTGTCACTATCCTGATATGTTCATCACGTTAGGTTTTGGGTTGTCTTTTTCATTATTTAAGATTAATAATAATAATATCCGGATGTGACATTTCAGATGAATCCTCCAAGCTGAAACATGATGCCCCTGGTCTGTTAACGATGGCAATTTCTGATCTTGATTCACGCGGTTCTTTATTCAACATCACCTTTGCTGCTAACCGTCATCTTGATAGGTTTGTTAATCTTAAAAGTCACAGTATTTATCTTCTTTCTTAACTTTTTATGTCGGTAGTAAAGAGTTAAACTTGAAATTATAACAACATTCTTTGAACAGGAAGTACGTTATCTTTGGTAAGCTTGTGCAAGGAATTGATGTATTGAAAAAAATTGAAAATGTGGGTGATGAAGATGGAAGACCAACCGTGACAGTGAAGATCATCTACTGTGGTGAAATAAGCGAGAGTGAGAATCAAAGTTCTGGTATGGCAGATGAGTTTTAAGTATATTGTGTTGGGTTTTACGTTTTTGACTTCTGTTATTTGATTGTCGGTAATGAAATTGTTATCATGTATGTTTCTTTTGAACAATGAAGTAAGCAACAAAAAAACAAAAAAAGATCTCGTTACCAAGTGGAAAGAAAAGAAGATAAAATAAGATTTGGTTTCTTGATGTTTTTGAATTAACCAAAAGGCTCGTTTTTCTCTTCTTATTTTTCTCCAAAAAGTGTTCAAAATATATTATATAATCATGATCTTAATCGGCAAACGTTCTATTTAACTTTAGAAAACTATTTTACAAGTTTAGGTGTGGTTGCAAGTTTGTCAATTTGCTCTTTTTTCTCTCTTCAACTTACTTCTATTTATGTTCTGTTTTGTTTTGAATGCATGTATAGATAAAAAAACAGCAAGCAAAAAAGCAGGTAAAGATGTATCATTAGAGGTTCACAGTCATGAAGTTAAGCGGAAGGGAAAGCACAAGAAGTCTTCGAAAGACCGAAGAAAGAAACGAAAAAGATATTCTTCAAGTGAATCAGACAGCTCTACAGACGTTGATTCAGAGTCATCTGATTCTGACAGCGAGTCTGACTCTGATACATCATCGTCGTCATCATCTGATATTAGTTCTTCAGGGGATGATAGACGTAAGAAAAAGAAGAGATCCTCTAGAAGGGACCGACACAAACGTGGTAAAAGGAGGGACAAGAGACGTGACAAGAAACGCAGGAAGCGTGATAAGAAGTCCAAACGCAAATCAAAAAGGTTGATATATATATTTTTTTTATAAATTCTACCAAGTTTTTAACAATGTGCCTGATACTAATTTCACCCTTGTTGGTAGTTCCTATTTTACAATTGTTCATTGTAGATGGGGTGCATATATGGTATTGGTGTCTTTTTCTATTTTTTAGTATGTGCATAAAAAACTTTTCATAAGAATATATGGCATCATTATTTTGTTCTAATTTCAGGGCTTCTGATAGCATAAGTGAGGGTGAAAGTGAACATGGCTCTGAAGATAACGGTGATGTTAGAAAGCCACATCAGAAGCATAATAACTTAGCTAAAAGTACTGGTATGTTAACTAGTTTTTTAGCATATCATTCAACTTTCCTTGTATGATGCTTTACGCTTATTAAACAAATATTTTTTAAAAGAGACTTAAAATTAATAAATAAGGATCAACAATTATTTAGTTTACATTGGAATTATGCTTGGTTGCTACAAGTATATATTTTTTAACCCTTCTTTTCACTTCCAAACATATCCAGATGTGAATCAATCTCCATCAGCTGAAGTTGAAGACGGTTCTGTTCGTCATAAAACCGAAGATGCATTTGAAAAGGAGGAAGGTGAATATCCTAAAGAAAATGGTGATCGACCAAGCAATGGAGTTGATGTGAAGGTTGCTGAGAGGCCAAATGTTGCAAACGACAGAAGTATAAGCAGAAGTCCTCAGAGGGCCTTGAGCAAGAGCATGAGTATCAGCCCTAAGAAGAGCCCAAGTGTGAGCCCAAGACGCAATATGAGCAGGAGTCTAAGTGTCAGTGGGTCCCCTAGACGTGCTACCTTGCAAAAAAACCGGAGCCCAGTTAGAAGTGAAAGCAGCAAGAGTCCAGTTAGAAGCATCAGTAGAAGTCCAGTGAGGGCCAAAAACATAAGAAGCTTAAGTCCAAGCCCGGTAAGACCCCGGATCCGAAAAAGTGTGAGCAGGAGTCCTACACCGTCACCATCGCCGCCTCGAAGTAGAAAGCCTTTACGGAAGTCTCTGAGCAGAAGTCCCGTTAGATCTTCTAGAAGAAGTTATAGCAGAAGCCCAGTAAGATCCTCTAAACGAAGCTTAAGCAGAAGCCCGGTGAGATCCTCTAAACGAAGCCTAAGCCGAAGCCCGGTGAGATCCACTAAGCGAAGCCTAAGCCGAAGCCCAGTGAGATCCTCTAAACGAAGCGTAAGCAGAAGCTCAGGTCGAGCTTCGTTAAGGAGGAGCCCAAGTCGCAGCCCTATGAGGCCACCTGTTAGGGGCACCCGGCGTAGTTATTCGAGAAGCCCTGTTGGGGGGCGCAGGGGGAGGTCACCTTCTAGAAGTGTTTCTCCTGATGGGTCTCCTAAACGTATCAGAAGAGGAAGGGGTTTCAGTAATCGATATTCTTATGCACGTAGATACCATTCTCCAGATCGTTCGCCAGTCAGATCTTATCGCTATGGCAGGAGCGACCGTGACAGGTATCATTTAATGTGTTTTCGTTGTTTACTTGTAGGGAGACATCATATTATATACATGTATGTTTAGTGCATGTGACTTTCAAGTTAGTTTATTTCATCTGACCATTTTATTTGCAGGTACTCAAGCTATAGGCGCCGCAGCCCCTTGAGAGACAGAAGTCCAAGGTATACAAGTTCTAGCCTGGAATAAATAAATTATAAAGTACATGGATAGTCCCTTGTGGTTTACCAAAATTTTGGATTTGGTCCCTAGCTTTCCAAAAGTACATCGATGGTCCCTGTGGTTTGCACTTCATAACGCATTTAGTCCTCAGATTTTTTCAAAAGTACATGGATTGGATGGTCCCTGTGGTTTGCACTTTGTAACACGTTTAGTTCATAACTTGGACATGCTAGTTGGTTGGGGACTAAATGTGTTACAAAGTGCAAACCACAGAGACCATCTGTGTACTTTTGGAAAGTTAGGGACCAAATCCAAAATTTTGATAAACCAGAGGGACCATTCGTGTACTTTACTCTTAAATAAGTTTTGGTTAGTTACACATGTTCTGGGTTTATGTACCAAAATCTCATCATTAATGATGTTACGTAATGCACTTGTTTACAGGTACAGAGGTAGAAGAGGCAGGACCCGAAGCCCAAGTGTATCACGAAGCCCTGTTCGCTACCGCCGTCATTTCAGCCGCAGCCGCTCACCAGTTGAGACATCTCGATACAGGCCTTCATCACCGGTAGAAAGGAGAAGGGCGCCACGTAGCATAACCCCACCCTCTAGAAGCAGGAGCCCTTATGAACCAAAGTCTTCACGCTCACCATCTCCAAGAAGGACCAGTAGGTCGAGATCAAAGTCAAAGTCAAAATCGATATCAAAGTCAAGGTCTAGGTCTAGGTCATCTTCTGGAAGCCCGCCTGCTAAGGGAGGACTAGTATCCTATGGAGACGGTTCTCCAGACTCTGGTCAGAAGTGATAGGCATGGGTTTTGATATGCTTGAGTTTAAGTATTGATGATTTTATAATAGACTTGAGCTGTAGGGTGTGTTTTGAATAACAGACTGTTTTCTGCACTAGTTTTCTTGCTGCTAGACCGATGGTAAAGACGATTGAATGTGAGGTTTGGACCTTTGTTTTTAAGCTCTTTATTGTCACCGTTTGGTGGTCTATTGCTGGACGCGTGCTTTTATTCTTATAAAAAACGCTGGCGTTTTTATGCTCTTGAGCTATTTGACATAAGAGTGGGATTAGTATCATAATAAGTTGTTATTCTTTCTTGGATACAACTAAAAACTAGGCAATGACCACCAAGCACATAATTATTTTTTGGCGTGATGTGATGTGTTGTCGCAGTGGTCACCCTGGGTGAAAAGGAGTGTTTGTATAAGTTGTAGATACAATACAGGGGTGGTTGGGTTCATATGAAATTTCTAGTTTTGAAACCAATTTTGACTGTTTTATTTGTGAATGAGATGAGAGCTCGCATAATAATTTGGTAAAAATGAATCGCCAAATGGATGGTATCACCACCTATCAACTCTTTTTACTGGAATATAAATTCAAATGTTATATATAACAATTGTAAGTTGGATAAACACCAACTTGATTTTTTTTTCTTTTTGCTTTTTAACTTTTCTTTCTTTTGTCTTTATTTTTTTATACATTTACCCTTAATCTTTCAATGTTAACAATTATATCCTCTTAACTTTCTAAAATTTTCTAATCAAGTTTTACGTGTTTATTTTTATGTACGTTTTTGTATAATCTCAAATGGATTTACATTTAGACGTAAATTTTTCCTGTTAATAAGTTGGGTCAAATATAATATATTCCTTATGCTTATTATTATGTATGTTTTAAGTTCTTCTACGTTTTAATGTAAATTTTATTTTATTTTTCTTATAAATGGGTCGGGTAAAATATAATACGTTTTCATGCTTATTTTTATGTACGTGTTTAAATGGTCTACGTTTTGACATAAATCTTGTTCGGAAACACGTCGAGTCAAATATAATACGTTTTCATTAAACGCTATAAATTCGAGTCACTTTACGTTTCAACACCGCCACAACACGCCGTAAGTATTTTCTTACGTGCTTATTTTTATGCACGTGTCAGTATAAATTCAAGTTGGTTTACGATTCAACGTAAATTTTCTTCGGAAATATGTGTCAAATATAATTCGTTTTCTTGCTTATTTTTACGTACATTTTCAGCTGGTTTACGTTTTAACGTAAATTACAATTAGGAAGTTATGTGGATAGTGCTTTTATCCTATTGGTTTTTTTGTTTCTTTTTATTTTTTACTTTTCTTTATGTTTAGTGTTTTAGTTTTAGGTTCCCTTTCATTAAAGTTATATTTAAGATAACATTTGCATTTCCATTTACAGTTAATTTAATATCATTTTCGTCCTGCTGTCCAATTTAAATTTATTTTTATGGTTTTCGGTCGATGTAAAACATGTGTCGATATTATTTTGAACATATTTCTTTCGGTTGATATACTAACCAAAATAAATATTGACTGAAACCCACAACATAGCGCGGGTAATCTTTTTAGTTTCATAACAATACGACGAAAAAAGAATTGCAAGAAGCTATCTAAGAATTTTGTGTGTGAGGGTGTTCTGGGTTTAACGCCCGCCACCACAACAGCACCTTTTGGGTGTCATACACCGTGTCGTGAGCATTAAGGAGGGGCGCCAAAGGCAAGACGTGAGTGGGTTAACGAGTGTTAGAAGAGTGAGGAGATGTGGCAAGTCAAGCAATCAATCACAACCCTCCATTTGAAGGAGTAGAGCACAAACTTTCTGCTCAATACTTTACTACCGTCAAACCAGTAGCCCTTACCTTTAGGATTTTTATTCCCTTTTTTTGTCTTTTAGTGTAAATTATACACACTTGCACCCATCCATTTTAATTATTTACATTTATATTATTACATCTTAATAAAGTAACGACCCCTAAACTTTAATGCTTCTCTTTGTTTAATCAATTTATGTTTATATCCCAGACTTTGATAAAGATACATTTTGAGTTTTTAACAATTTTTTTGGTTAAGTAATTTTCTATAGGTTTCGTTTTTATATAGCTTTCCACACGAGTTATTTTTATCTATGTTTAGACGTTAATGTAACGTTGTTTTTAAACCAACCAATGGTTTTAAACATTTTATTAAAGTGTTTGGTTTTTAAATTGCCCGATGCTTATCTCTAAATACACCATTTGCGATGTGTTTTTATCAATGTTTAAACCTGGACGGGATCGGCCGGGCGGACTGGTAACCGAAGGTTGGATTGTTTGGCATGGTATTGGACCGGAGTTGCATTGTACCGGAGTTGAACAGGCGAACCGGCCGATCGAACTGGTAAGGGGGTTGGATTGTTTTTTATACATTTTTAAATTTTACCCTATTAATTTTAATAATATTTATGACACCATCAGGTACTTACGTCCGATCTAAGCGGTCCGACCGGTTGGCCAGTGAATCGGTTTACCGGTAAGAAAATCGGTTCGACATGCTGTCCTGTTATGAAAACACGTTGCTTTATATACATGTTGGTGTAAATTTATTTGAACAACTTCGCTTTTGTATACAACAACGTAAATTTTTCGTGACTTTCGAATATACCATCACGAAGTGGGTTTTTTGGTCACACTCGCGATTTGCTTATTCTTGTTTACATTTGGAACCCGTCATAAATCGCGGATGGTTGGTAATATATTCAACATAAATAATGTGTGGTATGCAAGTGTATGAGGACAAAGTATAGTATAAGTTAACAACACATACATACATACATACATACATATGAGTATTATACTAAGTTTGTCTTGTTACAGGTATGCATTTTGTAATTCCAAAAAGTTGCATCAAATCCATGGCGAAGAGTCGCTACCTCCACCGCAGGACTACCAGGAAATCGCCATCTCTGTTTCTCATTCCGACGGTAACATCACTTGTTATTCCTTTCCTTAATTAGGTTTTCATATCAGTATGCCAATCAATGTACATATTAATGAAAGAAACCAACAGATTGGGTGCACATTTTTCTATGTAACCGGACAAGATATAATTTGATTCACTGCATTTGATGATAGAGTGTTGGGTAGTGTTCGTGTCTAAAAGAAGGAGATTCCAATCCTGTTTCCACAAAAGAAGGATGAAATTGAAAAATAACATATGTTAATCTACATTCCAATTTCATTATTTTAACACACCTAAAAACCTTATTTTTTTATACAATCTAACCTTGTGTGGCTACACATCCACTTTATCATCCTCATCTCTTCTATCTCCATATTGTGTGCTTGTGTATTCTTGATGGTCCAACAGTCTATCCCATACAACATAGTGAGTATAACTTCAACCCTATATAATTTTCCCACTAGTTTAGTTAGGAACCACTTGTCGTACAGGAGCCCATGGCTGCTCAGCACCTACACTAGGCTGGATGCGATATGTTACGTCATTATCTATCTACCCATCCCTTTGAACAAACGATCCTAAGTACTTAAACTTAGTTACCTGCGGAATCACTTGACCATCGACAGTGATATGAGTGTCCTCCAGTACTGAAATCACTACAAAGATGCCCTGTCTTAGAGCGCCTAAACCTTAGACTTTTGATCTCTTAAGTTGCTCGCCACTCCCCAGTACAATGTTTATGTAGGAGTTAATAAGAAAGAAAATAAGTGATATGACCTTAAGAAAAGAAAATATTTGTTTAGCATATGTATTATTAGGTGTATGTTTTAGCCATCCTAATACCCTACTACATATATCATCAAAATTTTCATTTGATGATTGGTGTGATAATGTGACATGATAGTGAATGCTACTTTCTATTACACCTTTCACAAATCACATTATCATGTTCATCATTAAATAACAAGTTTGATGCTATTATAGATTTCTAAGTGTTCTCTAATCTTGAAATCTATGATCCAATATCCAGGTTGAAATTATAACTCGTAGAGTGTAACACCTCGTAAATTCAGGCCCGGTAATATACCGACACATGTACATACCCTCGGATGAAGCCACAAATGTATAGGCCGAAACGTGTCCAATTCACATTTTTTTCTACGCCAGACCGTAAGGTACGGTTCCAAACCGTAAGCTACGATTCAGCTATGCTGTTCAAAAATCAACCTGACCGTAATCTACGGTCCAGACTTGCTGAATTCCATTCTTATTAACCGTAAGCTACGGTACGGCGGCCATAGCCTACAGCAAGGTCTGAAACTTTTTTTTTAATTTTTTTTACTTTCATCAAATGACCCGGAGGCCCCTGGACTTCATTATTTTCATATTTCTTGCATAATCATGCCACCTCTCGACCCAAACGACTCCCGGTTGATGGGATATCTTTTGATTTACCATCCTTGAGTGTTCCGCATCATCACCGAACCTTTAGCTTTACTAATTTAGTAATTTAACCTATAAAACCATAAGAACTCGTATTTATCGCATTCTAAGCTAGTAACCACTTAAAACTCACTAAAACTCATATTATAACACACGTTAACATCCGAGTATTCACACTCTTCATCAATGTGCCACGCATTTGAACGAGAAGAACTAGTCGTGTCATTATGTCATTTGTTATAGTCAAAGGACAATTCATAAAACTATATTTTGAGGGACTAAAAGTGTCAACATGCCAAAGTTCTGCCAAGTTGCCACATATCCTGCAATATGCCACCCTCTTGCAGTTCTTGACACCTATCTAACCACTTGTAATGATCCTACAACACCTCTAACACATGGCATCATCCTCATTCATCCCTTGCACTATAAATAGCCCACCAAGCTCACTCCATTCCTTGCTCATTTCCTCTTCTTCTCTCTATTACACTCTTGGAAGTTCCTGGTCATCTAGGAGCATCCCTTTGAGTTCTAAACTTTCTTTTGGATCACTTGTAAGTGTTCCATCTCTGCTCTTTTCTTTTATAGGCTTTTAATAGCCAAAAGTCAAGCATTTTTGATAAACGCTTTGACTTTCGGTTAAAACCATTATGGTCTAGCCATTGTTCAAGATGAACATGACTAAGTGATCGTAATTAGGTAGGTATTAATCCATCAAAAGGGCACCTCCTAAGAATCACGTTTACTAGGTCAATTGACGGGTCAAAGCTAAAGTTTTAAAAAGTCAAACGGGTCAGATTATATAAATGTTATAATCTGAGTTTATATATGTTATAAGTATGTTTTTGACACTTAAACAAGTTGGTAATAATTATTAGAACACGTGAGAACATGTTCGGCTCATCAATTCCAGTCCTATGGTCGGTTCGCAATCGAAAGTCACAAAGTTTGACTTTTGCTTTGACTTTCGATTCTGACCCGACTTAGATTAGTTTACTACTGATTTATGGATGCATTATGATCGTAATATAGTATAGCATAACCTTTGAGGTTATATTACATGATCGTAATCATAATATGAGTTTATGCACAAGTTTCGCTAATATGTCAAACTTTGACTAAAATGCCCTTTTTACATAAAATTAGGTTTTAATCAACAACGAATTTGCAAATGAATTACCTACTGATATGTTAATATAATTAACATATAATGATGTTATTATTCTGATTATAAACTGAGTTTTATTATAATATCGTAAATTATACTTTTAAAAGGACCAAAATGCCCTTCGGTGCATAGTTTGGTCCTAAACCATAAACCACACTTATGTATGACATCTTACTGATAATATATCACGAATTAAGTATTTTTCCAAAATGTTTATGATCATAACATTAGAATATATGCAAGTTCCTTTTATACGTCACATAATGATAAATACGCCTTATGAGGCGTAGTTTCATTTTAAAACCACAACGGGCATATAAGTTGATATCTTAATGATATTACAACTTGTTTAAAGTATAATAGCATACAGAACTTGTTCGTGACTCACCCGGTTACCCGATATCGCTTATATGTGTACAGTTAAATATATGTAACTAGTTTAAGAAAATTATCTGAAACGGGTTTAACCTTATCATTTTAATCTCAAATTCCAGAATCTTAATTGTTTATCCATGTCATACAAGTCTTAGCACTTGATGGGTTTAAACTACATTCTATCCGGTCATCGCTTAATCTAGTGTATCGTACTGTTTTAATTCTTAAAGCTAGCCGGTTTAAGTCTATGACTTAAATAAGACCCGTTAGCATTCTAATTGGTTAGTTTATGCCATCATTCCAGACTAGAAGTCTTCCAGTAAATGCTATGTACACTTATCTTTTGATTAAACGGCTGAGTTAATATAAACTTTGCTTTTAAAGTCAAGTACTAGCTTAGGTAAATACTTTTAACTTATTTTCCCTATACGGGCTTGGGATACAGTAAATTATTACCACTTGGTCGGGAATGAGATCAATCGAATGCCAGATTGTGGCTAGTAAATCCACATATTCCGTTTTGATCAGTTTTGTTTGATAACTTAAACATTGGGGGTTAACGACCGTGTCCTGGATATCCTCGGCTCATTTAAGTTACTAATGGCCACGACCAAAGCACGGGGTGTAGGCATACACCTGACAGATACGAATGCTAAAATATATTTTACCCACAAGTTGGGGATAACTCCTTCATGGATTTATAAGTGGCGTGTCAGTTAATCATGTCTCGGTTTCTATACTGGGCCCCATATGTATTGACGACCATGTGAATCTGTATAAAAGGTTAAAAGCTTAACTTTCCGAAGTTATAATAAGATTTTTATGTGCCTTGTGCACTTAAATCAGTTTTTGAAATGTTTTAAAGACGAGTTAGTTAATTGTATTTACCTGTGAAAGCTGACGTATTTTCAAGAGACTAAGTTGCAGGTACAATATGAAATAGGCTGGAAGCTGCTTGGTAGTGATATAAGAGGATCTTGCAAATCCTTAGATCTGCATAAAGTCTGTTGTTTATCTTTTGTATATTTTACGATCTGCCTGTGGATCTTTAGTTACAAACCGTCAGTATATTATTTTTGAACTTTGGACATTTTGGTTTGTAATAGTATTTTAAACTCCAAGACTTCCGTTGTGTTATGTTAATTGACTATGATGATATCAACTTACGTCACGATATCCCCACTCAGGCCCACCGAGATTTGGTTGGAAATTCGGGGAGTGACACATAGGTACAAACTATAAGTGTTTCTATTTTACTTTCTTACCTTTTCATCACTTTCTTTGTTATTTGGTAGCTTCCTGCTTCTTTATTTTTAGTT
Organism: Scalesia atractyloides; assembly: GCA_947069175.1. Taxonomy (NCBI): domain Eukaryota; kingdom Viridiplantae; phylum Streptophyta; class Magnoliopsida; order Asterales; family Asteraceae; genus Scalesia; species Scalesia atractyloides. The sequence goes on along the minus strand of CAMTDV010000002.1, from coordinate 82,563,900 downwards.
ATGTTGTTTATTTTTGGAGCTGGAAGCAGCCTCTCAATCCCTAGGGGTCTTTACCCATACATCCCACCCTAACTAGACCTTACCAATAACTTTGCTATATGTGGGATTTACTAGGCGGTCATTGTTGTTATTCTCCTACAAAGTGTTTAGACAAAATTTGGATGTTTTAAATTTGTGAACCTTAGGAAAAATGTGGAAATATGAAAGTGTTGTGGCAAAATTTATGTATATGAAAATGCGAATGTACATGTTTCAAATAACACTTAATTATGTCGTTTAGAAACTATTTTGTGTTAACTATTGTAATTATTAAATAAAGATGGGATTGTTTTGAAAATTTGGACTTCTCTACTTAAATCCCTAATTGGTTCCTTTTTCTCAATTGTGCCCTTTTCCTTACTTAAATCCCTAATTGGTTCCCTTTTCTCAATTGTGCCCTTTTCCTTTCATGGTGCCCTCAATCTTGTTCATTGTTTTGAACATTGTCGAATCTTGTTCGTGCTATTGCATCCTACAGTTGTGCTTTTGCTGAAAAGGTATCTTTTTTTTTGGAATATGTAACGCTTAGATCTAGTTTGTGTCGAAATCGATTATTAATATTTCTTTCTCTGAATGCTTTTGTTTTGTAATTTATCTTACAAATCGGAAGAATTGTCTTTGATTGTTTGGAGTAAGTGCATTCGGGATTCCGATTATGCCAACATGCGTTCTTTGCGTTTTGTTAATAGTGTTAATGGCATCAAACTTCATGTATGGAATATAATTATTTATGTTTTGATTTGATGACGAACAACATTAGGTCTTTATTAGTAAGTTCAATGAATCAACTCGTCAATTAAGGTGATTTTTATCACTTCAAAGAAGTGATTGTACTTTGTGGATCGTTACTAGAATGGTGATGTTGCTTAGATTACGGCGTGTGAGTATTGAATCTTATGTGTGATCACTTGTTACGTCGTATTTAGAAGAATTATAAGAAACCCATTTAGGATTTACATAAGGTATTGGATTCAAATTTTTTACTCATTTCATTACGAATGAATAAGATTTTCATATGGTTTGTGTTGGGTTTGTAGGCTTTGATAGCCGGCCCTAATTAGGTTTTAGGCCCACTTAGTTAACTTGTTGACTAAAGAGTTAACCCGAATCTTGTTCTATACATACCCATGATGTAACTGTAGTCTGTGTCATTCTTGTAAATAGGTGTAAGCATCTAATAAAAGTGAAACCCTAGTTTCAACCCGTGGACGTAGGTCACCTTAACCGAACCATGTTAATTCTCGTGTTCTTTATTTTCTTCAAGTGTGTGTGTGTGTTCACTTCCACTCGAGCCTACTCTGATCTTATACTCTAACAAGTGATATCAAAGCCAAAGGTTCTATTAAACACACGGTTCACACGGTTATCCCACGCTAGGAGAGAGCTGGACGAGAGGTCAAGATCTACTGTTGCTACCGCCGGTATTGACGTGATTACGACTCGTACCTAATCTCGGGTTATCGTAAGGTTTAGGGTTTTTATAGTCTGGTTCCTGTTGCAATTCTAGTGGTTTTGGGGTGTTTGGCGATTAGGGTTTCGGTTCTTGAACCCTGGTTATTCGTTGGTTCTATGCTCAGGTTTGCAGGAGAAGTCACTTATTCGGGTGCTGTGGGTTCCTGGTTTATTGAAGGTTTCTTGGGCTCCGAGTGCTTATTTTCTGTGGGTTTTTCTGGTTTAATCGTTTTGCTTTGGCTGAAGACGAGAAGTTCCAAATCGAGAAGTTCCACGACATTGATTTTGCATGGTGGCGAATGCAAATAAAGGCGTGGCTTGGTGAATACAATTTGGATGTGGTACTGGAAGAAAAACCTGTTGGAATGGAGAAAGTTGCTGAAGCAATTTGGGACTCAAAGGACAAAAGAGCAAGAGGTAAAATTACACTGGCTTTGACGAGGAGCGTTGCCTTTAATATCATGAAAGAAATAACTGCTCATAATAGCAGCTCTATCAAATATGTATGAGAAGCTGTCTGCTGGTATTAGGGTGTTCTTGATGAGGGAACTGCTCACAATAAGAATGAACAAGTGCAGTCCCGTTGCTAATCACATTAAAGAAGTGATTTCGATTTTGCCCAGGCTAGTAACTATGGGCATGAAGTTCGATGATGACACTTAGGATGTGATTTTGTTATCTTTCTTACTTGATAGTTGGTTAGGGTTTGTGACAACAGTCACTGAAACTGCGGGAACTTAAAATTTGAAGTTTGATCAGATTCAGGATAGTGTTTTGGGTGAAGACATTTGCTGGAGGAACTCTAGTGGAGGATCTACTTCTGGTATGTTCAGTGTTAGCATGGGAAGAGGTTTTGATAGAAGTAGTGGGAGTCGTGGGAAAAAGGTTTTCTATAGCTGGAAAGAATGTTAGGTGCTCGAACTGTGGTGAAACGGGGCATGTTAGAAACGAGTGTCCTAGTCCTCAGAAAGAGGATGATAAACATGTAAACAACATTGTTGTGTCAGATGGAGAATCTGACGATGACGTATTAGTTTGTTGAGAGTCTACAGACTCTTCGGCTATGGATCGTGGTTCTTCGTTTCACGCCTTGCACAACAGGGAGACGATGAAGAATATGAAAAAAGAGACTTTGGAAAGGTATGATTAGCTAACACTGATGTTCTTAATGCTACAGGCATGGGAGATGTCAATCTGAAGACTTCACTAGGCTCTACGTGGAACTTATAGAATGTCAGGATAATTCTAGGTTTAATGAAGAAATTTTTTCTGTTAGTCAACTGGATAAATAGGGACTAGATGTTAAGTTTTGTAGTGGGAAGTGGAAGATGATTGATGGAAATCTTGTTGTTGCATGTGGGAGGAGACGGGGGTTGTTGTATCTAGTTGAGGTACCTGCTGAGGAAGTAGCTGTCCCTATACAACATAAAGTCCGTTTCACTAAATCTAGTAAGCGGAAGAGGGTTCAAATTGCAAACTTGTATCTTGGTGCTTTGGGCAATTGAATGTAATCGGGGGTCTAAGTTTAAGCCAGTCAAGGGATTTTGTGATAGTGGGAGCACGGGTCGTGTTCCGAGCACAATCACAAAGAGTCGTTGGGTTTTAAAGACGAAGGTTCCGACCAAAGAAAAATGCTCTCCTAGAAATAATTTGCTAAATGTGGAGAGTGGCTTTAATATTCGATGTATCTCTGGAGCTAGTGGATCGTGCAAGCAGGTTGAGATAGAGAATGAGTCAGTGACGGTTTCAGTCACGACTTGGTCTCATAAGACTGTTGGGTTGGAGCTTGTGGGAGCTTTAATTGGTCTCTCAAGTACTTGATGAGAGGCGTGGTTGCAACTAGGTGGCTTGGATGTGACTGAAGTCTTAGGTGTAGTTTGTTTTTTCAAAAGGTAAAATGTCTGCAGTCTGCGAACCACATCTGCAGACATTTTTAGAAGAAGAGGTGGACCAAACCTCTGCAGTCTGCAAGAAGAAGGCCGTTTGTTTTTTAATGTATGTGGACTTATAAATAAATTGGTGGTGGTGTACGGAAAGTGGTGGTGGGTGGTGGACATGGAAAGTGGGTGGTGGACGTGGACGGTGGGTGATGGTGTTTACCATTTGCAGACCTTAGAAGATCTCAAAAGTGGCTGGGCCAAGTCTGCACCAAAAAGAGCTCGCCCAGACGTTTTTAATGAAATGTCTTCGAAAAAACAAACAGCCTGCAGATGGTAATGTCTGCGCGACGCAAACAGAAGAGCGTGCACAAATCTTTTTTTGAAAAACAAACACCACTTAGCTTGTTCTTGGAGACTGGAGACTTGAAGGACTTGAGTCTTAGTCTTAGCTTGTTATTGGAACATGAGGCTTGGAAGACTTGAACGTGAAGATTACCGAAGTTACAGGTGATGGGTTTACTTGGATGGACTTTGTGGTCTATGTGAAGCCTCCGAGTGGGTGATTTTTGGGTTCGTAGGCTTTCATAGCCGGCCCTAATCAGGTTTTTAGGCCAATTTAGTTAACTTGTTGACTAAGGAGTTAACCCTAATGTTGTTCTATATATACACATATGTAATTGTAGTATGTGTCATTCTTGTAAACAGTTTCGAGCATCTAATAAAAATGAAACCCTAGTTGCAACCCGTGGATATAGGTCACTTTGACCAAACCACGTTAATTCTCGTGTTCTTTATTTTCTTCAAGTGTGTGTGTGTTTTTGTTCATTTCCGCTCGAGCCTACTCTTATCCCGATACCTTAACAAGGAACTATGGAGAGCCTCTATTTCTTTTAGGTCTCTTTAACTTAATTGTGTTTTGCTGTTAAAGAAGTCATGTGATAAAGTGGGTGGGTTGGGTTGACCGGCCAACACGTTTATTTATTTATTTGTCTTTTATAGAGTTCCAAAAATTAGGTTATGTATTAAATAACCTCACAAAAACTATAATTATATAATGGATCAATTTTTGTATTAGGAGGTTGTATACACTTAATTCTAGCCTTTAACTTGTATACCATATTTCCTTTTTAATTATTGTTTTACTCATTTCAACCCGTTAGCAAGCAGTAAAATATAACCCCAATTGACCCATTTTCAGTCCCTTTATATTATACTTCACAAAGAGTTCATCTAGTTGATTGAATGATATACAAGGGTTTTGCATGTTCCTACATGCTAACCTAAAACTGTATCACTGGTTATCAAACATCTTAATGGCCCTTTCTTTATGACTGCACTTGTTCATTCATGAGTTTACTTGTTATTCTAATTTATAATGGTTTTAGAGCTATATATGTGAAAAAAAATGTTTGTACAGGTAACAGTATGTTAAGCTCACCCTTTAAAGACCTAATATTCTGAATATTGTTGTTGTAATGTCATAGCTTTGCTTCTATTGGAGGTACTGGGTTCAAGTCGATACCGTTAAAAAAAAAAGAAAAAACATATGCATGTGTACAAAGAATTCAATGTGTGCATTGTTTTAATTGATAGTAATTATATGGATTTTGGTAATGTAGAGAAGAAACTGAGCATGGAAGGAGACTGGGTTTGCGGGACATGCCAACTTCCAAACTTCCGTTGGAGGACAAAATGCCGAGGGTGCAATGCAGCATTTGGTAGGGAGCACACCGGGCCTCGGATCTGGGCCTATAGGCCCGGAGACTGGTATTGCGATGCTGGGCTCTGTCGGGCCCACAACTTTGCAACCAGGCAATATTGCTTCAGATGTCACACAATCAAAAGCATTCCCTTTTACAGTGGACCTGTTGGATGCCAAAACCCCATATTTCCTCCCATGATCCTTGGTCAAACTCAAAGGGTTGCACAAATCAGTCGGCGAGGGTGGACGGCAGGAGACTGGTTTTGTCTACGGTATTTGCATAAACCTTTTTTTTGTTTTTTGTTGTAGCATAGTCTTGTAAGCAAAAGTTGAGTGATGCTTATGACTTGATTGATACAGGCCTTACTGCAATGCACACAATTATGGTAGCCGAGTGCGATGTTACAAGTGCAAGACACCCAAGGATCTGGTTACAACCAATCTTGTTGCATCTGGTAAGGACACATATATTCATCCATGATTTACATTCTGGCTTCTTCAATAAATTTGTAATTTTTCAGGATTGCAGAATCCATGAAGCTCTAGGAGAGAGACGATTTGATTTACCCCAGTCTTTATCCTTTGTTTTGTTTTCTTTTGTGGATGGTAATGGAGTTTGGATGACTTATCAAGGACATAACTTCAACTGTTTTCTTGAGAATAAACATAATGTGGACCATGGATTTTTAAGAATTTTGTTTCTGGGTGTTTCTTGTTTATGCTTAAGAGTATTAACAACGATCCTTTTCAGCTCATCTTATATAAACTTGTAATTTTGAAACCATCTAAAAGGAAAGCAAATAACTCAACAAATGCATGTGTTGGGTGTTTATTGTCTTCGTATATGTTTTGCTTGGGGTTTCATCCTTCGGTTCCCTCGGTTTGAATAATGTTGAAACTAAAAACCATGCCGAATCAAAGCTGGCTAAACCGAAACCCAGGTGAAGGATGGTGATTGTTGTTCACTAGTAAATCACATCCACTAGCCTTGTAATCAAAGTCATACTTTTATGGCGCTCAACTATTAGTATCATACCCATACCGGATTATATACAAATCAAGAAAATCCATTAAATGCATATATTTCTAGTCATGAATATAATTCAGATGATATAGTATGAATGTTGGTAATGGCCCAACATCTCTTTTAGAGTAGATTTATTGTTTCATATGCCCTCAAATGTGACATAACTTATTCTAGTTAATTTAAAAATACAACACTTTGTTCATAATAATAATAAACCCAAATTTGTTTAGTCTTTCATAACCACTTTACAAGCTCTTCATAACATTCTCGTTGGATATTTTTATCTACCATCTTTCTTTAACAAGTTATAAACATTATCATAATTTTGTTAAATGAAAGAATATTTTTCCTCTGTGCTCATATCATCGTTTGCCAGACTATTATATAGAAATTACATTTAATGGTCATCTTTATAGTTACTCCAACAATTATGCTATCTACAATAATTGTGATGATACAGTTTGATACAAATTTAGCGACTAATTTAGGTATATTCTAATATTCCCCCGCAGTTGAAACAGTAGGATCTCGGATGTTGAGACTGGTGCGAAAATCGTCGAATAGAACTTGTGGCAAGCCTTTGGTGAAAATGTCGGCTATTTGATATCTTGAGGGAACATGAAGAACTCGAACATGGCCCTTTGCGACTTTTTCTTGAACGAAATGTATATCCATTTCGATGTGCTTTGTACGTTGGTGTTGGACTGGATTACCAGTTAAGTAGATCGCACTGACATTGTCACAGTAAACTAATGTTGCTCGGTCAAGAGGATGATGTAGCTCTAGTAATAAATTACGGAGCCAGCATACTTCGGAGACTACATTAGTGACACTCGGTATTCCGCCTCGGCGCTTGACCGGGACAAAGTGGGTTGGCGCTTCGCAGACCGTGAAAGGAGATTGTCACCCATATAGACGCAATAACATGAGGTTGACTGTCGGGTGTCGGGACACCCTCCCCAATCGGCGTCCGTGAAAGCCGTGAGAGATGATGTCGAGGATGGTTGAAGGTGTAGGACATATGTGATGGTGCCTTTTATATATATCTCAAAATCCTTTTTAGAGCATTCAAATGAGTAGTCTTTGGATCATGCATATGAAGACATACTTGTTGAACTGCGTAGGAGATATCAGGTCGGGTAAAGGTGAGATATTGTAAGGCTCCGGCGAAACTTCAGTATTCGGTAGCATTTTGAACGGGAGTGCCATTATTACCCCCAAGTTGTTTTGCGTATCAACCGGGGTGGCAGCCAGGTTGCATTCTGTTAGACCGGCCCTTTCAAGAATTTCACGGGCATATTTTTCTTGTGAAAGAAAAAGAGAATTATGGGTCCTTGTTACTGAAATTCTGAGAAAGTAGCTAAGTGGTCCGAGATCCGTTATGGCGAATTCTTTAGAGAGAAGGGGTACGTAAATCGTCCGTGGAGGTGATCAATAAAATGTCATCTACATACAATAAGATGAAAGCCATCTGTGTTCCTTGTTTGAAGATGAATAAGGAATGGTCACATTGGCTATGTTGAAAACCCATTTTAGAAACAAAATCGGCAAATCTTTGGTACCATGCCCTTGGCGCTTGCTTGAGACCGTAGAGTGACTTTTTGAGGAGGCACACGTGATTCGGATAATTCGGATCTCGGAAACCCATAGGTTGGTGCATGAAAACTGTTTCATTTAGGTGGCCATGGAGAAAAGCGTTTTTGGCATCAAGTTGATGTATTGGCCAAGATTTTGACAATGCCAAAGATAAAACGGTTCTAATGGTAGCCAGTTTAACAACGGGACTAAAAGTTTCCCCGCAATCAACACCGACTTGTTGAGATCGACCATCACAAACCGACCGAGCCTTGTATCTTTCAAGGGTCCCATCCGCCTTCTTTTTATGCCTAAAAATCCACATACTTCACACAATATTCATACCGGGCGGTTTTGGTACTAATTCCTAAGTCATGTTATCAATAAGTGCCCGAAACTCGTCTTTCATGGCGTTTTTCCAGTTTGGATTGGAAAGGGCTTCGGTTGGTGATTTGGGCAATGGAGAGATGAGATGAGGAGTAGAGGTGTTTAGGTTAAAGTGTTGTTTGGGTTTAAAAATACCGGGCATGGATCGGGTGTTTATATTTCCGGTTTGTTGGGCCGGTTGAGTTGTGGGTGGCGGCTATGAGGAGAGGTAACGGGCTGGTTAGTTGGGCCGGTAGCAGGGATATTGGGCTGAGGCATTGAGGGTGGGGCGGCTAATGAAGTGGTTTCGGAAGTGAGCTCAATATTGGGCTGGTTGTTGGGTGACTTGGTGAAGGATTTTGGGGTCCGAGAGTAGGCGGAGGTAGAGATGGGCATAAAAACCGGTTCCGAACCCGAACCGGTAGAACCGAACTGGAACCGGTTCCAGTTCCTACCCGACATTAAGTAGAACCGGTTCCGGGTTCAAAATACCCGTTGGTTCCAACCCGGTTCCACAATTTTACCATTTGAATCGGGTAGTAACCGGTTCCTACCCGTACCCGGTTCCTACCCGTACCCGGTTTCACTAGTATCCGGTTCCATCAGTACCTGGAAATGCAGTTCTAGAAGGAACCGGTTATACCGTTAAAATGTTACCTTTGGAACCGGTTATAGCCGAAAAAGTGGAGACTAACGATAGAAAGAAACACAAAAATAACAAACACAATAGAAAGAAACATTACACAAACTTTATTAAAACACCAAACCAAACGGGTTACATCAAACATTTGAAGAACCGGTGCCGGAACCTTCTCCCGTCTCATTTTTCTTTGCCTTCGTCACTGGGCAATGCCGCTCAGTGTGTTTCTTAAGGGTTGAGTTGGCTGCGGCCTTCATAAATTTTCCGCAAGCTTTGCATCTAGCCATCTCGTGGCTGTCGGACATTAAACAGAGATCAAAATTCTTCCATATAGCTGGGTTTCTTTTCGTCTCTAAGACAGTAACAACTTGTTCGTTGCTTGCCATAGGTATTTTGCAAGATTTTTGAGAAGATGATTGAGTTTGTAAGTTGATGATGGTGAGTTTGTAAGTTGATGATGGTGAGTTTGTAAGTTGAAATGGTAAGTAGGGAGGGGTTTATATAAAAAAACGATTTCGACGAACAGGAACCGGTTCCCAACGGTAACTTTTTTTAATCAGGAACCGGTTCTACGGTAACATTTTTATCAGGAACCGGTTATAACGGTAACATTTTTATCAGGAACCGGTTCTGAACAGTAAAAGTCAGATTTTTCGACTGTCAGGAACCGGTTCTGAACAGTAAAAGTCAGGATTTACTGTTAGGAACCGGTTCTCAACAGTAAAAGTCAGATTTTCGACTGTCAGGAACCGGTTCTAAACAGTAAAAAATCAGATTTTCGACTGTCAGGAACCGGTTCCACACAGAACCGGTTCCACACCATACCCGGTTCCATAATACCCGTACCCGGTTCTACACGGTTCCATATTCTTGGGTGTGAACCCGGGTAGGAACTGGACCCGGTTCCACACCATACCCGGTTCCAATGACATCCGAGCAGAACCGGTTCCGGGTTGGAACCGGTTCCGGGTAATAATAAAACCCGATTATGCCCATCTCTAGGCGGAGGAGTAGTAGAAGATGTCCAATAAAATAGATAAGGGGTAGAAGTTAAAAAAATCATACGATGAGCGGTTGGTGGGTTGAGTGGCGAAGGGAAACACGGTTTCGTAAAAAACAACGTCTCGAGATATATTAATTTGTTTTGTTTTGATGTTATAGCACTTGTAGCCCCGGTGATTGAAGGGGTAGCCAAGGAAAACGCACGGAGTTGAGCGATCTGCGAGTCTATGGATGGTATGTGACGGAAGAAATGGGTAATAGAGGCAACCAAAAATGCGTAAATGATTGTAAGATGGATGGCGATTGTAAAGACAAAAGATTGGTGTAGAGTTGTGAAGGACTTTGGTGGGTAAGATATTTAAAAGATAGGTTGCATGTTCTAGAGCATGATGCCAAAAAAATGTGAGGAACAGAGGATTGGGATAAAATGGTGCGCATGATGTTGTTAATGGATCGTATTTTGCGCTCCGATTTTCCGTTTTGAGCGGAAGTGTAGGGACATGAAAAACGAAATGTCATGCCATTCGAAGTGCAAAAATTATGAAATGAGGTGTTGTTGTACTCACGACCATTATCACATTGGAAACATTTTATGGTTGTTTGAAATTGGGTGGTTATTAATTTGTGAAATTCTAGAAATTTAGAAAAGACTTGAGATTTGGAGGTGAGCGCATGTGTCCATAAAAAAAATAGTTTTATCATCTAAAAATAGGACGTAATATCGACACCCGGTTGAGGAAAGAATTGGGGAGGGCCACAAATCACTATGCACTATGTCAAAAGGTAATGTGGTCCAAGTATTAGAATCATGAAAGGGAAATTTAATCTGTTTGCCAAAGACACACAATTCACAAATATGAGAATGTTTAACATTACTGCAATAGAAATTCAAGCTAGGTTTTCAATAATGCAAAATGTTATTTCCGGGATGTCTAAGACGTCGGTGCCAAGTGTCTTGGGTCACGACTAGAAATGAAGAAACGGGAGCATGAAATTCTTGAACTTGGGATCTTGAAGGGAGTGTTAGTGGGTAGAGGTCTCCGGCCATATCACATCGAAGGAGGGGCTTCCGTGTGCAGAGATCCTTCACATCAAAACCAAACGGGTCAAATTCGATTGAAACATTGTTGTCGGTGGTGAATCGTCGGACCGAGATTAAATTTTTAACGAGTTTAGGTGCAAAAAGAATGTTGTTTAATTTGAAATTTGGAAAAGGTGGCGGAAGGGTATGATTTCCAATCGCATAAACTGGAATATTTTTGCCATCACCAACAATAATGTTTCGGTTATACACTTTATTGAAACTAGAAGTGAGATTAGTAAGGTTGTTTGTCATTATACCTGTGGCTCCCGTGTCCATATACCCATTTTGATCCGGTGGATTAAGCGTGAAGGCGTTGAATGCTTGATCAAGGGCGGTTGGGATGTAGGGGTTGTCCATGGCAGTGTAAGCTTGTTGAGGACGAGGGCCAAGAAGTCCCTGTTGGGAGTTTGAGGTCATGGGGCGAGATTGAGGGAGTGTGGAATAAGGACAAGGTGGGGCGGCCCAGAAATAACCGGTCTGTTGTGGCCATGGACTGTTGCAGTTTGGTGAAGTAGTGGGTTGATTAGGCCAAGGATAGTGAGTCCATGGTGGGGTGGGGTGGGGTTGGTTCTGCCATGGCCTCGACGGCGTCCACGGGCCCGGCCTCGAGTGTTACAGGTGTTAGATGGAGGAGACTGTGAAGAGGCGATTGTGGGTGGGTTGGTTTGTGGTTGAGATGTGTTCGTTGAGATGTGGAGGGCAGTGTCATTCGCGACATGGTTTGCTTTGGTCGTTTCTTCAAGGATCAACTGAGAGCGCGCTTCGTAAAAAGATGGAAACAGCTTGGTATTTTGTAAGATGGCACCAACAGTAGCATATGCTTCTGTGAGACCGGTGATTAATTGAATCACCAAGTTTCGTTCGGAAACGGGGAAGCCAACGTTTGCTAATTGATCGGAGATTACCTTCACTTTTTGGCAATAAGCGAACATGTTTTGGAAAGAGGAAAGCTTAAGGTTTGCAAAATTTTGTTGTAACAACACGGTGCGTGTGGCTTGGTTGTCATGGAAAATCCGTTGCAAGGCGGTCGCGGTGGAATCGGGACGGATTATGGTGCTTAATAGGTCATAAGAGATGGTGCCATAGATCCTTTGAAGGACTATGGCATCTAAACGATCCCAAACATCATCGGTTTTGGCAGAAGCTTCGGTGGAGGCAGCATCGGGGGGATCGGTTTTGCGAGGAGAGAGATGATCAAGAACTTGGAACGCATGGCAATGTATCTTGAAGAGTTCAGCACATGAGGAATATTGGCTAGTTTCCATCTTGAGGAATGAAGGTTTTGATGTTCGAGAGGGTAATAGCGGGGTGAGTTTTTGGGTCCATGGTGTCGGTAATGTAAGGAAAATAAGAAACAGAGGGCTGGTTGGTTGGTGAAGATGAATTAGGAAAATAAGAACAGGAGAGAGGATCAAAAAGAATTAGAAAAAGAGGTTTGATACCATGTTAAATGAGAGAATATTTTTCCTCCGTGCTCTTTTGCCAGACTATTATATAGAAATTACATTTAATGGTCACCTCTATGTTTACTCCTACAATTATGCTATCTACAATGATACAGTTTGATGTCACTGATTTAGGTATATTCTAATAAATTTGACATAAATTAAGATATGTTGAATTAAGACATGAGGAGGGGTATGTATGTATGTATGTATGTATGTATGTGTGTATGTTTTGGTTAATACCCATTTGGCTTTTCAGTGTGTAGATCTAAGTTTCTTGTGGGTGTGGTCAAGTGGGATTAACAAACACTACAGTAGGGGGTGGCTTCTATCTGATCTCTTGTGTTTTTGTTTATTCATAAGTGTGACTGGGGTGTATTGTAATGATTTTGATTGGTGTGGCATTTTAACTGTGCAGCCTAAGCCTTTGAAGAATTTAAAGGGGCAAATCTGTCAAATTTGTGGTGACACACTTGGCCTCACTGAAAATGGTGACATTTTTGTTGCTTGCAATGAGTGTGCTTTTCCTGTCTGTAGACCTTTCTATGAGTACGAAAGAAGAGATGGAAATCAAGCTTGCCCTCAATGCAAGACTCGATATAAAAGACACAAAGGTTAGCTTATGTTCATCAAGGACTTCTCTGGGATGGTTTTGTTTAATCCTTTTGAAAAATTAAATATAGGCAGCCCGCGTGTTGATGGTGATGAAGATGAGGATCATGTTGATGACCTGGAGAACGAGTTTGATTATGTTCAAGGAACTGGCAACGAGAAGACTCTGAATTTTCCTCATCTTCTAGAAGACATGAATCTCAGCAACCGATTCCTCGTCTCACTAACGGCCAAGAAGTAAGTCATGATTTATGACTTTTACATGATTTTTGGTCTTTGCATCTTCTTGGATTATATTAGGGTTCAATTATGCAAAAATTCATGCTCATTTGCAGCAAACGCCCCCCTAAGTAGTTAACCTTACACTCACGGCGTTAATTTCAGGTATCTGGTGAAATCCCAAGTGCCACACCAGACAATCTGTCTATAAGAAACACATCGGGCCCATTAGGACCTGGTGTCCACTCACTTCCATATATGGATCCAGACAACCAGGTGCTTTTTGTTAACATGAAAATCTTGTACTATAAACTGTAAAATTAAATAAATATTGCTGAGAGTGCCTTTTTAACAGTTCCGGTGACCCATCCAAGGATTTGAATAGTTATGGGCTTGGAAATGTGGACTGGAAAGAAAGGGTAGAAGGATGGAAACTAAAACAAGAGAAGAATATAAATCAAATGACAAATCGGTACAGCGGTGAAGGAAGAGGCGGTGGTGAAATTGAAGGCACGGGATCCAATGGAGAAGAATTACAGTGTAAGCAGCTATCAATATTTTTTCGACTTAAGGTTATTCCGCAATCCGTTGAGACGCTAACGTGTTGCTTACAGGGTTGACGATCCTGGCCAATCAATGAGCCGCGTGGTGCCCATTTCATCTTCTCATTTAACCCCATATCGGATCGTGATTATATTACGGCTAATTATTTTGGGCTTCTTTCTGCAATACCGTGTCACTCATCCGGTTAATGATGCTTATCCATTGTGGCTTGTTTCCGTCATTTGTGAGGTGTGGTTTGCCTTATCTTGGCTTCTTGATCAATTTCCAAAATGGTCCCCCGTTGAACGTGAGACCTATCTTGACAGGCTCGCATTAAGGTAAATGCAATTTAAGTTTCAGCTTATAAACAGTTTTCTACTCATATGTGACCAAAATTTTCAACATTTGACATTTCAAATTTTCCGTTTTGCAGGTATGATAGGGACGGCGAGCCATCACAATTGGCACCCATAGACGTTTTTGTGAGTACAGTGGATCCATTAAAAGAACCGCCTCTGATTACTGCAAATACTGTCTTATCGATTCTTTCAGTTGAATATCCTGTTGACAAAGTCTCATGTTATGTATCTGATGATGGTTCTGCAATGCTTACGTTTGAGTCGCTTTCAGAAACAGCTGAATTCGCTAGAAAGTGGGTCCCATTTTGTAAAAAAACATAGCATCGAACCCCGAGCCCCCGAGTTTTATTTTGCTCAAAAGATAGATTACCTCAAGGACAAGATTCAGCCTTCTTTCGTTAAAGAACGTAGAGCAATGAAGGCAAGTTTTCTATGGTTACCTTTATGGAAATAGAGATTTTATTTTTCACTTCTAGACCCATTGGATATAAATGTGCTTACCCTGAAAAATTTCTTTTTGTCGTTTAAATAAACAAAAAGAATGCTTTTTTTTATTTTTTATTATTATGATGGTGCATATTGTGGCCTGAAATCTTGAATTTTCCACTAGGAGCACCTAGTATACTTGTATTAGATACATGAAAATACCTAAAATACCCCTTTTAATCCCATGACAGAGAGAATATGAAGAATTTAAAGTGCGGATCAATGCGCTTGTAGCAAAAGCCCAAAAGACGCCTGAAGAAGGTTGGACAATGCAAGATGGAACTCCATGGCCCGGAAATAACCCCCGAGATCATCCAGGAATGATCCAGGTATTTTATTTGTAAGTAATGGGTCGAAAGTTGCCACTTTTAGTTTGTGGTGATGTTTATTATTTTGAAAATTAAACTTGTTGAATAGGTGTTCTTGGGGCACAACGGAGGTGTTGATACAGATGGAAACGAGCTACCTCGTTTGGTTTATGTTTCTCGTGAAAAACGTCCGGGCTTCCAACATCACAAGAAAGCCGGTGCCATGAATGCTTTGGTTTGTATATTTCTTTTTAATTTTTTAAAAAGAATTTGAATTTCTGTATCCGTTGCGTGCATGATTGTGCATTCATGCAATGTTTTATGGTGTTCCAGATTAGGGTTTCAGCAGTCTTGACAAACGGTGCATATCTTTTGAATGTCGATTGTGATCACTACTTCAATAACAGCAAAGCTCTTAAAGAAGCAATGTGTTTCATGATGGACCCCGCTTATGGAAAGAAAACATGTTACGTTCAGTTCCCTCAAAGATTCGATGGGATCGATTTGCACGATCGATATGCTAATCGCAATATCGTTTTCTTTGATGTGAGTTCCCTGCTATTCTAAATTTTTCTTGTTTTGACTTTACATAGTCAAACATAGAACCCCTCAAAGTCAAATTTTGGTATTAAGAAATTTAGAATGACATATATGAAATTAATTCTAAGTTTATTTACATGGAGGATACTTTATTGTTGGTTTTGAAGTTAGAATGATAATTTGTTTTGACTTTCAAAAGGTCAAATATGGACTTTGGTCGTTTAATTTTCATTATTGTATCTATATAGATCAACTTGAAAGGGCTGGACGGTATTCAGGGTCCAGTTTACGTGGGGACGGGTTGTTGTTTCAATCGACAAGCTCTTTACGGATACGATCCCGTCTTAACAGAGGCCGATTTAGAACCAAATATCATAATCAAAAGCTGCTGTGGTTCACAAAAAAAGTCAAGAAATATTAACAAAAAATACATGGATAAAAATAGAGCAATGAAAAGAACCGAGTCAACCACTCCAATGTTTAACATGGATGATATCGATGAAGGCATTGAAGGTTTGACTTCTTACAATCAACGCGTTAACTAATTCATTTAGTGCGCATCATTGATTTTGTCTATTTTTTTTTTACATTTTTCACAGGATACGATGAAGAACAATCTTTACTTATGTCTCAAAAAAGCTTAGTGAAACGGTTCAGTCAATCTCCTGTCTTTGTTGCTGCAACATTTATGGAAATGGGGTACTTCCGCCTTCTACAGATCCTGCTATTCTTCTAAAGGAAGCTATACACGTTATTAGCTGTGGTTACGAAGATAAAACCGAGTGGGGCAAAGAGGTAATTTTGCATCTATAAATGTTATGCCAACCAAGTTTACTGCATAATTTTGCATCAGGTAATTTTTCATCTACAATTTTGCATCAGATTGGATGGATTTACAGGTCTGTGACAGAAGATATTTTAACGGGCTTCAAGATGCATGCAAGGGGATGGATATCGATATACTGCATGCCCCCACGTCCTGCTTTCAAGGGCTCAGCTCCAATTAATCTTTCAGATCGTCTGAACCAGGTCCTCAGGTTGGCTTTGGGTTCAATTGAGATCTTGCTGAGCAGGCATTGCCCGATCTGGTATGGGTATAATGGTAAATTGAAACTACTGGAAAGGCTTGCTTTCATAAATACCATGGTCTATCCTCTCATGTCACTTCCACTGCTTGCTTACTGCATACTTCCTGCTGTCTGCCTTCTCACTGGAAAGTTTATTATTCCTGAGGTATGTTAAATGTCAAGTCAACTACTTAAATATATAGTTGACTTTTAAGGTCAAACATACTTATTTTGACCTTTCAATATTGGGAATTACTTGACAGTCAACCAAAAGATAATGCAGTTTGAAATTTTGTAACAAGAGCTTGAACTAGAATATCGTTGACCTAAGTCTTGAGTAATAAAAAAAAACAATTTGGTATTTTAGTGTTACTGAAGTTTGACCAAAAAAGTCGGTGTATCGTTTGTTAGAAACCGGTACACTTTTTATTTTATTTTTTATTTTTTGCAGAAATGTAGCTTTTGTGGGTAGTACAACATTCTTGAATGATGTACATGTTAAAAAGTTTGGATTTTGTTGACTTCATTGACTTTGAAGGTCAAACGTAATTATTTTCAATTTCAAGATTGGTGATTTTTTTAGCTCTAACCCAAAAAGATAAGGTCATTTGAAACTTTAAGCTTCATAAGCTGTTGAATTTGAAAAGTGGTGGTCTAAATGTTCATTAAAACCCAAGTCATTTTTACATAAAGTTGGTGGGACATTTGACCAAAAAAGTGTAGCTTTGTTAAACATTTGTCTTTTGTATTCTTGCAGATAAGCAACTATGCTAGTTTGTGGTTTATTCTTCTTTTTATCTCCATTTTTGCCACAGGAATTTTGGAGCTCCGGTGGAGTGGCGTGAGCATCGAAGACTGGTGGAGAAACGAACAATTTTGGGTCATCGGTGGCACTTCCGCTCATCTCTTTGCCGTCTTTCAAGGTCTCCTCAAAGTTCTCGCCGGAATTGACACCAATTTCACCGTCACATCCAAAGCCAATGACGAAGACGGTGATTTTGCCGAACTATACATCTTCAAATGGACTTCCCTCTTCATCCCGCCCACCACCGTTCTCATCGTCAACTTAGTCGGCATTGTTTCTGGCGTTTCATCTGCAATCAACAGCGGTTACCAGTCGTGGGCCCTTTGTTCGGGAAACTGTTTTTTGCAATATGGGTGATCGTTCATTTGTACCCGTTTCTTAAAGGTTTGTTGGGTCGCCAAAACCGGACCCCGACCATTGTTATTGTATGGTCGATTCTACTGGCTTCCATTTTCTCCCTTTTGTGGGTCCGAATTGACCCGTTTACGTCGGACGATAAGCTTGATTCTATTAGAGGCCAATGTGGGATCGATTGTTAAACTTAAACATGAATTAGTTCCCCTTTTTTGTAGTTTGCTATCTATGTAACGAATACGATATAATCATTTGACGTCATTTACCCCCTTTGAGTTTGATCCTTATTTTTATTTTGTTCTTTTTGTTTCAGAATGAAAGATAATATCTTCTATCCACCAAAATTTTGCATGTTTTGATTATATAAATGGATGTAAAACAAATCATTCATAACACCATATCAGTAGTTGTGGTTTAATACTTACCATCTCACCAATAGTCGCCACATGAGCAATAACCATCCTTAAAATGATGAAATCGATTTGTATCCCGAAGAATAATTTCTCGTTCGACAATCTTGGAGATGAGCTTAACAGCAATATGACAATCTTCACAAACGCGTAGATTCTTGGTGATTCTAATAGGCGTAAAAGGTTTAGTATTTATAATAACAAACACAGTAGCAAGCTTTTCACTATGAACCGCAAGATGGTTTCCTTTATCTTCCTCCTCGATGTCATGAAGTGCAGAATCTGTCTCAGGTACATACCCTAATTCTCTCATTTTCCCTACAATTATATCTAATTCTTCATAGATCTGTTTAGACTGTGGATGCGATTGATCACCAGCTAGAAATGAGTGAACTTGATTGTTAAGCTCAACATTACTAACACCAGGCTCCTTTTTTACTCCTTTGACTTTCATAATTGATCGGATAGTCGTCACATCTTTCCATCTCCCCGCTTTCGCGTAAATATTTGACAACAAAACATAATATCCAGCTTGTTCAGGAACCAACTGAAATAAATGATCTGCTGCAACAAGACCAATGTCCATGTTAGAGTGAACTTTACAAGCACTCAATAACGCGCCCCATATTCTGTCGTTTGGTTCCATATTCATATTTTTGATAAACTCATAAGCTTCATTGATTCTCCCAGAACGTCCCAACAAATCGACCATACATGCGAAGTGTTCAAGCCTTGGAACGATTTTATATTCATCCGTCATTAGCTTGAAAAATCGCTTTCCTTGATCTAATAATCCAGCATGGCTGCAGGCTGATAGGACCGGAACAAACGAAATGGAATCAGGGGTGAGACCCGAGTGCTGCATATCTGAAAAAATGGTTACAGCAGTTTGACCGTCACCAGTCATGCCGTAAGCAGACACCATAGAAGTCCATGACACAACATCTCGGGTTTGCATTTCATCGAACACCTTCCGTGCTTCGTTTAAAGATCCACATTTGGCATACATATCAATCAAGGCATTCTCTAGTGTTAGATTTGGAAGAAGCCTCTTTCTTTTTACATATTTGTGAATCTTTCTTCCTAGCGATAAAGCCGAAAGATCACCACAAGCAGGTAGGACACTAGCAACCGTGATTGAATCAGGGTCAATTCCGCAACTTCCCATTTCCAGATAAAGATTAACCGCATCCGCAGGTATAGAATTATTAACATACACAGCTATCATTACATTCCAAGAAACTAAACTGTCTCGAGCATGGTCCATAAACATTTCCTTCATAAATATTAAGTTGTTTGATGAAGTTGAACTCGTCACAGCAGGCGAAAGGCTAGCCATCGTGCCCGCATCCGGCTTCAAGCTAGAAGACTGTATCATTCTCCTACAAACCTCTAACGCATCATTAAACATCCCGTTCTGAGCATACGCAGCAACCAAGGAGTTCCACGACACAACATCTCTCCTAGGCATTTCATCGAACACCTTGCGAGCTTCCAACAACCGATTACATTTTCCATACATCGTAATCAAACCATTTCCTACATAAAGATTTGAATGCAGACCCTTCTTAAAAACAGCAACATGGGTTTGCAACCCGACCCACAAATTCTCAGGCCCGGAGCATGCTTTCAAAACTTGAGGAACTGTGAAATGATCAGGGGTAATGTTTAGTCTGTTCATGCTTCTGTACATATGAAGTGCTCTTTCAAAGAGTTTATTGTTTACGTAGCTTCTAATCATGACATTAAAAAAGACAACATCTTGTTGAGGAAATTCGTCGAACAGTTGGCGGGTAACTGTGATTTGGCGACATTCGGAATAAGCTTTCATTAATTTAAGAGCAACATGCGAGGCTGAGGCGAGGTTTCCAGCAATTATTAACCTGCAGTGTATTCTTCTCAACTGTTGGATATCTGGGCACTTGTCCAAGATTTTGAGGCAAAAGTGTTCTCTGAGGGACATGATGTTTTGATCATACATTCATTTTTATACGTAAGTTGGTAAATCGAACGGAGATATTAAACACGAACATCGGGGGACCTGACCTTCCGGCCGTCAGAGCTTTTTTTTCCGGCTAAGTTTGATGTAATTTAATGGTTTGCAAGCCGGTTATGTGCTTATTATGAACACTTGTATCGAAAGCCCACAGGTTTTCTTTAACATCTTTTTTTTTTCTAAATAAATCCCACTAAGTACCAAGTCTGCAATATTTGTAAACCACAGGAACCAACCAAGCATTTACTTTTCTCATCCTCATATCATCTTTCCATACACGCCAGGTACTCGATATCCATCAAGCCTATGAATGATATATGATTTTATGTGATTCTAGATTACCTGATAGGTCGCCTACTACATAAAATCCCATCTTAAACTTACCTAAAAAACCAATTTAAAAAAAATATATATATATATATATATATATATATATTCAGCTACATTCCTAACAACTCTATAATTTTAAAATTAATTTAAGTTTCTATCAATTTCAAACTACTATACGTTCTAAAGATTATGCAACACATTAAATATTGCCGGTAAACATATTCGGGTAATCAAACGGGTATCACGTACCAGTCTCAAACCCGCAAAAACTTTTAAAACTAACCTCGTACCTGGTCTCATATCTAAATACCTATCCCACATGTTTTGGGCTTTTTCAAACAGGCTTGGGTTCGATTTTCATCTCTAATTACTATGATAATGTTTAAACAACAATCCCCAAGAATTCAGCAGATTACATATAAAACATTTACTATGATGTCACCAAAAGTGTCAAGCAGTAAAATCCCGGTTCAAGCCAACTTTTGGTCCAGTCTTGTAAAACATAACCTTTAGTCTGGATTCTGGCCATAACATGTGAGTTATCCTATGAAATACCAAACAGAACAGACACTGGTAGTTAAGAACTGAATTAAAGTTTATAATTCAATACTTTACAAACAAATAAAAAGTTAATATAAAACATATATGACTAACTTTGAGCGCCATCAGCCTGTTCTGTCTCATCTAGTCATCTTATAATAATAAGTAATCATTTGATTTGTATTTGTTCACTGTCATCTTGAAATAATGCCTTGGAAACTGGTGTAGCCCGTTCACTTTTATTTTGTCCAGTAGGACATGAAGGTTTGTTACCAACTAATGGAGTCTCACAGACAACACTATAACCAACTCCCATCTGTTTCTTCCTTTTGGGCTCGGGTTTGACTTTCATCGCCGTTGACTGCTTCGGAGCCCAAACACGCTGCAAATCAGGCATTCGCCTTGTGAAATATGCAAACCTTCTAGCCCTCTCTCTTCTCTCCCGAGCCTCATTTAACATTCGGGCATGGTCCTCTTTCGTTTGACCTTCACGACTAGTGTTGACCTTTTCAAGTAGATGACAAGATTCGACTTCTACAGATGATGAATCTTGCTTGAATCACCTTACTTGCTGACATGTCATTTCTCTCGTGTTTCTCTCTCCAAGAGTGAATACTATCCTCATCGTTAAACATGAGAGCTTGATGTTCATTTTCTTCACCAAATGGCAAGAGGTCCATTTGATCATAGATCTTGTCTATCACGTCTCCAAGATTCTTTGAATACCTGAAAATTTATACTTTCATTACAAATAACCAGAATTTTGAATACAAAAAATTTGTAAATGGGCTAAAAGTGGATACAAAAAATGTGCATGTAGATACAAGTACCTTGCTTTTAAGGTTCTTTCAACATAATCATAAAGACTCAAATCACCATGGAAGCCTCCTTCCACAAGGTACTGAATGATCTCCAAAAGAGAACAAATTTGTTTCACAAGTTTCATCTTCATAAACCCCTTGATGCTTCCTGCATATTCTGACTGAAGTATCTCTAGCCGTAGCAAAATTTGTAATTCATATCTGAAGTATATTAAGAAACAATAAGATTGAATGAAGATATAGTATTTAAGATATATAACGAAATATAGGCAAATAAAACTGAAGGATACTCTCGGACTAGGTATTCTGGGGCAGAACTTGAATTATAATCTTTATGTTCCTTCAAATCTTGGGGCTCGCACAGTAATAGCTTAATGATTTCAGCAATCTGCATGGTGCAAGATTCATCGAGATTTTTCCAAGGTTTCGTGCTTTTTACGTAACCAATAAATGGACGAACTCACAAGTCTCTCTGCCAAGATCTTTAAGTCAACTCCAGTAGACTCAACCCCGTGTTGAATTTTCTTAGGTAAATCACTGAAAAATGATTCTGACGTTTCCGAACATAGTACTAAAGCATCATCATCCTGCATTCTTGACTGATCAGAACAGATATGCATTTGAAAAGGTTCATCGCTTTCTTGATAATTTGCATTTGCAGCAAAGTTTTTATTTTTATCTGTTTCTTTCTGTTGATTTAAATCTGGACCCGTTTGGCATGGTCCAGGTGGTATGTTGTTGTTTAAAGATTATCTGTGGTTTTTCACTTCTTTCATCCAGCATTGTAGAAACTTTAACTTCTTCGACTTTTGTATTCCATAAGAATAGTAAATCTCTGCCAAGTTCACATCCAAAAACTCATACGCTGCCTTACAGAACAAGCTCCATGTAAGTTCCCGATACGTATGTTTTTTCATCTTTCTTCTCTTTCCATTACCTACATGACCATATTTTCCCAATGGAAAAACGCTCATTTGAGGATCTATGTCAGCTTGAGAAACATTCTTATTGATGAGAAGATTCGTTCCACAAGCATTTTGAACTAAATTATGGTTATTATCTACAAGTGAAAGGACCGCTGAATGAATTGTGAAGGGTTTGAGAATTCCCATGTATGAATCCCCTTTACTGTTAGATGACGATAGCAAAGCTCAACAACCTTCCTTGTACAAAAAACTAAGAAATATCTGCCAAGTTGGAACAGTATGTTTCGCACATAACTCAGATTTTTCTCCAGAAAGTAATTCAAAAACCCTGTCAGTAAAAATATTGTCTAAACCATCCTTCCCTTTTTGGCCAGATTCTGCAGATTGAACTAAGATAAAGTCAGAGGAAGATTCTTCAACATGTTCATACTCGGTGTGCTTCTGAACGGATGAAATGTGCAATTTTATAATCTCATCATTAAAACTACCAAGGAATGCGTTCAACAAATTGAGACGTTGAGCTTTTAAGCTCCCAACTTCCTGGCGTTTAGTACTGCCATTGAATCTTGACTTAGGCGATGCCTTCAAATGCAGCAATTCAAGATCACAGAACTTGCACTCTAAAGGCTTACCACTGACATCCGAAATTTCAAGTGTTAGTTGTCCATGGATCCTCTTATCTAATCTACAAGAATCTATTAACCTAGATGACACCGCAATATTTGGATAGATCAACCCAAAAGAAACAAGAGTAGAACCTAGAACGATCAAATCAGCCGAACAAAATCCCCAGCCAAATTTACTAATCTCATTCCGGATAAAATCAGACTCCTGCTCAGAATCACTAATTTCCGGTTCCTCTACATGGCTACAAACATCAACCCAACAAAACTGAATATCCTTACCATTAAAGGCATCACTAACAGCACGAAAGCAATCACGAAATCTCCTTCGACAACCATCTAAAAAATTATTACTTACATCAACAGGCATAAACTCCGCTAATGCTTTCAACGATCTACAAACCGGAGACAACAATATAATCAAACTCGATCGGATATACACAAGATCACAAGAAGACTTACCAGACACATTCTCAAAATCAGACTCCCAGTCATTGTAACATCCGTCCAAAAACGGATTTACCAAACCCGCTCCGTTTATCAACCGAACAGTCAGTCAAATTTTTCGTTGCGAATTAAATGCCCAAAATAATTTTAAACGATCCGTAATCAATTATTATGCGGGGATATATATTTAGTTTTTGAAAATCTGTCAAAAATATCAAAATAAAAATGTTTTACTTTTGCCGGGTTTCGAACTCGGGTCTCTACCGGTTCAACCAAACACTTAACTCACACATCATAGACCACTCCGCCACTTTGATTTTCTGTTAAGTTAATGGAATTATTAAATCAAATAATGATGTGCGGAAATTCAAATTCCGTCAACTTGCGCCCAAACAGCTGTCGTCGGAAATCCCGACGACTTCGCCCATAAAACACGTTTTCGCTCAATTTAATCAATCAATTAACTCTCGCCAGCTATAGCCAACGTCTGAAAACGCGTCATTTGCCAAAATCGCCGGAGAACAGTTGACTTCGAATTGAGACCGAATTCAGACCCCATTCAATCCCAATACTACCCTATAAATACAACCCCAACTCGCCAGAAGTCTTTCACATTCAAATCGCACCATTTCTCGGCGAAAACTCACTCGCCGGAAATATTTGATACTTCGCCGGAAAACCGTGTTATTAGTCTCCGAGCTTTACTGAACCCCTAAACTCTTACCGAAATCACCCACAACCTTTGCAAGCCTTCGGAAGACTTTCTGCTGCAAAATACTTGTCGCCGGAAAAAGAGTTCTGTCGCCGGAGTTTTGACGGAAAACAGAGTAAAACCAGTCGGTACATCTCACGCCTATTTTCCTTCCCTTTTTACTTTTATATCATTTGTAATTGATCATTAAACGCTAAATAAACTTGAATCAACATTCGAATCCAGTCCGTCGTCACTTCCGGTTAAAACAGTGAAGAAGACGACATTTCGATAATGGTTAAGTATAATTAAAATCAAGTTATTTAACGGGTTAGACACACAGTCCAGCGGTGGACTGTGTGCACTTTTAACGCTAAGGTCACGAGTTCGATTCCGGTTTCACACACGCTGCTTTAATAAAAATCCCTTTTTCCACAAACTGAACCGGGTTGTTTTAAGTATATGTTAAGTATATTGATAACCGAGTTTATAACCAAGTGTGACACACAGTCCAGCGGTGGAGTGTGTGTCCGCTAACCCACAGGTCCCGGGTTCGAGACCTGTGGAGCGCACCGGTTCTCGAGACTTAATTCAATTTTAAAATAAAGGTTTTCTGTTAAATCCTAATTAATGTATATATATAATTAAAATCGGATATATAACGGGTTAGACACGTAGCTCAGTTGGTAGAGCTGCGTGCACGCGTACGGGAGGTCTCGGGTTCGAGCCTCACCCGGCGCACAACAATATGCCTATGAACCGGTCAACGAAAGTCAAAGTCAACGCAGGTCAAAGTCAACTGTAGCAAAAATAAAATATTTTTTTTTATTATTATTTTAATTAAAAATCAATTATAAATACTTAAAAATAACATTTTTAAGGTTAGAAAATAGCCTCAAACTCACAAAAATACACCCAACAATCCTACAAAAATAGATTCACAAAACCCGTTTACTTACCAAACCGTAACGCGATTTATCTAGGTTAATTTCACTCGTGGTTAAAACCATTTCGCGCGCATTCAACGTCATCAACCGAACGCACCCAATGTGAGTGAATTCTTACAAACTCCCCTTTTTATTCATGTTTTGGGGTGTATCATGTGTCGCTTAAACTAATTTCTTTTATGCAAATTCGTGCTATACCATTATGTGAACTAAATTAGAATGTAACTATTGTTTGGTTGTGATGTATTTCATATTGTCAAAGTTGTATACAAATTATTTAGGCCCATCAGTTCGTAAGAACAACGCGTGCCTCAAAACTCATTTATTAGGCCCATCAGTTCCTCGTGTGAGACGAGAACAACGCGTGCCTCAAAACTCATTTATTAGGCCCATCAGTTCCTCGTGTGAGACGAGAACAACGCGTGCCTCAAAACTCATTCATTAGGCCCATCAGTTCCTCGTGAGAAACGAGTCGAACAACGCGTGCCTCAAAACAATCATTTGGTGTTTATATGTTCAATATTCAATATTATGTGTTGTGTGAATAAATTTACATCTACATTTACTCATATGAGGTATGCACATTATTTATAATCAATTGGATAAACTCGTTCAAATGTTTTTCCATAGGATTCACTCGCCAACATTATGTTGATCCAAAAACCTTTTTACACATGATACAGGTGGACAGGTTGAAGCAAGGAAAACATAGGATATGCCTTAGAAGAGAACCAAGAAGCTTAGACTGATAGTTAGAAGATGTTGTATAATTTATTTCCATTAAATTGTATTAATGAATATGAAACATATAATAAATGTCATGAGCTTTGATGATAACCCAATTATGCCCCGATCACCTTTTCCGCTGCGGGTCGGGGTGTGACAGTCATAACCGCGAACGAGCTGAAGCAGAGAGGCGGTTGTATGCGAGCAATTCGAAGGCGAATACGGAAATTTCGCAAGAGATACAGAACTGAGAGCGTTGGAAAGAGAATCTAGGGTTTGTAAAGGGGAACTGAAGGAGAGAGAAGCCGAAGAATGATCTGGAAGCATACGGTGGAGTGTGGATGCGGAGAGGAGAGTGGAGAGAGAGGAGAAGAAGAACTTGAAGGAGAAAAGTGAAGAAGAAAGCGAACGGAACGATAGAAGAATGTTGGAGGTAGTAAGAATGGTGGTGATGTAATTGGGGTTAGGGTTTTGAAGTAATGGATTGAGGTCTATGAGAAGAACAATGCGGTGTGTCTTGGAGAAGTCGATAGCGTCCGCCATTGAAGTTAAGGGTTTTCTCAGAGTTTAATGGAGATTTGGGGTTTTGAAGAAGAAGAAGAAGAAGAAGAGGATGTTTGTTGCAGATCCAGGATGCTAACTTGCGCCAAACCAAAGTGGATATGTTGCCAGTGGCGGGAGAATCACATGATTTTGAATATCCAACGTCTTTTCTTTACTACTTAAAAGGGGATTGATTTTTGATTCATTTTTCTTTTTATATTTTTCAAAAAAGAAAAAAAAAATTCTTTTTTATGTATTTGTTTGGGAAAGAGTTTTTTTTACCTTAAATTAGACTAAAAATCAATGTTTTTTTTTTCTAATTTTCAATTAAATAATACTTTTTAAGAGAATTGTTATTGTATAATAACAAATAAGTGTACAAAGTGTAGGAGAGAAGTTTGGCCTTTGATTTGCAAGATTAATGATTGAGATTAAGTGGTTCACAAATATAAAATTTACATAACTAAAAAGAAGGAAGAAGTGGGGAAAAAGGTAAAATAGAAAAATCCAATATTGTTGAATCATGAACCCACTTCCCCTTTGATTTTCAAGCGGCTATAACTTTTTTCATATGTTAATATTTTTTAATAAAAATAACACTGTATTAACGAGCATTTAATTCTAGCAGCATATTGCTATATTTTTCTTAAATTTTTTTGAAAGATTTTGAAAACCCATTACGTTTATTATTTTATTTTGAATACCCACTAAGTGACTACGTGGTTTTGAATACCTATTACGTGATTACTTGATTTCATTATAGTCTTTTATGTGAAACCCCACTAGTGATTACGTAATTATGTAACAATAGTTGACTATGTATTATTACATGACTATATGATTTTAAATACCCATTTCGTGATTACGAGATTTGTCACACCATCAAATTCCACATGCGGAGTTCCGCGAGGCATGTCACAAACCAGAATCACATTCATTAGTCATACTGAACAACCATTATATAAGTTTAAAAATTTTGCTGTTTGCTCCATGAGAAAATATTGTTTCTACAGTTGAGTTGCGGAAGCGTAAATAGTTACAAAACCAAAATAACTAATGTAATCCAAAGTTATGTCTAAATGTTTGATGAAATCAATGCAATTCCATGATGCATCCTAGTCTTAATATGTGATACCTTAGCAACCTGAGAAAGACATGCAAGAACAAGTGTCAACACATAATAATGATGAGTGAGTTCACATGTTTTAGGTTACAGTTATAAAGTAAGTTGTTTCCCAAGAGTTTTCCATTGTTTCAAACTCGAAACAGTAAGTTGCAGTCATTAGCAGTTACTTGTTATATTTGTAGCTAGCTAGCCTATGTTATGTCACGAAAGAGTTCGAAACTGAAGCTAACTGTTGTTGCCTCTATTTGTCAGGTCTATCATTGACCATGGCGACAAGTTAGGCTAATTCTACACCCGTTGACCGTTACCGGTCTATCTAGCGCGACTAGCTCGAGTGGGGCTTGACGGGCCCAGTAATACTACTTAAATTCCCCGATATCCAGCCAATACTAACGGTCTGAGGTTTTTGAGGACTTTATGTGATAAATGCTACTTTGTGACTATATCTAATATAACAAAAACCCTAATAGTTGTGACGTTACCTTACCATAACATTATGACATTACTTTACCGTAATGTAGCGCATGCTTTCTTCCCCTATGTTTTTTAAACATTTAAAATAGTAGGGGCCGTGAACTCACCTTAGGGTGCGTGTTATATCCAAAAGTGTTATGTGTCGGAGACACAAACCAGCACATCATGCAAATATTCACCAAGACATTCCCTAATAATTGTAGCACATCATAAGTACCCAATACTAGAGTAAAGTTGTTTCACGTGTGATCGAGCTCTACCGAATCGTTAAACAAATGACCTGATGGTATAATTGTTAACCCTAAATCTAGGATCCCATTGAGGACGTCTACAAAAATACACGTATATTCATATGAAAATATTTCTATCATTTAATGTGTATAGATACATATATATATACCAAAAATATATCTTTATTATTTTAAGTGTGAATACACGTAGTCTAATGATAAACCAAGAGATATACTCGTAACTTGTTTATATTCGTCAAAATAAATATATTTATAGATTAAAGATCCTGTAGAAAGGGCCCAAAGAGTGAGAAGTGTGAGAAATATTGTAGAGATGACATGTGCCCTCAATCTAAATTAAATCAAAAGGGTAAACGGGTAATTTTGTCATTGATTCAATTAATTCATAACCTTCCATAACTGGCACCAGTTATTATAGAATACGAATTTGTATTTCTTTTTTTTTAAGATCCATTAATATTCTTAGGTTATCATTCATCAATTATAAATCTTAAGATCGCAAGAATGTTTCAGTATGAAAACAATTGCTTTTCTGTGCGTTTGGGGTGTTCTATTTGTAACATCCGTAAAAAACCGGGTTAACCAAACCCGCTTCGTTTATTAACCGAACATCTGTAACATTTATCAAAAACGGGTTTTCAAAACCGGCTCCGTTTTGTAATCGAATATCAAGTTATAAAAGTCACGTTGACTATTTATGATTATTTTGATTTAAAATGATACATAATTAATAAATAAACTAAACTATAAAAATTATATTTGATAAAAAGCTAAAACAAAATAAATAAAAAAAATATGTTGCTGCCGGGACTCGAACCCGGGTCAGCCGGTTTACAACTCCAACGACTTAACACACACTCACATCACCACTCCGCCACTTTGTGTTTTCTGTTATCTCTAGGAAACAAATGAGATTTATACACAAACTCGGTTAAACCGGTTGCGCCAACTGAGAAACGGAAATCGGCAAATCAATCGCCAAATCGCTTAATTACTCGCACATTCAGTTTATAACCGATGCACCGACAATTTTTAATCAAGTCGGAATTGATTGAACATCAAGTCTCATCATTATCGGTTTTTATAACCAAAAAATAATCAAGTCCAGATTACTTCAACTCCAGACCCCTCTCGCGACTCAGAAACATCATACCAACATTCCATTTCACTTTCGTCACATTTTCAGACCATCAGAACGCTTAAATCAGCTCGCCGGAATTTTCTGCAAATTTCGCCGGAAAACCGTATTCATCCTCAAACGGTAAATCTTTCAATAAACATTGTAGTTCAACAATTGTTAGGCTATTTCTAACTTAAACCTTTCAATTGAAATCGAATTTAGGCGCTGTATTCAGCTAATTCCAGTTTGCCGGAAATTTCCTAAAAGTCGTTATTTCCGTCTGTGAAACGGTAAGGACCTTCAATCCCGCTGTTAACGTTTGATTATCACTTCAATTCCACGATTGACTAATTAAAATGGTTAATTGTTTTGGTTCAGTTGAGGTGCACAAAAACAGAGCCGACGCATTTGCCGTAAATTCTGTGATATATCATTCCTACGGTATGTTACTTCCAACACCGTTTCTGTCATTTCATTTTAACCTTAAGAATGTTTGATAATCGTAAAAACAAGAAACGGATCAGTGATTCAGTCGACGGAAATTTGAATGAAGAAGACGAAGTTAATTAAGTTATAAGTTTATTTAAAACCAGTAAAATGAACGGGTTAGACACACAGTCCAGCGGTGGACTGTGTGCAAAACATATACGCATGTCCCGAGTTCGATCCCTGATACACGCACTCCTTATGTAATAAAATGCCTTTTTGTTTAAAAACTAAACCGGGTTAACTCAGTTAGTTATTAAGTATAATATAAACCGAGATAATAACCAGGTTAGACACACAGTCCAGCGGTGGACTGTGTGCAACACTAAGTCACACGTCGCGAGTTCGAAACCCGTCACTGGCACCGGTTCGTTGAATTAAAATGTTTTTGAAATTAAAAGAATTTTGGTTAAACCGAATTAGTATATAAATATAATTAAAAACAACATTATTTCGGGTTAGACACGTAGCTCAGTTGGTAGAGCTGCGTGCACGCGTACGGGAGGTCTCGGGTTCGAGCCTCACCCGGCGCAAACTATTTCGCTGACCGAACCGGTCAACAAGTCAACGGGTCAACGGTCAACGCGAAATAAACAATTTTTTTTATATTTTTATTTATTTAATTTAATTTAAAAATCAATTAAAAATACTTAAAAATAACATTTTTAAAGATAGAAAATAGCCTTAAACTCACAAAAATATATCTAAAAATTTCATTAAAATCCTTAATAAAATCCACTCATTTAATATATTTTTCCGTTATTATTTAGGTTAGTATCTCTCGTTGTTCCGCTCATCTAATTCGTGCGCATCTCACCATCTCCAATCCAACGCACCCAATGTGAGTGAATCTTTACAAATTCCCCGTTTTAATCACGTTTTGGGGTGTATCATGTGTCTTGATATATATATTATACTTAAACCATTATGCATACATCATATCATGAACTTGTGTATTCAGTTTGTTTCTGTTGTGTAGTTATTGTTGGATGCAATTTATTATTTTCAGTACATGCAATTTCATAGGCCGCCGCTCCCCATTACATTATGAGCGTTGAGCATGTTCCCCATTTCATTATGAGGTTGAACCTGGCGTGCCCACATACGATCGGCTCCGTTTGATTGAGCCTTGATCGCACAGACATTTTCATTTTCAGTACATGCAATACGATCGGCTCCGTTTGATTGAGCCTTGATCGCACAGTTTCATTTATGTTATTTATCGTATGATGTTGGTATGTTCATGTATGCTGTCATATGTTATTGTACTTTATAGTTGTGATTGCTATTTTGCCACTGCTTGATTATTTACATTTGCTCATTTATGATTATGCACAATTTTTCATTGATAAACTAACAAGCAATTCATTAATAAATGTCTATCTAATAAGGTTCACTCGCCAACTTATGTTGACCAAAAAACCCCCATTTTTACACATGATACAGGTGAACCAGCAGCAGCTAGGAACACATAGGATTGGACTAGAAGAATAAAATGATTTAGAGTTGGGATTGTTATGTTTGGTTTATTTCCTTTGTATTGTATGAACATGTTTGGATATTTGGAAATGTAACTTTGACTTTATTAAATATGAAACATATTAGTAAATGTCACGAGCTTTGGTGATAACCCAATTATACCCCGACTCTTATTCCGCTGCGGGTCGGGGTGTGACAACATCCAGTTAAAAATTTTGTTGCGTATTTAATGCTCAAATTAATTTTATACAATACATAATTAATAAATATATTAGAATTTAAAATCTATAATTGAAAATTTAGAATAAATAATGAAATAAAAATAAATTGTTGATGCCGGGTTTCGAACCCGGGTCAGCCGGATGAAATCTCAAGACCTAACTCACACCCACTTAACCACTCCGCCACTTGACCCATTTGTGTTGTATAATGAAACAAATAACATTTAAAATAAAACTCGAATTCAAACCCAGTGAATCAGCGCGCCTATTTCGCAGTCGCCGGAAATCCCGACGACTTCGCCAATCATTGACGGTTTCTATTGACTTAACGGATGTATTAATCTCAACGTCGGTTATAACCAATGTCTAATCCCGCGACATCAGTCATAACCGCCGGAGAAAAGCTGACCACCGAATCAAGACAGAAATCGGACCAAATTCATCGAAATTCTTTCCTATAAATACACATCCAAGTCTCTGGAAATCATTTCGCTCAAAATCGCACCATTTCTCGAATCAATTTCACTCGCCGGAAATATTCTGCCATCACCGGGCTTTCGCCGGAAAACCGAGACTCACATCAACACGGTAAATACCTCGCTCTTTCTGTTTCAATCCATTGTTAGACTATTACTAACATCAATCCATCACCCAGAATCAATCCCAAACGACGTTGCCGAATATTCTGCTTTCGCCGGAAAACTTCTGGAATTTCTAGAATTACGCTGTGAATCGGTATAATCACCTAAACCTTCTGTTAATCATTGTTTAGTAACTCTCTCTATTTCATCGCATTACAATCGCTTATAAAGTTCGTTAATTGAATTTAACAAGAAACAGTTGAATAATCGTTGTCTGTGTTTTGAACGAAGAAGATGAATTCGAACTAATGTATAAGTGAAATTAAAACAAGATAATAAACCGGGTTAGACACACAGTCCAGCGGTGGACTGTGTGCAAACACACAGCAAACGTCTCGAGTTCGATCCCTATCACGACCCTATCCTCGGAAATAAAAATGTTTTTTTTTAAAACCGAACCGGGTTAACTCACTGTAAGATGTTAAGTATAATAAAAATCAGTATATTAACCAGGTTAGACACACAGTCCAGCGGTGGACTGTGTGCAACACTAAATCACAAGTCCCGGGTTCGAGACCTGTTGACGGCACCGGTTCAATATAATTAAAATCTTTTTAAAATAAATGAATTCTAATTAAATTAAATAGTGTATAAATATAATTAAAAACAGAAATATTTCGGGTTAGACACGTAGCTCAGTTGGTAGAGCTGCGTGCACGCGTACGAGAGGTCACGGGTTCGAGTCTCACCAAGCGCATACTTACACAAGACCGAACCGGTCAACAGTCAACGGTCAACCCAAAAAGTCAACATTTTTTTTATATTTTTATTTATTTAGTTTATTTAAAAATCAATTAAAAATACTTAAAAATAACATTTTTAAAGTTAGAAAGAAACCTTAAACTTATAAAAATAAACCTAAAAATCCAATTAAAATGGTTAATAAAATCCACTTATTTACCGTACCTTTTTGTTATTATCTAGGTTAGTTATTCCTCGTCGATCAACTCTCTAAACTCGTGCGCATCCAACATCATCAAGAGAACGCACCCAATGTGAGTGAATTCTTACAAATTCCCCTTTTTATTCATGTTTTGGGGTGTATCATGTGTCGCTTAAACTAATTCGTTTATTCAAACTCGTGCTATACCATATTATGATCTAAACTTAGAATGTAAATATTGTTTGTTGTTATGTATTACATATTGTCAAGTTGTATGCAAATTATTTGTTAGGACCATCAGTTCCTCGTGGGAGACGAGTTGAACAACGCGTGCCTTAAAACTCATTCATTAGGCCCATCAGTTCGTAGAACAACGCGTGCCTCAAAACTCATTCATTAGGCCCATCAGTTCCTCGTGGGAGACGAGTTGAACAACGCGTGCCTCAAAACAATCTATTGTTGTATGTGTGTGCAATATTTAATATTAAGTGTTTTGTGAATAAATTTACATTTACATTTACTCATATGTGGTTATGCACTTTATTTTATAATCAATTCAATAAAAACGTTTAAATGTTTTAATAGGATTCACTCGCCAACTTTTTGTTGATCCAAAAACCATTTTTACACATGATACAGGTGGACATGATGAAGCAAGGAACACATAGGAAAGTGCCTTAGAAGAAAAATAATGAAGCCTAGAAAGATGTATAGAACATGTTGAACTTGTATGATATGATTGTTTGATTTCCTTTAAATTGTAATAATAAATATGAAACATTATAATAAATGTCATGAGCTTTGATGAAAACCCAATCATGCCCCGATCACCTTTTCCGCTGCGGGTCGGGGTGTGACACTATTTCAATTCAATGGAGTCCGGTGATGCAGGTACGTTTGTGTTGATTTTTTATAATCTTTATTTTGTCATAGGAATTTCTTACTTTAAGAATTATCATGTCTGGGTTAATAGAGGGTTGGGTGTTTTACGTTCATTATCATAAGACGGACGATTGTTTTTTTTATCTGGTCTTACTCTACAGTTTTAGTTGAATAGATTTTATCAACTTGAATTATAGTGATATCATGAACAGATATTGGTAAATGGCTGTATAGTCTCATATGCATAGTCAATAGTGTTATATGCTGAATAGATGTTGTAAATTTGTTTTGATAGTGTTTTATTCCACCAGATACTGTTAATTACATTTATAGTGTAATATACCAGGTCAATAGTGTTATATACTAAACAATTAGTGTTAACTTGATTAATAGTGTTTTATTCCACGTAGAACTTTGTTATACACTCAATTGATACTGTTAACTTTGCAATTAGTGTTTTATAATTGTTTGATAGTGGTATATAATGGTGTTTGTTCTACAAGATATTGTTAATTACAATCACAGTGTAATATACCGGGTCAATAGTGTTATAACAATAAATAGTTAGTGTTAACTTGATAAATAGTGTTTTATTATGAGTAGAACTTTGCTATACACTGAATTGATATTGTTAACTTTGCCCATAGTGTTTTATAATTGTTTGACAGTGTTGTATAATAGTGTTCATGACAGTGTTATAGTGTTTGTCAGCTGTGGTATCTTCGTTCTCTCGAACGACGGTGGCTGATGTCTTTCTCTCAGCACGCGTTTTCTTCACCTTTTCATGGTTCGGCTCATACACAACTCAATTAGGTTTAGGTATCATTGGCACGTTATGATCTAGGTGTTGTTGGAAAAGTGGGTCATCTAGCTTTCCAAGTAGTTCATCCAACATGGCGTCATCTATAACCTCAATCGGTCGTGAATCTTCTTTTTCACAGTTAACATCCCTATGATCATATGCATACACAACCTACACATATAAGCAGTGTTATATTTGGTTATTAATAAATGCAGTGTTGTAGTGTTATACAAGGTGTTATAGTGTTATACACAGTGCTGTAGTGTTATACATAGCAGGGGCGGACCTACCCCTTGGGAAGGGGTAGCCTCCGCTACCTGTTGGCGCTATGATGGTAGTGTAAATTTTAGCAAAATTTGAACTTTTTTTGACGTTTTTTCAATTTCGTTACCCCTTTTTAATAAAACGTTACCCCTACGAAAATTTTCTAGATCCGCCACTGATACATAGTGCTGCAGTGTTATATAGAGTGCTGTAGTGTTATAAAAAGGATTACATGGTGTTATAGAGTGCCGGAGTGTTATATATCGTGATGTAGTGTTATATATCGTGATGTAGTGTTATATATAGTGTTGCAGTGTTATAAAAAGATTTCAAAGTAAAGTCGTACCGCCAGTAACACAATCGGCCCTCTATATTCTGCATCCCGCTTGCTGTTCCATGCCTTTGTTGTGCGGTTTAAGCATGCTATCATGCAGGTGCACCATTCAAAGCTTGCGATATCAATTTTGGGTCCATGCATCCCAAGAAATGTTGATTAACACTTGAGCTGGCGCTTGTTTCCCCCATCACAATGTAAAACAAAACTAACTAGTTCAATTCGAACAACCGGCCACTTGAAGTGTCGCATACCATCATGTCCTTCAGTTCTACCCTACTGGTGACACCTTAGTACAATCATTGAATTGTGACCTCCACTCGGCTACTACAGGGTTGTTGTCTCTCGCTCTGATTTTTTTCTACAATCTCTATATCCCCGTTTGGAATTCCGAACATCTTATGGACCAACTCCAATGTGATCCATACACGGTCTGCGCCAACGTTCAACACCCCAGTGTCCTCGTCATAGTTGCTTGCCAACCTATATGCAAGCCGAGTTGGTACACCCCGTACATTGTATTTAAGTAAGGAACCAAACCCCATTGCTACCACCTTTGGTTTAGATTGTTAACCAATATCACCAGATTATCCGGAGACGTCTTTGGTTTAATTTTTGGGCCAGTGAACGACTCATATGGTTTTGAAAGCAACGAGATCGACAGCCTTGTCGATTTCCACCTAGCTGCTGTTGATTTGCGTCTTTTACCCTCCGTGGTTCGGGTATATTGTCAGCTGAAACCAAGATGTACAGATTCATTATACCACAATCTCAATTAAAAAAATCGCAAAATAATAGCATTGTCTCAGGCAGAATCACTAGTCCATTCTTCAAAGGTAGTTGTTGTCAGTTAGTTTTAATTATCTGTTCATTTTGTCAGTATCATCATATGTTAAAATGTTTGTGTATCTTTGCAGAAACTTGAGGACGAATTGCTATCATTAGGAAAGTATAAAACACCATGAAGAAAATATCATACATTTGAAGACTTGTATAAGCAGTTTAGATGACCAAATTACAGATATGCAAGGTATATTCACTTTTGTTGATATCATGCTAGAATAGTTTCTGAACTTTGTTCACGTGATGATATCCCTTAGCTACTCTCGCAAACAAGAATCATTTAGATGTTTGCAAATTGGATGCTATAAAAAGCTTTCGTGTGACACCTCATGTTTCTGCCTTTGGCAGGGTGTGACATAAAATTATCGCGAATCGAAAATTAATGTCTAGGAAAAAGACATAATGAATCGCAAAAAAGACACAATACCGAAAATTAAAAAAATATAATGCCAAATAAAAAAACACACAATGATATAAACAAAAATTCTAAAATCTACAAGCTAAAAATCCAAAACCGAAAACCTAAAATCTAAGATGGTGGAGTTCGATAAGACAGTTCTAATGCCACTAGAATGAATTCAATCAAAGTTTGCTTTATCTTTCCTACGACTTTCTAGTTTGATGAGACTAAGTATTTGAACCTTTTCCATACATATGATACATAGTTGTTGATAGGATATATTCTTTTTCCAATTTAATGATAGTTATGAATGTTGCTGAAACAATTTGATGGAAGAAGAGAAAGAGGCAAATTCGGGCTTGTTTTGTTTACTTTGAACATAATAAAACAAGTGTTTCGAGAGTTAGGGTCTTAGTGGGAGTAGTATTTTGTCTCCTGAGTTGGAGGAAAAGTTTGGTTTTATCTTACTCTTGACTCTCTCTAGACGCTATGAGCAACATTTTCTACGATTGGTACCTTTATTTCTTTTTTTTTTTTTGGAATGGCTAAATATTCAACTCCTAAAGGGTTTTTTCCTCTACAAGTAGGCCAAAGCCTCCGTGCCGTTAGTACCTTTACTAAGAATGTTTATTTACCTGGGACATAATGCAACTTACTAGGGTATGATGTTAAGCCACAAGCTCATAAACATAGTGATAACACTTAAAAAATTCATGAATTGATCCAACAGTGTGTTATATGGTCATATATTTTTCATAAGTTATAAAGTTACTTTAAGAACATTTGGACCTACATGATCCTTTCTAGACAATTAATTACAAAAAGCATAACGTGTATATGATTACCTAAGCACTATGCATGCTTCGTGTACCTAACATAAGAATCTTAAAACAATCATAAATACATTAGTTAACTGTCATAATCAATTAGTCAACCATTTATCATCAATTTCTAAATTACAGTAATCATCAAGTGAGACTATATATATACGCAATTTTATAGGGCGTGACATAGATTTAAAGTTTGTCGATGAATTTATTAAGTAGAGATTTAGAATTTTTTGATGAAAATGGATGTGTAAAATTTTAAGTTCATTTATCTTTTTTGGATACCATTGTTGAGACACAGTTGAAATTAAATGAAACTTATATAAATTTATATATGGAATATTAGTTGTTGTTCATAACAGGCATTATAATATTAGTCTGGACACCCGCTACATATTTCTTTGTGCTTCTTACAACTTTAATCTCTT
Organism: Scalesia atractyloides; assembly: GCA_947069175.1. Taxonomy (NCBI): domain Eukaryota; kingdom Viridiplantae; phylum Streptophyta; class Magnoliopsida; order Asterales; family Asteraceae; genus Scalesia; species Scalesia atractyloides. Next base: position 82,525,934 of record CAMTDV010000002.1, on the reverse strand, counting down.
TAGTGCCTCTCTCAAGATCCAAATGTCACAACCTAGGATTTTGTGTTCTCCCAAAACGACACACAATATTCATCCATTCTTAAAATTATCATTTAAATTCATTAAATTTCTCGAAACTCAATATCCTTATAAAAAAAGAGACGCAAGTTGTATTCGGGTAATATATACACGTTACAATTGTGAAACTATAGTTTTGTAATAACTGTCACCTTGAAGTTCAAGTATCTTTAGCATCGGTTAAATTTTCTTTGGTTATATTTGTGTATCATCTTCTTTTAAGGACGTGCACCTTAAACTATAACTAAAAATGTTTTGAAGACAAAGTTATTGATCAAAATTGGTAGCATATAGCTTGTAATATATTTGTCTTTGATTATTGTAAGGGTGAACAGTGTGGAGGGTCGGTGAAGCCCGCCTCGTCCGGGAATACCGCCCCCAGACTCAGGGTGTCCCCCCACAAAAAAAAAACTTGGTGACCTGTGACACCGGTATACGGAGAAGTGGGGAGTTTGGGAATGATTTTAAAATTAAACGATGGTATTACTGTTGGTGAAAATTAAGTTAAAAAAATATGTTTAAATCCTTTAAATACCAATCTTATTTTTTACCATTTTATCGTACAAAACTCTCTCGTTTCTCACAGAAACTCTCATGTTTCTCTCTAAAATTTATCTCAAACGGTATGAACACCATGAAGATGAAGAGATTGTTTTGTCTACATTTTGGGTTGCAACCCATAACGAAATGCCTCCTAGTGCAATGATTCGGTTTTGGAACACTTTTTCAATAGTTTCGTCTGCATATGGGTGAGACCAACTGCAACGTGAATCAACTTCATTCATGTTTTAAGTGAATCTATCATAAAAGTGTAAAATTTCATTTGATCTTTAACATGTTTTGGCTTGACTAATTTTAAGTATGTTTGTTTAATTATGTATTTTCTATGTATTTAAGTTTAATAATGTGTTTCTTTACATTTTAGAACAGTGTAATTTTTATTTTATAATTAATCTTTAATTAGAATTAAGCACCTCCGCGTTGTGGCAGGGCGTTTAAACCGTGCCAAATAGTACCAATGTCATACCACCGCCAGTGACCACAAACACTGACTCGACCTAGAACCTACGCATTGCGCGAACCGATGAAACATGAAAAATAGATGTAAAAACGTTGAACCACACGTGCACGTTGCACCGTATTAACTCGCAAAATTTTGTACAAAAGATAAAAACGTTGAACCACACACGTATGTTGTGCGGTATTAACTCGAAAAATTTAGATCAAAACGTAAAATGAAAATTTGCGAAGGATGAAAAGTATAGGAGCAAAAGTTGAAAGTAAAAAAACTGTGAGGTTAAATTGCAAAGTATGAAAGTTTTGCGTTAAAATTAAAAAAAATACAAATTATGTGGATTAAAATTGCAAAAGATAATCTTCTTCTTTTTTTTCTAGCAAAACTCTCAATGCATAAGCTATAACCCATATGTCTAAAAATGTTGCTTGTTAAGAGTATTTAAAATGTTGCTTTTAAGAGTATTTAAATTAAATTTGAATTATGTAATGTTTATTTTAAAATTATTGCTTTATTATAACTCTGTTTTTTATTTTAATTTATACTCAAAACATGAAAATATATGAAATAATTAAAAGTTTAAATTAAATTAAAATATTAATTATATATATGGGAAACTAAGGAAATCAAGGACGACACCGTATAATCTAGGGAAATTTTGAGAAAACTGAAAAAAGAAATCTGTGATGACACTCTTTACCCTAAATGTAACACGCCAATCTATTCCGGTTTGGATTGTTACAACCCAACTAACAAAAGTAATATCTTATATAAATAATCGTTCTAAAAACTATAACTCTTGGGGTGTGGGTGTTTTGGAGGGGGGGGGGGGGGGGGGGTGGGACATTATTTGTCATATAGGAACATTAACTAAATGGTACACCGCCCCCTCCTTGATTGATGTTTGTTCGCTTGGATTGAACAACGTTTATCATGGCCCTCTCATTTGATCATTTTAAGACAAAAATATATTAAAAAAATTAAGAGGATAGTTTAGAGATGGGTGACATTACTCCTATGTGTAAAGTTATGATGGTAATGACAACACCCTTTAGCCTTTTATATGCTATTTAAAAAAACTCGGTTAAAACGATTCTACTTTCATAAATTATTATTTTACACTCATAATAAAACAAGTTAGACTTTTAAACCGCCCAAACATTTTTTTAAGAAGACCTCTATATAAATTATAATAATAACAAAACTACTAGTTCAATTTCTTTACTTATTTTTTGGGAAGACAACTTAGTTTAACATATGCTACTCATATTTTATATATTAAGAATAGGAAGTTTTGTCTATATAGTATGCAGACGAGAGTGAGATTATTCAATAATCAAGAAGAAAACATGGAGCTAAATATTATGACACAAACTCTACGACATCTCTTTGTGCTTCTTACGGCTTTAATCTCTTCAGTAGTTTCAGATCCACTGGCTGATAATTTTCTCCAGTGCCTCTCTCAAGATCCAAATGTCACAACCACTGATTTCACCCAAAATGACTCAGAATATTCATCCATTCTTGAGTCAACCATCAAAAACCTTATGTATTCCACACCTACAACTCCAAAACCAATAGCTGTAATCACACCCTTAACATATTCCCATGTACAATCAGCAATACTTTGTTCCAAACATCTAAAATTTCAAATCCGGATCCGAAGTGGTGGACATGATAGCGAAGGCCTTTCATACACTTCAAGTTACCAATCCCCTTTTGTTGTTTGGTAACCATAGAGTCAGGTCAGAACACTGCATGGGTCGAGACTGGTGCAACCCTTGGTGAACTTTATTACTGGGTGTCCCAAGAAAGTCCAAATCTTGGATTTGCGGCAGGGACCTGCCCAACCGTCGGTGCTGGTGGTCATATAAGCGGAGGGGGGTTTGGTAATATGATGAGAAAGTATGGTCTAGCAGCTGATAATGTTATCGATGCTAGGATTGTCGATGCTAATGGGAGATTACTGGATAGAGAATCTATGGGAGAAGATTTGTTTTGGGCAATCAGAGGAGGTGGGGGTGGAAGTTTTGGTGTTGGAGTCGCTTGGAAAGTGAATCTTGTTTATGTTCCTGATAAAGTTACTGTCTTTAGCCTCACCAAGACTATAGAAGAGGGTGGGTCGAGTCTTTTTAACAAGTGGCAGTACATTTCACACAATGTAAGTCGAGATTTATTTATAAGAGTTGAAATACAGCCTGCTTTAAATGAGTCAGGAAACAAAACAATTCAAGTGATGTTCAGCTTGATGTTTCTTGGAAATGTGGATCAGCTCATGGAAACCATAACAGACGGCTTCCCTGAGTTGGGTTTACAGGAAAAAGACTGCAGTGAAATGAGTTGGATCGAAACGGTACTTTATTTTGATGATTATACAGTTGGGAGAAGCGTTGATGTTCTTAAAGAAAGAAACCCTGTCGACAAAAGCTACGGCATTAATAAATCAGATTATGTGAAAGAACCAATACCAGAAGAAAAGCTGGAAGAGATATGGAAATGGTGTTTGGAGGGAGACTGGCCGGTTATTGTAATGGAACCGCAAGGTGGAAAGATGCACGAGATTGATGACGCAAGAATTGCTTACCCTTATCGAAAAGGGTTTTTGTATAACATACAATATAGAGAGAAATGGGAAGATGACAGCATTGAATCATCAGAAAAGCGTATAAGCTCGATGAGAAAGATGTATGAAAATATGACACCATATGTGGCAAAGAATCCAAGAGCAGCTTATGTGAATTTCAGGGATTTGGATTTAGGTGAAAATGATGTAGATAACACCAGTTACTTGAATTCTTTGAAGTGGGGAAGCAAGTATTTTGGTGACAATTTTAGGAGGTTGGCTATGGTGAAAGGTGTTGTTGATCCACATAATTTCTTCTTTTTTGAGCAGAGTATCCCACCTTTGATAATGTGTGAGGAGAAAAGTGACATTGGATCATGCTAAAGCTTGTGATTTGGCGTGTTGCTAGATCATCATGGGTAGTATTGAATTGTTACTTGTTTTCAACGTTTGATGAATAAACTTGTTTGATGATTGGTTAGCTAGATTAGTTAGGTAACGTGAGATGTTTTGTAATCATGTATATTATTGACTACGGTGGGTCTAACCGTTTTCTATATTCATCCTGTTCATCAAAATAGATTAAAAATCGTCATGACCAACTCATTTAATCTACGACAACAACAATCATACCTAGTAAATCCTACAAGTTGTAAAGCTATTTGTAGCGTTTGAGATAAGATTTAGGCTAAAATTACCTCCATCCCTGGGGATAGAGCAATTGTGTTCGGAGGACTCCTAGCTCCAAACGGACAACAGGGTAACAAAACAAAACTAAGTAAATAGACATAAATCTAACGATAACAAAAAGGGGTAATGAAAGAGTAACATAGTAAAAACAAGAGCATGTATAACATAATGTTATACTGGTCGGCCCTGAGCAAGTGCCGGGTGGGCGCCGGCTCAGGGCCAAAAACGTAAAAGGGTCCATAGAATTTTCTTATTTTTTTTATATTATATATGTATATTATATTCTTCATTAAACTGTGATAGGAAATAGACTCACAGATCAGTGGTTGAGAACCTCATTTTTGAGGTGATAGTCTGGGATTCGAGCCTTCCTGCTTGCCCTGTTAATTTTTTCTTTATACAATTCAGTGAATCCTATCTTCATTAATGTTGGCTGTTGGTTAGTCTTTTTTTATATCTCAATTAATGCTCATGCCCAGTTCTACGAGTCATTCATTTCTTTATACAATTCAGTGAATCCTATCTTCATTAATGTTGGCTGTTGGTTAGTCTTTCTTTATTTCTCAATTAATGCTCATGCCCAGTTCTACGAGTCACTCATTTTAATTTCGATCATAGCCCTTTCATATTTTCTTTTATTGGTTGATGTTAAAACATACATGAGTCATTACTCTTAACTCTAATAAAAAAATCATTACTATATTTATTTTTTCCCTCATGATCTCATTGATCCGTCTACGTGAATTATCTGTAAAAGGATTGAAAATGGGTCCAAGTTAAAAAAAAATACTTGAGAATATAATAAAAGCGTGTAAATTTTGTTCAAAACATAGTTGTATTCAAAATAAAGTATAGTTTCAACCAAACATCGGTACCGATATCCATATTATCAAAAACTGTACTAATATTTGTTTTAGATTGGGTAGGACCCGGGTTTTTTATTTCGCCCAATGCCCAAATTATTTTTTGCATTTTCGGAGACGGCCCTATATAACATGATACACACATATAGATATGCACAATCAAAATCACATGAAAATCCACCTAAAGTGTATGAGTAACATAGTAAAAACAAGAACATATATAACATGATACACACACATAGATATGCACAATCAAAATCACATGTTAAGACACATTTGTACCTTCCTCTAAAAGTTTTTAATATTAATCCTACGTCTCGGTGCCCTCATGTTCTAGACCAAATTCTTAGATAGGTGAAATTCTAGCAAATCCTGTGTCCATTCCAAATCAATTTGGCTCTATCTATACACACCTCTTACCCTCCATAGTGAGGATTTCACTACTCTAATGAGCATCGTCGTCTGCCACCTCCTTCAAATTGAGAAATTATAGAATATAAAGCACGCCTTTCATACACTTCATATTACCAGTCCTCTTTTGTTGTACTTGACCTTAGAGAATTGCGGTCGATAACCATGGAGCCGGGTCAGAACACTGCATGGGTCAGACTGGTGCAACTCTTGGTGAACTTTATTACTAGGTATCCAAAGAAAGTCAAAATCTTGGATTTTTGGTGGGACCTACCCAGCCGTCGATGTTGGTGGTCATATAAGTGGAGGGGGTTTGGTAATATGATAAGAAAATATGGTCTAGCAGCTAATAATGTTATTGATGTTTGGATTGTTTTTCGTTATAATTATAATCATAGAAACTTTTCTTTTCCTGTTTAAATTCAACTAAAACAAAACTAAATTGATAGGTATATTTGTTGATTGATTTGTAATTATATTAGTATTCTTTTTTGTAAAACATTGTAACATATATAGTTTAAAACTTAGAATGAAAATCAAATCATAAAAATGGGTTAATATAAGTAGAAAAATTAAAATAACGAACAAATAATTTTTATATCAATGTTTAAGTCAGTTAGTTAACATAACATTTTATAAAAAGTATGTATAAAAATAATTTATTAATATTTTTGTAATAAAATATGTTTGAATTAATTAATTCCGTTAAACATGTTATATACTAAACTAAATTCGGTAATTTATAAATTTAGATATTCCATTGAAATTTGAAACACATATTTTATATATGTTCAATTGGTTTGATAGTACAAAAGGAATATTAGTAAAATTATGGTTTCTTTATTAAAAGTCAAAATTAATTGTGAGTGAACAAGATTAAGGGGTCGCCTTAATCGGGTAACCCGAATGGAGTGTTTGGATATTGGAGACTTGTTGACGGAATGTAATGTGTCTCCGATGTGTTTTCTTTTATTAGTATAGATAGATAGAAAAATAGCTTGAATATTTATAAGTTTATGGATCATTTTGAAAAACTAATTTACTAAAATTATGGTTGTAAAAGTCATTAGTTGTTTCCTAGTCGGTTGACCCGGGAGTTGAGAGTACTCGGCATAAGCGGAGAGTACTCGGGGATACTCGGACACATTAAATTATAAAGAAATTAATTTTCGGAAATTAAATATATGTCTAGTAACATAAATTTACTAATATTTATAACAAAGTACGTGAAAAATGATATTCCTTATTTAATATGATAGTCCTATAAATTATGTTTTATTATTTTTTAAGTCAAAATTGGCCCGAGTTGACCTACTAGATCCGATTTTGGCTGAGGTTGACCGCGTTTAAACGATTCCGAGTAGTTAGGCGGAGTTAGAGAAAGTCGACTCGACAGTCTACCTTGTAGCGACTACTCGGAGAGTACTCGGCCTTGGAAACCTTGTTTTACAACCTTGACTAAAATCATACTTTGTGAAGAAATTATGGAAAAAAGTTGAAATCTAATACTTAAATATGAAGGTATGAACTCAAACTTTAGAATTTTGAATTTACTGATTAGTGCAAATATATGTTGTTAATTCTAACATGAGATTCACTATAATCCAAACCTGAATTAATTGGGTGAGTTCTAAAACCCTAATTTTCAGTTTTTCATAGAAAAATCATCCTACAAAATAAGTAAAGAACTCACCGGCAAATATGAAGAGCCTTCACAATCAACAGCCTTTGTGGTTAGTTTGCCTGCAAAAATAGTGACATTAATCTCAATTTTAAATGTCAGGATGTAAATTACTATCAGGAAAAAGATCATATTATGCGATCGGATTCCACAAATCCGTCATCCAACATTGATACTAATCAATTAGTTAGATCACATAGATCCTACAATCATCTAGATCTGACAAAGTATTTAACGATCATTACATACAATAACCTCAAAATCACAGCTTCTAATTTAACATATTTAAACGATTAATACCTAAAGATTAAACGATGAATAACTAATGATCAAACGATGAAAAAAAAGATGAATAGTACCTTAAATCCTTCAATCACGATTCGATTCGATAGGGGAGTTTGTCTAATTTTGAGATTGAATCAAAGAGACAGTGTGGCAGATTTAGGGTTTCTTGGAGAAGATGTGATAGTATCTATTGAGTTCACACTATGTGTTTTAATATATACGATCCATGTCAAAGATTCCACGTTAATTTAATACCCATGGATCCCCTTAAAACCGAAACTTCATGAGGGAGTGTCAAATCTCCCCTATGTGTTTTACTTTATTAGTATTGATATAAGATTAATATAGTGAGTGTGAGTTTTAATAGAAAACCACAAAAACTGAGGAAATGGGAACAATGTAAAAAACCATAAAAAATCATTTTTTACTATAAAAGTTAATCTTTATTTAATTATTTTCAGAGTTTTTTCATATAAAGACATGTATAATCTGTTTTAATAAAAACATTGAGAAATAAAAAAAAAAGATTTAAAAAAAGTAATCTTTTTAAACGGCTTCTATATAAGTTTATATGAAAAAGCTTTGAAATTTTTTTGTCAAAATGATTTTTTTTTTCTATTTAAAATAACTTTTATTAAGTTTTTACATGTAAAATTTTTGGTTTTTGAATTCCGATTTTTTTTGATATTATTGAACTCAACCCTACTAATATATATTGTACTCACATGTTAATATTCTATATCCAATCACGTAATTGACAAGCATACAAAAATTGTGAGATCACAATTTATAAAATATGTCGTTTCTAAAAGTTGGTCCACATGGCGGTAAAGATGACTTAAGGAACCTACATGGACGAGCTTCTAGAGACAGGAGCTGTGGAGACAACACGCTATCCTTATAGGCTGAAAAAACCTATAGAGACGACATGTCGTCCCTAGAGACTTAAAAAAGTAGTCCCCAAAGATATATTTTCTTGTAATGAACATATATCTTTAATAAATAAAAAATCATTCCAAACACGAAAACTTTTAATCTACTCTTTCTTTAAAAACTCAGTTAAAAACTACATTCTACTTTGATAAATTATTACTTTACAGTTTATAATAAAATAAGTTATGTTTTCACCTAGCCCAAACTTATTTTATAGAAATGCCTCTCATGATATAATAAAAAAGCTACATGTTTGATTAATTTCTTTACCTATATCACTTATTCTAATCTATATGGTAGGAGTTTTAAATATATTAAGAAAAGGATGTTTTGTCTGTAAAGATTCTATACAGACGAGACTGAGGATTATCGAACGATTAAGAAGAAAACATGGAGCTAAATTTAGTGGCACAAACGCTACAACATCTCTTTGTGCTTCTTACGGCTTTAATCTCTTCAGCAGTTTCAGATCCACTAGCTGATAATTTTCTTCGGTGCCTTTCTGAAGATCCAAATGTCAAAACCACGGATTTTGTGCTCACCCAAAATGACTCAGAATATTCATCCATTCTTGAGTCAGCCATCGCAAATCTCAGATATTCCACGCCTACAACTCCAAAACCGATAGCTGTAATCACACCCTTAACATATTCCCATGTACAATCGGGAATACTTTGTTCCAAACATCTAAAATTTCAAGTCCGAATCCGAAGTGGTGGGCATGATAATACAGGCCTTTCATACACTTCAAGTTACCAATCCCCTTTTGTTGTTCTTGACCTAAGAGAACTGCGGTCAGTAACCATCGAGTCAGGTCAGAACACTGCATGGGTCGAGACCGGTGCAACCCTTGGTGAACTTTATTACCGGGTGTCCCAAGAAAGTCCAAATCTTGGATTTGCGGCAGGAACCTGCCCAACCGTCGGTACTGGTAGTCATATAAGTGGAGGGGGGTTTGGTAATATGATGAGAAAGTATTGTCTAGCAGCCGATAATGTCATCGATGCTAGGATTGTCGACGCTAATGGGAGAGTATTGGATAGAGAATCTATGGGAGAAGATTTGTTTTGGGCAATCAGAGGAGGTGGGGGTGGAAGTTTTGGTGTTGTAGTCGCTTGGAAAGTGAATCTTGTTTATGTTCCTGATAAAGTTACGGTTTTTAGCCTTTCCAAGACAATAGAAGAAGGGGGGTCGAGTCTTTTTAACAGGTGGCAGTACATCTCACACAATGTAAGTCGATATTTATTCATGAGACTGATAATACTTCCTGCTTTAAATGAGGCAGGAAACAGAACAATCCAAGTAATATTCAATTCGATGTTTCTTGGAAATGTGGATAAGCTCATGGAAACCGTGACATATAGCTTCCCTGAGTTGGGTTTACAGGAAAAAGACTGCAGTGAAATGAGTTGGATCGAAACGGTACTTTATTTTGATAATTATACAGTTGGCAGAAGCATTGATGTTCTAAAAGATAGGAAGCTCGTCCTAAAAAGCTATTTCAATGGTAAGTCAGACTATGTGAAAGAACCGATACCCGAAGAAAAGCTGGAAGAGATATGGAAATGGTGTTTGGAGGGAGACAACCCGTTCTTGTAATGGAACCACACGGTGGGAAGATGCAAGAAATTGATGAAACGAGAATTGCTTACCCTCATCGAAAAGGGTATTTGTATAACATACAGTACTCTGAGCAATGGAACAATGACAGCATTGAATCATCCGCAAAGCATATAAGTTGGATGAGAAAGATGTACGAAAATATGACACCATATGTGGCAAAGAATCCAAGAGCAGCTTATGTCAACTACAGGGATTTGGATTTAGGTCAAAATGATGACACAAGTTACTTGAATGCTATGAATTGGGGAAGCAAGTATTTTGGCGACAATTTTAGGAGGTTGGCGGTGGTGAAAGGTGTTGTTGATCCACAAAATTTCTTCTTTTTTGAGCAGAGTATCCCACCTTTGATAATGTGTGAAGAGTGAAGTGACATTGAATTGTTGCATGTTCTTATAAATTGTCATTTCACTCCCTTGGCTTCTAGCTTTTCAAACTCATCCTATGAATTTGCATTCTTTAGCTTAAAATAAAGAAAATAAAACTATTTTCTCACTTGTTTATTTACATGTACATAACGATTTAAATTTATGTTTTGACATATTTTTTTAAGAAAGGAGAGAAACAAATATAATGTGTTTTCATGCTTATTTTTATACATATTTTCGGTTGGTCTAAGTTTGACATTTTAACATATGTGTCTGTATAAATTCAGATTTGAACGTAAACGATATAAATTCACGTAGCGACATTTTTTTTTCTTTTAGAAACGAGTCTGGTCAAATATAAAATGTTTTCATGCTTGTATTTGTGTACGTTTTCGGTGGTATACCTTTTGATGCAAACTCTGTTCGTAAACGTGTCATGACAAATATAATATATTTTCATTCGTTTGCACAAATTCAAGTTATGAACGTTTTGATGCCACTAAGTCTTGATGCAAAGGTAAGGGTGATGTAGTGGTTAGGTGGAACCCTTACTAAAGGAACTAACTCGGGTTCGATTGCGTTCCTTTTGTAGTCACAATGCTTTAAATCGGATACATGATCAAAACATGCTTAAAAATAGTTAATGCATCACATAACGTGCTGCCAGCTATAAACAAATAAAACGTCGTCATTGCAACGCGTGAGTTGCGATGACCCTTTGCAACAATCTAGTTTTAAGGAGGTTTTGTCTATATAGTTTGTACTAGGTAACCTACCCATGTAATACAAGGGTTGAACATTTAAATTATACTAGTTATAACTCTATTAATAAAAGATATATAAATGAGTAACCCTATGAGAACGTGAATCGGATCAATAAACTAGCACACAGTGATTGATTCGGTTACAAGATGGAAGTTTGAGATTAACACTACAATTGGTATATTGTTGGACAACATCGTACAGATAATCATCATAGATTCATACACCGAAAGAGTTAACATCATGACACAACCGGATATCAAGTGTGACCTCTTTCAAACTTAACACACACAATGAATGAACCTGTATCTATAGGCAACTCTCATTCGCTAAATCTAACCTAGCGAATGGGAATCCATTCGCTAAAATAATCCCACATTCGCTAGACACGTCCAGAGAATGACCTCCATTCACTACACTCTCTAGTGAATAGTAACTAGTTCATTTATATAACAACCTACAATCACAATTCAACAAACGACTCAATCTATCATACTCGTAACGTGGCAAACACACTAATATGCACTAACAAACCCTAAATATAAGAATGTCTAAAATCTACTCTTACATTATAAAGTAACCTCCTTTTACATCATAAAGTAACCTCCTTTGTTCGATGGCCATAACCCTAAATTATATATTCTTATATTCCCCTTAAAGTCAAAGGGGTCCTAAAAACAATCTCCACCAATTAAATCTCATCCATTTAAAATACAAGAAACCTTCTAGAAGGGGAGATTTTTTTACAATTATCTCTTGGGTTCATTTTGACCTTTTAAGCCACTTTTGATGGGAAGATTATAACCCATGATCTCTGTTTTAAAAACAAAAAATTACAAAAAAAAAATCTGCCCACATTCTCTTATAAAAGCGCCAGTTATAAATTATAAAACTTCATTTAAAACTATAAATTGTCTGCTGCCAAGAAATGCAACCTGCAAAAAAATAAATAACATTAAAAAATTACATTTCTAACTTATAAAATCACCGGTTATAAATTATAAAACTTCATATAAACCTATAAATTGTCTGCTGCCAAGAAATGCAACCTACAAAAAAATAAATAACATTAAAAAATTACATTGATAGTAAAATAAAAAAACAGACTTTTGTATTACATATAGTTAAACAAAAACAATTTTTTTTCAATATGATAGTATGGTTATAGGTAAAAATTAAACAAATACTATATAGAAGACCAACACCACTGTTTTTATCAAATTACGTAGTTAAACCTTTAAAAAATGTGGCATTATTTAATTAACTACGTTTAGTGCAAAGACTCTTTAAAACTTATGAATGTATAATTAGATGGTTTACCTATGATAATTTTGTTTGGTTAACTTGCGTTTTAACAACTGAATCTGCACTTTTGTACCTGCAGTGTGTATCATTCATGTTATCAATTTATAAAATTTAAAAAAAAGTATTGATATGTAGTTAGCGAAATAATAGGTGTTTTTACCATGTTTGCAGATGTTGATTTAAACCGCCGCCAGTTTTACATTGATAGCCCAAAAAACCATCATGTAGTGGAGAAATGGGGTATGTTGAAACTGCCAACTGCAACCTATGTATAAGAAGAAACATGGTTTATTTTTTTAATTATATACTAAACAGAAAACAAACATATTTGTTTATATCAAATTACATACTTGGTTGTATCAATTCGAACCTGTAATCGTCTCAACCATTCAAAATCAGAAATTCCTTCTAGAAGGAGAAGTTACAAAATTTTGGAATGTTGACTTCTACACATGTTCTATATTTGTTTTTATATATATATGGTTCTATTCAAAATCAGAAATTCACACTTGAAAACAAACATATTTGTTTATATATATATATGTAACTGTTTTGCAGTTGCATATTAACACATGTATATTATTACAATTTTTGACAGATCCACTTTTGTAGGAATACAAATCAAAATATAAAACAAATTTATAATCGTAGACAATTCCAGATTTCAAAATTTTTGTTCTCTCCACTTTCTCTAAATTAGTTTTAAAACTTCTAAGTAACATGGAATGGGTAGTAGAAGTTATTTTGTGGTGTATGTCGCAACATTTTACTGCCACCACCTGTCCCTAAAAGCATCTATATAAAGATGCAAACATCTTAAAAAATAAACAATACTTTCTCTCAAAATTATTCTCTGAATGAAGCTTATTATCAAAAGAGAAATGCAACCAAACGTAAGCTTTTTCAGTTCTGCACATTTAGCAACTACTATTTATACCTTACAATATTTTTATCTTTTGTTTTTTAAGATGAAGCCGACTTACAGAGTTGACAAATATGATCCCAAAACCGAAGAAGAGAATGAGCAGCAACACCTTGAATTACCTGTAAGTAAATATATTTAAACGTAAATTCTTTCTGTTCTACACATTTACCTACCATTTATACTTCATAATGTTTTTATCTTTTCTATTTTAAGTCGGAGCCGACTTACCAAGTTGAAAAGTATGATCACAAAATCGAAGAAGACAAAGAGCAGCAACATCTTGAATCACCTGTAAGTAAACATACTTAAATTTATGCTTATTTTGTAGAAACCTATAAAAGTGGTACCTAATGATGCACATTGATTTTGTAGAAACCTGTAAAAAGTGTTGAGATAATAAAATGTGATGGAGAGTCAAGTCCAACCGCTTCAGAAATTCTCCGTGAAATCAGTGAGCAGGTAAATCTGAATTACATTGGTGTTATATATTTTATCTCTTATATCCCCATTATTTTTTTAAATTGTTGTTATCTTAGAAACGAGAGTCTGACAAGCTAAAGAAAAGGTTGGAGTCTATTGCCACTTGGAATTGGGAAGAGGTTATCAACGTCAGCAGCAGTGATCATGGAGCTTCCGAAGATGATCCACAGCCCAACGATGAGATGGTTGGTACTGTAGATTCAATAGAGAGTTTTTGGAAGAAATCTAAAATTCCACGAGTTGAAATACGTTCCCGTTAACGAGTTGTTCAAGTGGAGTCCGTTTAAAGTTTTAGTTTTGATAAGTATTTGCTATGTTTTTTTTTGTTTTTAGCTTTACTTTGAACCATGTTTAGTGAGTTTTAAATTTATCCAGATCACTTAAATTTTATGTTCAAGTGGAGTCCATTTCCGTTGTTATGAAAATATATTTATTATAGATATTTGTACGATATTGATATTAATAAATAATTACCTATGATGTATCATGTTATTATTATTACTGTCTAAACTATATAACATAGAATTCTACAAATGAATATGTTAATAATTATTGATAATAGTAATTACCTAATTATCATATTATTAATGTATATGTTATATAACCGTTTCTGTTGTTATGAAACCGTTTCTGTTGTTATTTACAAATACTTTAATTAAAGAAAAAAAGTTCTTTGATTTACAAAACTTGATGTATACTTAAGCAAGTGAAACAAGTTATGCATATATTTTTTTATTAATTGTTCTGTAATACAAGTTGTTTTTAAAATAAATAAAAGCAAGTTAAAGCATTGAAGTTAAAGAAAATTATACAACCAGTCTAGAAGAAGTTAAAAAACATATTTGAGATATTGTCAACTAAATGTCAAGTTAAAATTTATTTATGTTTATTTGTAAATCAAAGAACTTTTTTCTTTAATTAAAGTATTTGTAAATATTTGACATATTGTTCAAGTGAATGTCAAGTTAAAACTTGATGATTGTAAAAGGATCTTTTTAATTAAATTTGTAAAAAGGGTAACCTTATTTTTTATGTTCTTAAAACCCTGTATTGAAGTCAAATATGGTTTGTGAAACTTAAGAACACTAATATTGACAACATATTCACTTACATGTTTGCAAACATTCGGTTCGGCTCCAACATTGAGCTTATTCAACTTCATAGATCGAGCAAAGCAACAAATTCTTTAAATCTCCATATTCGGATTCAAGCTTTACGTCTCCACTCCATTCCCGATTCCGTGCATAAACTCCGATATACCTAAAAAACGTTATTTGTTTAAAAATTACAGTAAAATATATTAAAACTTAATAAAAAGCTATAAATTATGTGAAGAGCCTGCTACTAAGAATTGCAACCTAAAAAATAACATAAATTTGTTGATATAAGGACATGTAAAAAAAGTACCTTGGCTGCATAAATATTTTAAGGTGCTGCTTACAATTTTCAAACATGTTTATTGCAAAAAAAACATATTCTTTTTGTATACTTACATTATTAGCTTTGTTTGATGACAACAATGATGGCATCTATGCATGTTTGAAGAAACCTATTAAAATAACAATGACATGTTAATACATTGTTAGTAAAAATATATAAAAAAATAATACATGTGTAAAGCCACCAGCCGTGTAACAAAATGTAATTGTACACCAAAAAAATACTAATAATACAAGTATAATTAATACTTCTTACCATTCTAAAAAAATCATTATACTATCTTTAATTCATTATTAAGATTGCAAAGAAAAAAAAGAAAGTACCATAAACAAAATATTTATGTCATCTTGCAGTAAGCAGCAGTTATTCAACTTAAAATATAAAAAGCGTAGAAGTTCAAAATTTTTGGTAGTTTTTATTGTGGGAAAAACGTGGCTTGCTTTGATTGTAACATTCGTCGAAAAATGGGTTTTCCAAACCCGCTTCGTTTATTAATCGAATATCCAGTCATAATTTTTCATTTCATATTTATTGCTCAAATTAATTTTAAATAATACATAATTAATAAACAATGTTAGAATTTAAAACCATAATTAATAAATAATAAAAATAAGAGAATAAAAAAATAAATGAGGCTGCCGGGTTTCGAACCCGGGTCAGCCGGTTCAACAAACAGACAACACACCACTACACCACTTGCCCACATATGCTACATCTCAGAACAATTATGTATTTGTAATCACATTTCCTTTGATCCGGATTCAAACCAGAAACAGCCGCGCTAATTCACCGGCTATCATCAAGAAACCGGATTCCTCGTCAATCATCGAATGTAACTGATAGACTCAATCAGGGAGTCAACAATCCCCAATCGGTTACGCAACCAGTTAGGCAATTACATCTTGACCGAAGAATCCATTCCAGTGTTGCCTTACTCTATAAATAGGACTTCTAGAACTCAGACAGACATCACCCACACTCACCTCAAACTCCCTGTAGAGCCTCTGTCGCAAGTTATACATCGCCGGAAATTGCTGAACCCGCCGGAGTTAGTCACCGGAAAACCGGGCCCCTGTGTTCGGTATGCATTCTTAATCTTTCTGTCCGTTCTATTCGATTTATTTGTTCAAACTCTAAAACAACAGAGCAATGAAATCAAATGTTTAACAAATCTGTGTTCGATCTGAGATTAATGAAGAAGACGATTATCGAGTTGTTTATGAATATAATTAAAATCAGTATTTTAAACGGGTTATGTAACATTTGTCGAAAAACGGGTTTTCAAAACCCGCTTCGTTTATTAATCGAATAATCAGTTTTATATTTTTGTTGCTCATTTAATGCCTATTTTAATTTTAAACAATACATAACTAATAAACATTTTAGATTATGGAAATTAAAATTGTTAAAAAATAAAATTAAAGCAATTAAAAATGAAAAAGGGCTGCCGGGTTTCGAACCCGGGTCAGCCGGAAACTTTAAACACCAAACACATAACCACTCCGCCACTTGATGTCTTTGTGAATTCTAGGAAACAATTAAAACATAACTTCAACCGTGAATCAACCTGATTGCGCCAAACTGAAACCGATATCGGTTTCCAAACGTCCAAGGACTTTTGAGTGATCACGGATTCTTGCTTATAACCGATAAACCGACATTCTTAATCAATTCAACCTTTAATGAACTTGAATTCATGTGATGTTCGGGTTTAATAACCGAAAACATTCACTTCTCGAATTACTCCAACAATATCAGTATCTCGCGACTAAAAATCATCCACAGAACTCTCAATTTCACTTTTGCTCTATTGTCAGTTCGTCGGAAACGTTTTTTGAACTCGCCAGACTTTCGCCGGAAAACCGTGTTTTTCATCAAAACGGTAAATTTCTAAATTCTTTCATCTTCTATCTGTTGTTAGACTTTTACTAACTCAGACCCTCCAATCAGAATCGGTCCCAGACGACGATATCGGATAATCAACACTCGCCGAAAGTTTTCTGAAAATTCCTACGTTACGCTGTGAAACGGTATAATCATTCAAACCTTCTGATAACTCTTGCTTAGTCAATCAATTTTACAATTAGTTAATCAAAAACTGTTAATTGGTCCGCTCAGACGGAGTTCATAAAAACAGAGCCGACGACTTTGCCGGAGTTCTGAGAAAAGTCGTCATTCCGGTATGTTCATTCCCAAAACCTTTCCTATCCGTTACATTTTAATCATTCATACGCCTGTTAATTGAATTGAACAAGTTCAGTAGAGTAATCGTTGTCTGGGTTATTATAACGAAGAAGATGAAGTGAGTCTGTATATAAATTTAATATAAATTGGATTATAACACGGGTTAGACACACAGTCCAGCGGTGGACTGTGTGCAATTGAAACACAGCGATACCGGGTTCGAGTCCGCCCTTATTCCGATTCGTCACAATATTCAGACTTTTTATAAAACCCAAATATGAAAACTTCCAGTTAGTATATAAGAGAAATAAAAACAAGTGTTTTAACCAGGTTAGACACACAGTCCAGCGGTGGACTGTGTGCAACGTTAATCAACAGGTCCCGGGTTCGATATCTGATACGCACGCTGGTTCGATAGAATTTAAATCCTTTTTAAGAAATGAATTTTGGAATAAATTAAATAGTATATAAATATAATTAAAAACAGAAATATTTCGGGTTAGACACGTAGCTCAGTTGGTAGAGCTGCGTGCATGCGTACGGGAGGTCACGAGTTCGAACCTCACTCAGTGCAAACAATATACACGACCGAACCGGTCAACAAGTCAAAGTCAATGGTCAACGGTCAAACCCAAAAAAGTCAACAATTTTTTTATATTTTTGTTTATTTATTTAATTTAAAAATCAATTAAAAATACTTAAAAATAATGTTTTTAAAGTTAGAAAATAGCCTTAAACTCACAAAAATATATCTAAAAATCATATTAAAATTATTAATAAAATCCACCCATTTACCATACCTTTCGTTATTATTTAGGTTAGTTAATCCTCGTCGATCAACCCTCTAAACTCGTGCGCATTCAACATCTTCAACCGAACGCACCCAATGTGAGTGAATCTCTACAAATTCCCCGTTTTAATCACGTTTTTGGAGTGTATCATGTGTCTTATTATTTATTACATTTAA
Source organism: Scalesia atractyloides (assembly GCA_947069175.1). Taxonomy (NCBI): domain Eukaryota; kingdom Viridiplantae; phylum Streptophyta; class Magnoliopsida; order Asterales; family Asteraceae; genus Scalesia; species Scalesia atractyloides. The sequence continues at coordinate 82,507,385 of CAMTDV010000002.1, read as the reverse complement.
ACAATTGTGCATCCATCATATCCATGATCAAATGTGTATTCAATATGTATCAACTGTTTGTGTGGTTAATGTTTAGATTAAATTTATCATTTTCAGTACATACATTATCATAGGCCGCCGCTCCCCATTACCTATGAGCGTTGAGCTGTTCTCCATTACCTATGAGCGTGAACGAGGCGTTGCCAACATACGATCGGCTCCGTTTGATTGAGCCTTGATCGCACATACATTTATCATAGGCCGTCCGTTCCCCATTACCTATGAGCGTGAACGTGACGTTGCCAACATATACAGTATCATTCATGTCATATATTCATGCAAGGTGGTTTGTTATTGTTATTGTATGTTATTGTTTGTTATGGATTGTTAATGTTATTGTTATTGTATGTTTATTTACGTTTGCTCACATATGATTATTGCACAATTTCCCATAATAAATATAACATGAAATCAATAATAAATGTTTTCTAACAAGGTTCACTCGCCAACTAATTTTGACCCAAAAACCCCCATTTTTACACATGATACAGGTGATCCAGATGCAACAAGAAACATATAGGATGGCTTAGAAGAATAAACCGGTTTAGACTTTGGATTGTTTAGTTGGTTATTTTTCTTTGTAATGGTATGAACTTGTTTGGAATATTGAGGATGAAATTTTGAATTTAATAAATATGAAACATATTAGTAAACGTCATGAGCTTTGGTGATAACCCAATTATGCCCCGACTCTTATTCCGCTGCGGGTCGGGGTGTGACAGATTGGTATCAGAGCCATGACTATAGGGATATAGGATAGGTTATTAGACCCTATACTATAGTTGATTAGAATTTTTAAATTGTTTGTGTGTTACATGCAAAATTCATGATGTTTATATGCTTTATGTTTATTGTTACATTCAATATTATGCAAGCATGTTCATAAGTACATATTATTATACAATGCCTATCATGAATCATATTCTCATAACATATCATATCCATGAGAGCACACACCACACAATTTCCATGACTTTTGCAACGATTTTTGTATTTTCAAATCACATCAAAGTGAGTTCTCATGACGGGCATGTAGTAACTGGAAGGGTACAAGTACCGGTAGTCGGAACGTCCTGTCTAGGCTTGGCATTCGTATAAATCCAAAATAAAGGACCAGTTTGCCTACCTGGGGACTAACGATGAGAGTACGAATGACCTATTAGGCCAAAGCATGCTATACCAAACGTCGTGTGAGCTAACCCCACTTTGAGTTGTCATTGTGTCTACACTTGGACACCTTCCGACCATACATCTCGTAAACATATTTCATGGTTTTCATTCGGGTGATGCGAGTGTTAAACCGCCAATACCAATGTGAATCCTACTAAGCCAATAGCCATGGGGGCCCACATGACTATACAGGTGAAGGTATGGGGGACATTTGAGGCCCAACATGAGCAAACCCAAGACATCCTATGGATGTAGTTGCATTATTGATGTTTATGTTATTTTTTTTATTTTTTTTAGACACATGACACCTAAAAAGACTCCATAAACTCACAATCTTCTTATGTATATTTCTGTAGATGTCGGCTAGGCAACAACGTGGGGGTAGAAGATATGGAAGGTCAAACGAATGCTTGGCCACCCAAATCGCAAAACAAATGGCCGCGGTGCTTCATGACATCGTAGTTCAAGTCCAACAAGCTCTCGCCGCATATCCCATCAACCCTCCCCAACAAGAAGACCAGAATGTTGACAACCCTCCCTCCAAAAAGTGCTCATACAAACATTTCAAGTCTTGCGATCCCCCGAAATTTGAAGGGACGGAAGGTGTCACTGCCCTCCTCCACTGGTTTGAGGAAATGGAAAACACTTTCCTCAACTGCGATTGTCACGGGGATCGCAAGGTACGTTACGCAACCGGGAGGCTATTTGGGGTAGCTCTTACCTGGTGGAATACTGAAAATGGGAAGAGAGGAGTCGAAGATGCAATGGCCTTAACGTGGGAGGAGTTAAGGGAAATCATGACGAGACGCTTCTGTCCTAGAAGCGAGATCAAAAAGTTAGAGGATGAATTTCATTCGTTGAAGCAAAAGGAGGGAGATCATACTTCCTACAACAAACGATTTTTAGAGTTGAACCAAATGGTCCCTAACTTGTTCACCCCAGTTTACCGCTTAGTCGAGCACTATATTCGAGGCCTTCCCTCGAAAATTCAAGACTCAGTTCTCAGCACTTCGCCTGCAACACTCGAAGCTGCTATGGAACTAGCTACCGAGCTTACTGAGAATCGTATTCGCAACGGCAAATTTAAAGATGAGAAAAAGAAAGCCCCCGTTGAGGGCCAAACTTCAAACCATTCCACCTCCTCCTCAAAGTTTGCTAACAAGAGGAAACGAAACACCAGAAACTTTGCTGTCACACAAACAAATTTCCCTATCCCTGCTGCACCCATTACCCAAGTTGCCCCCTCACCTGCACCATATAAAAGGCCATACTCCGGCCCATACCCAAAGTGCAACCGTTGCCAATACCATCACTTTCCTGATCATCCCTGCCAACATTGCACCGGCTGTGGTCGCGCAGGTCACACCATTCAAACCTGTCGCGTACCTCAGCGAACGAACTGCCATCAGCCCTCAACCCAAACCCACCATCAGATAGTGGGTCAAGCTCAACAACCTCTACTACTACCACCTACCCAACATGTAGCCCAATCCTACTACCAACCCAACTATCCCATGGTGCAACCTATGCGGGCTTGTTACAATTGTGGAGACCCAAACCACTTTAGAAACACTTGTCCACGCTTGGTGAACATTATACATGCTCAAGCTCAAGCAAATCCGGTGAATCAGGCTAACCAGGCTCCTCCACCTGCTAGAGGAAGAGCTTTCAACATCAACGCCAATCAAGCTAGGGCCGACAACAACGTGGTTAACGGTACGTTTGTCATCAATGGTAGTTATGCATCCATGTTATTTGATACTGGCGCGGATAAGAGTTTTGTGTCCTTAGAATTTGAACTCATCCTCAACCAAACTCGTGATAAACTCATGGAATCCATAACGGTAGAAGTTGCTGACGGAAAACCGGTTTCATTAAACTCTATTATACGCAATTGTACTCTCACTCTAAACGATCACGATTTTCCAGTTGACCTCATTCCTATGAAGTTGGGAAGTTTCGACATTATAATTGGTATGGACTGGCTCAGCCAACATCATGCTGAAGTTGTATGCCGCGAAAAGTTTATACGCATTCCTCTTACAAACGGTCAGACTCTACGAATCTTTGGAGAAACCCCTTCGAAAGGGCTCAAATTAATGTCCTGTCTTCAAGCCCGAAAATATCTCCGCAAGAATTATGTCGCATTTCTAACTCATGTTGTCAAAAAGGGAACCAAGGAGAAGAAACTTGAAGACATCCCAGTAGTAAAAGATTTTCCGCAAGTTTTTCCTGACGACATTTCAGGACTTCCTCCCGTGAGAGAAGTCGAATTCTGCATTGATCTTATACCTGGAGCTACAGCAGTTGCAAAATCTCCTTATAGGTTAGGCTCATCCGAAATGCAAGAGCTAGCCAGTCAATTACAAGAGCTGACTGACAAAGGATTCATACGTCCTAGCTCATCGCCTTGGGGTGCACCTGTCCTTTTTGTGAAGAAGAAAGATGGAACGTTTCGCATGTGCATCGACTACAGAGAACTCAACAAGTTAACGGTCAAGAACCGCTACCCATTACCTCGCATCGATGATCTTCTTGACCAACTTCAAGGCGCCAGCTGTTTTTCAAAAATCGACCTTCGTTCTGGTTATCATCAACTCAGAGTACATGAAGAAGACGTCCCAAAGACCGCCTTCCGAACTCGTTATGGTCATTATGAATTCATGGTCATACCATTTGGTTTAGCCAACGCTCCAGCTGTCTTCATGGATCTAATGAACAGAGTCTGCAAACCCTATCTCGATCGCTTTGTTATAGTCTTCATCGACGACATCCTCATTTACTCAAAGTCTAAGTCTGATCATGAACGACACCTTCGACTCATCCTTACACTCTTAGAGAATGAAAAGCTCTACGCCAAATTCTCCAAATGCGAATTCTGGTTAAAAGAGGTACAATTCCTTGGACATGTCGTCAATGACAAGGGAATACATGTCGACCCCTCAAAGATCAAAGCAGTACAAAAATGGCAAGCGCCACGTACACCAACCGAAGTAAGATCATTCCTTGGTTTGGCTGGTTATTATCGCCGTTTCATTGCAAATTTCTCCCGCATCGCTGTACCACTCACGGCTTTAACACATAAGGGAAAACCCTTCATATGGGGACCCAAACAAGAAGAAGCCTTCCAAACCCTTAAACAAAAACTCTGTGACGCACCTATCCTCACTCTTCCTGAAGGTTGTGATGACTTCGTGGTTTATTGCGACGCGTCAGGGCAAGGACTAGGCTGTGTTCTAATGCAAAGAGGAAAGGTGATAGCTTATGCTTCTAGACAACTCAAAACTCATGAGAAGAACTACACCACCCACGACCTAGAACTTGGAGCCGTTGTGTTCGCTCTTAAGATATGGAGACATTATCTCTACGGTACTAAGTGTGAAATATACACTGACCACAAGAGTCTTCAACATATCTTCAACCAAAAGGAGTTAAACATGAGGCAACGAAGATGGGTTGAACTTCTTAATGACTACGACTGTGAAATTCGGTATCATCCTAGCAAGGCAAACGTGGTGGCCGATGCACTCAGTCGAAAGGGTTATGCGAACTCCATTCGTCTTCTATGTTCGCAAATCATAACCGACATCAAAGATCAAATTCGAGAAGCCCAACATGTTTCAGTAACGGAAGACGACGTACGAAAGGAGCTGTCATGTGGAGCTGAACTTAAAATTGAAACTAAATCCGACGGTATTTTGTACTATCTAGATCGCATATGGATTCCTGATGTAACATCGGTCAAAAAAACGGATTTACCAAACCCGCTCCGTTTATTAACCGAACAATCAGTTAAAAATTTCATTTCGAATTTAATGCCCAAAATAATTTTAAACGATACATAATTAATAATTATATTGGAATATATAATATATTTTTGAAAAACTGTTAAAAATAATGAAATAAAAATGAAAGGTTGTAGCCGGGTTTCGAACCCGGGTCAGTCAACCAGCAACTTCAGACTTAACACTCAGCCGTTCAACCACTGCGCCACTAGTGTTTCTTGTTAATTAATGGAAACAATTAATTCATATCATAAATATCGAATTCAAATAACGACGCGCCCAAATGCAGTCGTCGGAAAACCCGGCGATCTCGCGAGAATTGACGGTTACTTCAGTTATAACGTAAACTCTAATCACTGCATCGGTTATAACCGACGCCTGAATCCGCGACACAAGTTATAACCGCCGGAGAGTTTCTAACCGACGAATCAAGTCGGAAATCGGACCAAATTCATCGATGACCTGCCCTATAAATACCTCCTCGAACCTCTGCAAGCTTTTCCGCTCAAAACCGCACCTTTACCAGACGTAATTCCACTCGCCGGAAAAGTTCTGCACCTCGCCGGAAAACCGAGCCCTTCACTTCTGAGCCTTATTGAACCCCCAGAGCTTATACCGAAGTCACCCACATTTATCTCAAGCTCGTTGAAGACTCTCTGCCGCAAGACATACGTCGCCGGAAGTTCCTGCTGTCACCGGAGTTTCGCCGGAGAAACAGAGGAGTCCAGTCGGTATACCTTACGCTTAATCCTTCATTTTTTTTTATTTAATCTCACATGTAATTAACCACCAGACACTAACGAACATGATTTAATCTTCGAACCAGTCGGACTTCCGATTCTGGTTAAAATCTAACGAAGAAGACGAAGTGTCTGTTGTCTGTAAGTTTAATATAAATCACGATATAACTCGGGTTAGACACACAGTCCAGCGGTGGACTGTGTGCACATTAAACACGCAAACGTCTCGAGTTCGATACTTGTCCCTCGCATGCTTGCCTTAATAAAAATATCCTTTTTTTACCGAACCGGAGTCACCGCTGTTACATGATAAGTTTAATAAAAACCGGAATAATAACCAAGATAGACACACAGTCCAGTGGTGGACTGTGTGCGCGTTTAAAACACAGGTCACGAGTTCGAGTCCGGACTACCGCACCGGTCCGAACAATTATCCAACTTTTTAAATAAGGCAGAAATGAAATTATTTAATTGTATATAAGTATAATAAAAATCAGATTATATAACAAGTTAAACACACAGTCCAGCGGTGGACTGTGTGTTAACCTAAACCACAGGTCCCGGGTTCGAGACCTGTGGAGCGCACCGAGTCTTTGGATTAAAATCGTTTTTAAAAATAAAGGATTTTCTGTTTAATCTAATTAGTATATAAATATAATTAAAAACAGAAATATTTTGGGTTAGACACGTAGCTCAGTTGGTAGAGCTGCGTGCACGCGTACGGGAGGTCTTGGGTTCGAGCCTCACCCAGCGCACACTTACACGCATACGAACCGGTCAAACAGTCAAGGTCAAAGGTCAATGGTCAACGGTCAACGGTCAAAAAGTCAACATTTTTTTATTATTTTTATTTATTTATTTTAATTAAAAATCAGTTAAAAATACTTAAAAATAACATTTTTAAGGTTAGAAAATAGCCTTAAACTCACAAAAATACACCCAACAATCCTACTAAAATGGATTAATAAAATCCGTTTACTTACCGAACCACTATGCCATTATCTAGGTTAATTTCACTCGTGGTTAAAACCACTTGGTGCGCATTCAACATCATCAACCGAACGCACCCACTGTGAGTGAATCTTACAACTCCCCTTTTTAATTACACGTTTTGGGGTGTGTCATGTGTCACCAAAAATTAACTCGTTTATTTAAACTTGTGTCATACCCTATTGTGATCTAAACTTAGATTGTTTATATTGTTTGTGATTATGTATTTCATTTTGTCAACTTATATGAAATTCATTCATTAAGCCCATCAGTTCCTCGTGGGAGACGAGTTGAGCAACGCGTGCCTCAAAACAAATCCATTATTGTTCATGTGTGTATTATTTAGTTTATATTGTTTGTAGTTATGTATTTCATATTGTCAAGTATATGCAAATCATTCATTAGGCCCATCAGTTCCTCGTGAGAGACGAGTTGAGCAACGCGTGCCTCAAAACGGTCCATTATTGTTCATGTGTGCATTATTTAATATTAATTGATTGGTGAATAAGTTTACATTTATTTTTACTCATGTGTGGTTGTGCACTTATTTTATAATCAATTAAATAAACTTGTTCAAATGTTTTCCATAGGATTCACTCGCCAACTTTTTGTTGATCCAAAAACCATTTTTACACATGATACAGGTGAACAGGATGAAGCAAGGAGAACATAGGAAATGCCTTAGAAGAAAACAAAGAAGCTTAGATTGAAGTTTAGGTCATGATGTAATTATGATTGTAAATTTCCCATTAAATTGTATTAATGAATATTAAACGTTATAATAAATGTCATGAGCTTTGATGATAACCCAATCATGCCCCGATCACCTTTTCCGTTGCGGGTCGGGGTGTGACACCTGACCACAACAACCTTCGTGAATTCCTTATGAATGAGGCACACAAAACACGATACTCTATACACCCAGGAGCCGATAAGATGTATCAAGACCTTCGATACACCTACTGGTGGCCTGGAATGAAAAAGGATATTGGTGTTTTTGTTTCCAAGTGCCTTACATGTTCCAAAGTAAAAGCTGAACATCAAAGATCCTCAGGACTTCTGATCCAACCTGAAATACCTGTATGGAAGTGGGAAAACATAACCATGGACTTCATTACCGGGTTACCTCGCACTTCTGGTGGGTATGACACTATATGGGTAATCATTGATCGTCTTACAAAATCAGCTCACTTTATTCCGATCCGCGAAGATTTCAAGAACGAGAAGTTAGCTCGTATCTACATCAGCGAAATCGTAAGCCGCCATGGTGTACCGTTAAGCATTATTTCAGATCGTGATGGTCGTTTCACTTCACGAACATGGCAAGCCGTACAAGCCGCTTTGGGTACACGATTAGACCTCAGTACCGCTTATCATCCTCAAACTGATGGACAATCTGAACGCACCATTCAAACTCTTGAAGATATGCTTCGAGCATGTGTCATAGACTTAAAGGGAAATTGGGACGCTCATCTACCATTAGTTGAATTTTCGTACAACAACAGCTATCATTCAAGTATCGGCATGGCACCTTTCGAAGCTTTATATGGTCGTAAGTGCCGATCTCCAGTATGTTGGCACGAAATTGGGGAAGCTCAAATCACCGGTCCAGAATTGATTCAAGAAACCACAGACAAGATCCATCAAATTCGAAACAATCTTCTAGCGGTTCAAAGTCATCAAAAGAGTTATGCAGATAAACGACGAAAGCTTTTGGAGTTTAACATTGGTGATCATGTACTTTTAAAAGTATCACCGTGGAAGGGAGTAGTTCGTTTTAGCCAGAAGGGCAAGCTAGCACCACGCTACGTAGGACCTTTCAAGATACTCGAAAGAGTAGGACCTGTAGCATACAAGCTTGATCTACCAGAAGAACTCAACAGAATTCACCCCACATTCCACGTATCAAACTTGAAGAAGTGCCTCGCCGATGAAAACCTCCATATTCCCCTGGAAGATATTCAGATCGATGAATCTATGCACTTCATTGAAAGACCAGTAGAGATCATGGACTTCGGAGAAAAACGTTTAAGACGGAGTCGTATTCCAATTGTAAGGGTACGCTGGGAGTCGAAACGGGGACCTGAGTTTACTTGGGAACGTGAAGACTCAATGCGCGAAAAATACCCGCATCTTTTTCCTGTTACCACTACTTAAATTTCGGGACGAAATTTCTAAAAGTAGGGGATACTGTAACATTTGTCGAAAAATGGGTTTTCAAAACCCGCTTCGTTTATTAATCGAATAATCAGTTTTATATTTTTGTTGCTCATTTAATGCCTATTTTAATTTTAAACAATACATAACTAATAAACATTTTAGATTATGGAAATTAAAATTGTTAAAAATAAAATTAAAACAATTAAAAATGAAAAAGGGCTGCCAGGTTTCGAACCCGGGTCAGCCGGAAACTTTAAACACCAAACACATAACCACTCCGCCACTTGATGTCTTTGTGAATTCTAGGAAACAATTAAAACATAACTTCAACCGTGAATCAACCTGATTGCGCCAAACTGAAACCGATATGGGCTTCCAAACGTCCAAGGACTTTTGAGTGATCGCGGATTCTTGCTTATAACCGATAAACCGACATTCTTAATCAATTCAGCCTTTAATGAACTTGAATTCATGTGATGTTCGGGTTTAATAACCGAAAACATTCACTTCCTGAATTACTCCAACAATATCAGTATCTCGCGACTAAAAATCATCCACAGAACTCTCAATTTCACTTTTGCTCTATTGTCAGTTCGTCGGAAACGTTTTTTGAACTCGCCGGAAAACCGTGTTTTTCATCAAAACGGTAAATTTCTAAATTCTTTCATCTTCTATCTGTTGTTAGACTTTTACTAACTCAAACCCTCCAATCAGAATCGGTCCAGACGACGATATCGGATAATCAACACTCGCCGGAAGTTTTCTGAAAATTCTTAAGTTACGCTGTGAAACGGTATAATCATTCAACCTTCTGATAACTCTTGCTTAGTCAATCAATTTTACAATTAGTTAATCAAAAACTGTTAATTGGTCCGCTCAGACGGAGTTCATAAAAACAGAGCCGACGACTTTGCCGGAGTTCTGAGAAAAGTCGTCATTCCAGTATGTTCATTCCCAAAACCTTTCCTATCCGTTACATTTTAATCATTCATACGCCTGTTAATTGAATTGAACAAGTTCAGTAGAGTAATCGTTGTCTGGGTTATTATAACGAAGAAGATGAAGTGAGTCTGTGTATAAATTTAATATAAATTGGATTATAACACGGGTTAGACACACAGTCCAGCGGTGGACTGTGTGCAATTGAAACACAGCGATACCGGGTTCGAGTCCGCCCTTATTCCGATTCGTCACAATATTCAGACTTTTTATAAAACCCAAATATGAAAACTTCCAGTTAGTATATAAGAGAAATAAAAACAAGTGTTTTAACCAGGTTAGACACACAGTCCAGCGGTGGACTGTGTGCAACGTTAATCAACAGGTCCCGGGTTCGATATCTGATACGCACGCTGGTTCGATAGAATTTAAATCCTTTTTAAGAAATGAATTTTGGAATAAATTAAATAGTATATAAATATAATTAAAAACAGAAATATTTCGGGTTAGACACGTAGCTCAGTTGGTAGAGCTGCGTGCATGCGTACGGGAGGTCACGAGTTCGAACCTCACTCAGTGCAAACAATATACACGACCGAACCGGTCAACAAGTCAAAGTCAATGGTCAACGGTCAACGGTCAAACCCAAAAAAGTCAACAATTTTTTTATATTTTTGTTTATTTATTTAATTTAAAAATCAATTAAAAATACTTAAAAATAATGTTTTTAAAGTTAGAAAATAGCCTTAAACTCACAAAAATATATCTAAAAATCATATTAAAATTATTAATAAAATCCACCCATTTACCATACCTTTCGTTATTATTTAGGTTAGTTAATCCTCGTCGATCAACCCTCTAAACTCGTGCGCATTCAACATCTTCAACCGAACGCACCCAATGTGAGTGAATCTCTACAAATTCCCCGTTTTAATCACGTTTTTGGAGTGTATCATGTGTCTTATTATTTATTACATTTAAACAATTGTGCATCCATCATATCCATGATCAAATGTGTATTCAATATGTATCAACTGTTTGTGTGGTTAATGTTTAGATTAAATTTATCATTTTCAGTACATACATTATCATAGGCCGCCGCTCCCCATTACCTATGAGCGTTGAGCTGTTCCCCATTACCTATGAGCGTGAACGAGGCGTTGCCAACATACGATCGGCTCCGTTTGATTGAGCCTTGATCGCACATACATTTATCATAGGCCGTCCGTTCCCCATTACCTATGAGCGTGAACGTGACGTTGCCAACATATACAGTATCATTCATGTCATATATTCATACAAGGTGGTTTGTTATTGTTATTGTATGTTATTGTTTGTTATGGATTGTTAATGTTATTGTTATTGTATGTTTATTTACGTTTGCTCACATACGATTATTGCACAATTTCCCATAATAAATATAACATGAAATCAATAATAAATGTTTTCTAACAAGGTTCACTCGCCAACTTATGTTGACCCAAAAACCCCCATTTTTACACATGATACATGTGATCCAGATGCAACAAGAAACATATAGGATGGCTTAGAAGAATAAACCGGTTTAGACTTTGGATTGTTTAGTTGGTTATTTTTCTTTGTAATGGTATGAACTTGTTTGGAATATTGAGGATGAAATTTTGAATTTAATAAATATGAAACATATTAGTAAACATCATGAGCTTTGGTGATAACCCAATTATGCCCCGATCTTATTCCGCTGCGGGTCGGGGTGTGGACAGGTTAGACACACAGTCCAGCGGTGGACTGTGTGCATTTCATGATATTGATACCGGGTTCGATTCGTGCACTTAATCGGTTTCCTGTGATAAATCTCATTTTTTAAGGCCCCAGAACACCTTCCAGTTAGTATATAAGTTTTATAAAAACCAGTATTTTAATCAGGTTAGGCACACAGTCCAGCGGTGGACTGTGTGCGAAGTTAAACCACAGGTCCCGAGTTCGAATCTTGCTTCTGTAACCGGGTCTGGCAATTATCAACGCTTTTTAAATAGAAACAGAAATGAATTAATCTAATTAGTATATAAATATAATTAAAACAGAGAATATTTCGGGTTAGACACGTAGCTCAGTTGGTAGAGCTGCGTGCACGTATACGAGAGGTCTCGGGTTCGAACCTCATTCAACGCATGAATAAACTGAATCCGACCGGTCAACGGTCAACGGTCAAAGTCAAAAAGTCAACATTTTTATATTTTTTATTTATTTATTTATTTAATCAGAAAATTATTTAAAAATACTTAAAAATAATATTTTTAAAGTTAGAAAATGTCCTTAAACTCACAAAAATAAATCTAACAATCCCATTAAGAACACTAATTAAAAATATTAAACTCAATTAAAAGTTTATTTATTTATCGAATTATTATGTTATTATTTAGGTTAGTTTCTCTCGTGGTTAAATCCAAATTTGTGCGCATTCATCATCAATCTAAGAAAACGCACCATCTGTGAGTGAATTCTTACAAATTCCCCTTTTTATTCATGTTTTGGGGTGTATCACGTGTCGCTTTAATTATTTCGCTTATTCAAACTCGTGCTATTACCATTATATGATCTAAACTTATAATGTAAATATTGTTCGTTGTAATGTGTGTTTACATTTAGTCAAGTTGCGTGCAAATCAATTCATTAGAAACCTTACATTGGACCTCACCCTCAATGCAACACCTGTTTTTATCACCATCCATCAACCTTACCTTGCCGACTATGTGCGAATTGTGGACGCTATGGTCATTTGAGCAAGGCTTGTCGCGCCTCTCAAAACCAAACCTCACCCCCTACTCAAAACATGATCCAAACATATCAACAACCCCAATACCCCATGTTTCCATATGTTCGAGCTTGTTTTAATTGTGGCGACCCTACCCATTTTAGAAACACGTGCCCTCGATTGGTTAACATCATAAACGCCCAAGCTCAAGCAAACCCAGTTAACCAAGTAAATCAAGCAAACCCAGCTCCACCGCCAGCAAGAGGAAGAGCTTACAACATCAACGCCAATCCTGTTGAAGATAATAACGGCCCAAACGAACCACCCAACTAGTCTTCCTTCACCAAGAATCAAGATTCAACTCCAACCGTTTAGTTTTTATGTTTTCTTTATGTTATCTCAACTTTACGTCTCCCAGTTATAAATTGGGAATTTATGTATCCAAGAATTTTAATGCGAATTGATATTTCAGTTTTGTTTTATACTCATTGATTTAACATTCATATCATCATACATCTCGACGTATCTCAATCTCATCATTCAAAGAAGTTGGGTTGTGTCTCACTTTTACATAGACTAACCCCTTCATCATAACAAACGAGAGAGGTACTGTCATCATTCAGTCATGTATCCTTTCAGAATTGAGACTCAAGCCTTGGTTGTTGTGTTTGTTTATGTTTTAGAGTCACATAGAACTGATCATAATTTACTGATAAAGCCAATGAAAATTTGACAAGAATATGGTGGATACGCCGCTGGTACTTCCTATATATAAGTATTCTTGGCAAAGGATCAAAAGCATTACCAGGCGGTTATGAGAAGTTCCGTGTAGGTTTTAGTATCGTCATGGTTGAAGTTTTTGTTTATGATATAACCTTATCACGTATCAATTCCCTCAAAACTCTTATGCATGAAATCATGCTTAGTCAATCAACTCTGTTTATCCTTGTTCCGCATTCTTATACTTTAGGCATCAAAAAGCGATTCCTGTAGCAGGGTATTCAACCCTTACTAGGAACGTTACCGCCTCAAATAAGATTTAAACTCTCACCCTCTTCTAAGTATGTAATTGTCAAAATCACCCTCCCTTTTGAGTCAAACATACCACTACTACTTAAATTTCGGGACGAAATTTCTAAAAGTATGGGATACTGTAACATCCGTCGAAAAACGGGTTTTCCAAACCCGCTTCGTTTATTAATTGAATATCCAGTCATAATTTTTCATTTCATATTTATTGCTCAAATTAATTTTAAACAAGACATAATTAATAAACAATGTTAGAATTTAAAACCATAATTAATAAATAATAAAAATAAGAGAATAAAAAAATAAATGAGGCTGGCGGGTTTCAAACCCGGGTTAGCCGGTTCAACAAACAGACAACACACCACTACACCACTTGCCCACATCTGCTACATCTCAGAACAATTATGTATTTGTAATCACATTTCCTTTGATCCGGATTCAAACCAGAAACAGCCGCGCTAATTCACCGGCTATCATCAAGAAACCGGATTCCTCGTCAATCATCGAATGTAACTGATAGACTCAATCAGGGAGTCAACAATCCCCAATCGGTTACGCAATCAGTTAGGCAATTACATCTTGACCGAAATTTTGAAACCGAAATCATGTGTTAATAATGCGCACTATAAATATCGATGCATCTCATCTCAATTTCACTCGCATTCTATCTCAAAACATTTTCCAAACTGCTCTCGAACCTTCTGCTCAACTCTCTGTTCAACCTGCAAGTCGCCGGAATCCTCAGTTACTCGCCGGAAAACCGAAGAATCCATTCCAGTGTTGCCTTACTCTATAAATAGGACTTCTAGAACTCAGACAGAAATCACCCACACTCACCTCAAACTCCCTGTAGAGCCTCTGTCGCAAGTTATACATCGCCGGAAATTGCTGAACCCGCCGGAGTTAGTCACCGGAAAACCGGGCCCCTGTGTTCGGTATGCATTCTTAATCTTTCTGTCAGTTCTATTCGATTTATTTGTTCAAACTCTAAAACAACAGAGCAGTGAAATCAAATGTTTAACAAATCTGTGTTCGATCTGAGATTAATGAAGAAGACGATTATCGAGTTGTTTATGAATATAATTAAAATCAGTATTTTAAACTGGTTAGACACACAGTCCAGCGGTGGACTGTGTGCATTTCATGCTATTGATACCGGGTTCGATTCGTGCACTTAATCGGTTTCCTGTGATAAATCTCATTTTTTTAAGGCCCCAGAACACCTTCCAGTTAGTATATAAGTTTAATAAAAACCAGTATTTTAATCAGGTTAGGCACACAGTCCAGCGGTGGACTGTGTGCGAAGTTAAACCACAGGTCCCGAGTTCGAATCTTGCTTCTGTAACCAGGTCTGGCAATTATCAACGCTTTTTAAATAGAAACAGAAATGAATTAATCTAATTAGTATATAAATATAATTAAAACAGAGAATATTTCGGGTTAGACACGTAGCTCAGTTGGTAGAGCTGCGTGCACGTATACGAGAGGTCTCGGGTTCGAACCTCACTCAGCGCATGAATAAACTGAATCCGACCGGTCAACGGTCAACGGTCAAAGTCAAAAAGTCAACATTTTTATAGTTTTTATTTATTTATTTAATCAGAAAATTATTTAAAAATACTTAAAAATAATATTTTTAAAGTTAGAAAATATCCTTAAACTCACATAAATAAATCTAACAATCCCATTAAGAACACTAATTAAAAATATTAAACTCAATTAAAAGTTTATTTATTTATCGAATTATTATGTTATTATTTAGGTTAGTTTCTCTCGTGGTTAAATCCAAATTCGTGCGCATTCATCATCAATCCAAGAAAACGCACCCGCTGTGAGTGAATTCTTACAAATTCCCCTTTTTATTCATGTTTTGGGGTGTATTACCTGTCGCTTTAATTATTTCGCTTATTCAAACTCGTGCTATTACCATTATATGATCTAAACTTATAATGTAAATATTGTTCGTTGTAATGTGTGTTTACATTTAGTCAAGTTGCGCGCAAATCAATTCATTAGGCCCATCAGTTCCCCGTTGGAGACGGGTTGAACATCGCGTGCCTCAAAATCATTCATTAGGCCCATCAGTTCCTCGTGGGAGACGAGTTGAACATCGCGTGCCTCAAAATCATTCATTTGGTGTGTGCGTGTGTATTAATTAATATTATGTGTTTTGTGATTAAACTTACATTTACGTTTATTCATATTTGGTTATGCACAATTTTATTCAAATAACCAACATAACTAATCATTTCAAATGTTTAAATAAGATTCACTCGCCAACTTTTTGTTGACCTAAAACCCTATTTTTACACATGATACAGGTGAACAGGTTGAAGTAAGGGACACATAGGAAATTGCCTTAGAAGAAAAATAATGAAGTTATGAAAAATGTATTTGAACATGTTGTATTTGTATGCTTATTGTAATGTTCTTTAAAAAGAAATAATAAATATGAAACCTTATAGTAAATGTCATGAGCTTTGATGAAAACCCAATCATGCCCCGATCACCATTTCCGCTGCGGGTCGGGGTGTGACAGATTGGTATCAGAGCTTTTGACTATAGGGATATAGGATAGGTTATTAGACCCTTAGAGCCTATACTATAGTTGATTAGATTTTAATTGTTTATGTGGTTACATGCAAACTCATGATGTTTATTTGTTTCGTATTTATTACATACACAAATGCATGCAAACACTTCTACTATCATATTGTGTGATATTTAATAAGTTATACTTATTGTCAAACATAACATGCTTACATATACATTCATCACGTATATTTCAATGTTCACATATTCAAGTCATCCTCATATTCCTTTATTCAAGATTTTGTCGCATTTTTCGTTTTTCAATCTCATCAAAGTGAGTTCTACGACGGGCATGTAGTAACTGTAAGGGTACAAGTACCGGTAGTCGGAACGTCCTGTCTAGGTTGGCATTCGTATAAATCCAACATAACGGACCAGTTTCCCTACCTGGGGACTAATTATGAGAGTACGAAGGACCTATTAGGCCAAAGCATGCCACACCAAACGTCGTTCGAACTAACCCCACTTTGAGGTGTCACCGTGTCCACACCTGGATACACTCCGAATTTCATACGTTACATTCATATTTCTCGATTTTCTCCGGGTTTTAGTGTACGTTACCAGGCTAACACATGCGAACCATATGAAAGACCCGGTAATCATGGGGGCCCACATGATTACGAAGGTGAAGTATGGCGGCATGCAAGGCCCAATTACGAGCAAAGCCCAAGACATCCCATGGATGTAGTAAATTTATTATTATTCATTTATTTTATGAATGTTCATTCCTAAATACGACACATGACTCCTAAAACGTCCAACTCATACTCTTGATACGTATTTCTTGTAGATGTCTTATCGCCTCTCTCGTAGGAAAATGAAATCAGGAAAATCCCGCGAGCGCATAGCTGCCCAAATCGCTCAACAAATGGCTGTCGTAATACCCAACATCGTAATTCAAGTACAACAGGCCCTTACCGCTAATCCCGTCAACCCAATTAACCAAGAAGATCAAAACATTGTCAACCCTCTCCCGAAAGCCACTAAATGCACCTTCAAGCATTTCAAATCCTGCGATCCTCCAAAATACGAAGGGACCGAAGGTGTCACCGCTCTCCTCCATTGGTTTGAGGAGATGGAAAACACTTTTCTCAATTGCGACTGTCCCGATGATCGCAAGGTGCGATATGCTACCGGTCGTTTGTTTGGAGTAGCACTTACATGGTGGAATACAGAGAAGGCCAAGCGAGGTACTGAGAATGCTATGACTTTGACTTGGGAAGAGTTGAAGGAAATCATGACAAGACGTTTCTGTCCAAGAAGCGAAATCAAGAAATTGGAAGATGAGTTCTATTCTTTGAAACAAAAAGAGGGCGACCACACCACATACAACAAGAGATTCCTTGAGTTAAATCAAATGGTCCCCAACTTGTTCACTCCCCTCTACCGTTTGATCGAGCACTACATTCGAGGTCTTCCTTTAAAAATTCAAGACCCTGTAATAAGTACCACACCTACAACTTTGGAAGCAGCAATGGAGTTAGCTACAGAGCTCACCGAAAACCGCATATGAAATAAGGACTTCAAGGAGGAGAAGAAGGATAAAGCATCAACTGAAACCTCAAACTCCACCCAAACCAAATCCCCTTCTCAACCCACTTCTAAGAGAAAACGAGATGGGCAAATTTTCGCTGTCACTCAACACAATCAACCAGCTTCACAAGCCGTACCCCTCCAAGCTATCCCAATCACTCAAGTAGCACCCAACTCAACTTACTCAAATAAGAAACCTTACATTGGACCTCACCCTCAATGCAACACCTGTTTTTATCACCATCCATCAACCTTACCTTGCCGACTATGTGCGAATTGTGGACGCTATGGTCATTTGAGCAAGGCTTGTCGCGCCTCTCAAAACCAAACCTCACCCCCTACTCAAAACATGATCCAAACATATCAACAACCCAATACCCCATGTTTCCATATGTTCGAGCTTGTTTTAATTGTGGCGACCCTACCCATTTTAGAAACACGTGCCCTCGATTGGTTAACATCATAAACGCCCAAGCTCAAGCAAACCCAGTTAACCAAGTAAATCAAGCAAACCCAGCTCCACCGCCAGCAAGAGGAAGAGCTTACAACATCAACGCCAATCCTGTTGAAGATAATAACGGCCCAAACGAACCACCCAACTAGTCTTCCTTCACCAAGAATCAAGATTCAACTCCAACCGTTTAGTTTTTATGTTTTCTTTATGTTATCTCAACTTTACGTCTCCCAGTTATAAATTGGGAATTTATGTATCCAAGAATTTTAATGCGAATTGATATTTCAGTTTTGTTTTATACTCATTGATTTAACATTCATATCATCATACATCTCGACGTATCTCAATCTCATCATTCAAAGAAGTTGGGTTGTGTCTCACTTTTACATAGACTAACCCCTTCATCATAACAAACGAGAGAGGTACTGTCATCATTCAGTCATGTATCCTTTCAGAATTGAGACTCAAGCCTTGGTTGTTGTGTTTGTTTATGTTTTAGAGTCACATAGAACTGATCATAATTTACTGATAAAGCCAATGAAAATTTGACAAGAATATGGTGGATACGCCGCTGGTACTTCCTATATATAAGTATTCTTGGCAAAGGATCAAAAGCATTACCAGGCGGTTATGAGAAGTTCCGTGTAGGTTTTAGTATCGTCATGGTTGAAGTTTTTGTTTATGATATAACCTTATCACGTATCAATTCCCTCAAAACTCTTATGCATGAAATCATGCTTAGTCAATCAACTCTGTTTATCCTTGTTCCGCATTCTTATACTTTAGGCATCAAAAAGCGATTCCTGTAGCAGGGTATTCAACCCTTACTAGGAACGTTACCGCCTCAAATAAGATTTAAACTCTCACCCTCTTCTAAGTATGTAATTGTCAAAATCACCCTCCCTTTTGAGTCAAACATACCACTACTACTTAAATTTCGGGACGAAATTTCTAAAAGTATGGGATACTGTAACATCCGTCGAAAAACGGGTTTTCCAAACCCGCTTCGTTTATTAATCGAATATCCAGTCATAATTTTTCATTTCATATTTATTGCTCAAATTAATTTTAAACAATACATAAAAAAAGCAAGAAAATTTCCAAAAGTAAACCGTAAACAAACTTCACAGAGCTATATTATATAAGAAATAGAAATTAAGAGCAGAAAGATGAAAGAGATTACATTAACTTACTTTCATCAAGGCACTGAGAGCCGACAACGTCTCCCCTCCCACCACTACATCCGATGGAATAAATTTGTTTATTTTTTTTACTTTCATTTTTTATCTTGCGTCTTAGTTTCAACCGCACCTTGCATGCTCAACAAAAACAACCACTAGGTTGTTTGAACAAATAATGTGATTACTAGTATCCTAACCAACCACATCAGTACATCTACACAACATACTAAAAATTAGCTTCACATAACCAACATTAATATTAAAGACCAAGTTAAAGCCATACTGGGTACAATATTCGGACCGATAAGTGTTCTTGCCACCAAAAGAAGAAGATGAAGCTCCAAAGGCTGGTCTTGATGAGGCACCAAAAGTAGGCATTGAGCTCCCAAAAGCAGGAGCTGATGAGGCACCAAAAACTGGTGAGGAAGCTGGGGTACCAAACACACCGGTAGACATGCCACCAAAAATTGAGCTCCCTGTTTGTGAACCAAAGGGAGACGTACTACCAAATGGTTTTGCAGCAAACGGATTGTTATTTGGACTATTGTTCTGCCCAAAAACTGATGGGGACCCAAATGGGCTATTAGATGACTGCCCAAACGCTGTTTAAAAATACCAGAAACTGTAAAATTCACTAAGTTGCTGATCATAAATAAAAAATATTCATAGTGACAAGTTACAAGAATCAGGCAAGCACTATCCAGCACCACAAAGCGTAAATTAATAAAGACTTAATAAGCATGATGCAACATGATATGCGTGTAAGTATGTATCAAATGTTCACATTCAAAAAAGATGATTTAACATTTAGTAGTATCATAATTGCATGGACCACTATCTCACTTAAGAAGAAGTCTCAAATTTTGCTTCAGATACACTCCTAAACATTACTCTATGCAAGCATATACAATATAAAATATATAGATGATAGATATTAGCCAACATATGTTTGACCAGAAGTACTTCAACAGTTACATAAGCACATACTATTTTTGGGGCAAAAGGATTCATTATGCCACTCACCTCATTCTCTATACTTTGGACACAGAAGTGAGGGTGTGTTTGAGTGGCATGTAGTCAATTCAGAGCATGTGGGACTTGAAGCTCCGCTCATAAAAAATAAAATAAAAAGACTTGGGCCTTTGCTTACCAAAAGCTCAAACCATCACTTGATTCATATAGGCACCATTCGTATAGACACTTAAAGAATATGGGCTTGCATGACTATATAATCAGATCAACTTTGTCATTTTCTTTTGCCAAAGGGAAGTTTGCATGGAGTTCTAAGTAAGTGAGTGTCAATACAAAGCATAATAAAAAAACGTTCATATCTAATTTCGATCTTAGTTTTCATTTTTAAATTTTTTGACAGATATCCATTATTACATCCCCATATTCAGGTCAATACGTTGGTGAAGCAGTCAAAAAAACATCTCACAAAAATCATGAGACACTCCCAAAGCATCTGATACAGAAAATAAACAGAGGGTAGAAATACTCAAATAGCCTCTTAAAGACATTAGCTAGTAAACGGATGCAGGTCACATTTGAGATAATATAATAAAACACTAATGGCAAACACTTCATTTTCTATTTCAATGCTTCAAGTGACATGACATTCAAAACTTAACTTCATAATGAATTCATGGAATTACAATCTTACATTATCAAAATTAACCATTTAGCATAAACATTAAGTAAACATAAAGTCACATAACATCCTCAACACTACAAAAAGCACGATATTCATTCAAAAAAATAACATAAACAAACTTACAGTTGCTAGAACCAAACATTGTTCCTCTCTATTCCTTCACAGCACACGTCCAATAACAGTTGCCAGATCCCAAATTCAGCAGAAACATTGTAAAAACATAAGTGTGCTTACATATTGTCTATTTTTTTAAAACAAGTAATAAATTTGTTTAAATTACATAAAAAATATTAGGTTATTATAACCATTAAAATACCCGTTCAATAAAAATCGATCAACTATCAAAATTTCCAAAAGTAAACTAATACAAAATCATACCACATTCCAAGCTTAATTAGGGCAATTACTGCGAACGATGGAGAAGGATCGGAACTCATCATCTCATCACCCGTTAACTTGATTCTTAAAAGCTTGAAGCGATTGACGAAAAGAATCCACCACTGCTACAGACAAATAAACAGTGCCTGACGGACCTGAGCTGAGTCCCATCGCCCCATTCCACTATATAGCGCCATGAGTCACGATTGTACTGAACCATCTTTCGCCGACATGCTCTTAATCGACACTAATCACCGTCGAAGGGACTTTGATTTCATATGACGAAATCAACATTGCTTTCTCACCCTACTTGAGTAATTGAAGGCGTGTTTTGATGGTAAAGCGAGAACGAATGAAGTGGCTGCCCAAGGGACCTGAATGAAGGAGGATCTAGGGTTTTCAAACGAGCATTTATATGGATCCGGTAGGACGGTTCAAACAACCCAGATTGTAACCATGATCAGAACCTTTTATAAAGTGGGTAATCCAAAAAATATTTTAACATACTACCTACAAAACAAAAAATATTTAAACATACCTACCTACTATACATAACACGTGAAATTATGTAAGTGCTATTTATTTATACACAATATACAAAAAAATAACAGCCTAATAACTAATAAATTATATATATATATATTTTGTTATTGTTATTTATTATTAACAAATAAAATAAACAGTATATGGGAAAAAGGAACAAAAAAAACTATTAGTCTTATGGCTTTTAGGATTGCTAACAACTTTGTTTTATCACGTTTTTAGTCATAGTTAGTTAATTATTAATTAATTAATATGAACGCTGCCAATCACTTTTTTCCATCTACAAGTTCAACAATCATGCCACCTCTCTTAACTTTACGTTTTGGTTGGTTTTAAACAAAGAATGTTTTTTTTGTTTAAAACACAAATAACAAAATATCTATGTTATAATATCACTAATACACCCGTTCACCGGACGGATATAGAACTAGGTAACAGAAAAACCCACATGTACAAATGCAAACCCTAAATTATAAGCTACATAGAAGAAACCAAGTCCCATTAAAACTAATTCTTGTGATTATTTCTCCAAACTAGAATTTTGTAATGGACGGTATTGATGGAGATCATCCAATGTCTAGTGGTTCTGAGATAGTCTCACCAACACCTTCTCACGTTACAACTTCATATGCTCGTGGAGAAGCCAATACAAGTAGGCGTTGTAGGGATCGTCCTAGATTACGTGGACGACCTCCCAATCCGACCCCTGTGGTTACAGCTACAAAACAACGTCGCTACGGTGAGCTTTACTTCTGACCTTCATTTTATAGTAATTGGGGTTTGCATGATACTAACGAACATGTAAACCTTTTACATCGAAATCCTCTCAAGTTACTTTTGTTTCATGTGTAGATGATAGTACCAACAGAAATGTGGTATATTATTTTAGTACCAAAAATGCACTTGTACAATCTTCATTAACTTCTACGGTTTTTGCAGCCATCTACACGAATACGTCCTCTTCAACACAATGTGACTTCCCGATCATACGACCATCAAGATGAGAATAGACCCCGTACGTATCATGTCATTGCACACCATATTTTATATATGAAACGTAACATGAGATTGAGATTGTTTACTTACTCTTGACTCTTTTATAGGACAAATTCGATCGTACTAGGATTGCGGCAATGCAGACCATATATGTGTGCATTGTGGAGCTATGGTTTGGTATGAGGAACGAACTATTAAATCTCTATCTCCACCAATTCCATGTTTTTTGTTGTGTTGTGGAGAAGGAATGTCAAACTACCACTCATGCGACATCCTCCTGAACCTTTGAGGTAGCCTTCTTGATTATAATGGTGAACCACGGTCTAGGGTGTTTAGAGAATATCAAGCTTCTAAATTCGATTTTTTCATTTACCTCGACTGGTGGGAAAATATCTATGGAATTAAATGATGGACGTGGGCCATATACCTATCGCTTAAATGGACACAACCACCATAGGATTGGGACTTTGTTACCTACACATCCCGATTCTCGTCCTAGATTCGCACAATTGTATATTTATGACACTGAAAATGAGATTGACAATCGTTTTTTTTGCTTTACAAATTGTATTTCGGCAAATTCTGACCAAGCGGTACCTCGTACCTTATTTAGCGACCTATTGAAGATGCTTGATGAGAGTAATGCATTAGTACAAGCGTTTAGGATGGCGAGTGAAAGGTTTAATGATGCATCAATGCAACCTCTAAGACTTCGTCTGATTAGCACCACGAAACAGAGGACAAAGACAATATCTTGCCTACTGCTTGCGAAGTAGCTGCATTGATCCCAGGTGATGAAAATCCTACAGACTCATGTGATATTATTGTCGAAGAACGTGAAGGCTGCACTGCAAAGCGTATATCCGAACTGCACCCAAGTTTTATGCCACTGCAGTATCCTTTGCTATTTCCATATGGAGAAGATGGGTTCCATCTCAATATTCCTCTAAGCAATACAATGGAGACAAGTAGGCGAAAAACTGTTTCGTCAAGAGAATTCTACGGTTACCATTTACATGTTAGGAGGTATGAGGCTAAGACATTACACAAAGGTGGTTGTTTGTTTCTGACATATGTAGTGGATGCTTATGCTCAAGTTCTTGAAAATGATTTAAATTGGTATAGAAGAAACCAAAATACCATCCGTTCGGATTTGTATAGCGGTATATGTGATCGTGTTGCTGAAGGTGAATCAACTTGCGAGTCAATTGGGCGACGTGTTATCCTACCAGCGACATTCACTAGTGGGCCTAGATACATGATCCAACAATATCAAGATGCTATGGCAGTTTGTCGTTGGGCCGGGGCTCCAGATCTATTCTCACCATGACATGCAATCCAAAATGGCCAGAAATTACGCGACACATTAATGCAACAACACCTGGCATGTTACCATCCGATCGACCTGACATTATTTCAAGTGTTTTTAAAACAAAACTCGATGAACTTATTAGGGACATAAAGAAAAGGAATATTTTCGGTCGAGCAAAAGCAGGTTCGTTACTGCCATTTGAATTTTATATATGTCAAATTTAGTCAATATTCCTTTCCTAATGTAAGATTTTTGTGTGTGTGTTTTCTTGTAGTTATATACCAAATTGAGTTTCAGAAATGAGGACTTCCGCATTGTCACATTTTGCTTTTCCTACAACCTGAAGATAAGATTAGTACAGTACAACATATTGATAAATACATTTCTGCTGAGCTTCCCTCGGAATCGGATGACCCAGTGGCCTTTGATGTTGTTCACAAACAAATGATGCACGGACCATGTGTGCGCTTAATCCTTCCAGTTCTTGTATGCATAATGGTATATGTGATAAAGGGTACCCAAAGAATTATTGTGACCAAACATTCATCAGAAATGATGGATGGCCATGTTATAAAAGGCCTAACAATTCAAGAGTGGTTAAAGTTAGATCTCAAGATATTAAGCTTGATAATCGGTTTGTGGTCCCTTATAACCGTGACCTGTTGGTAAGATGTATCACGACCTACGATACACCTACCGGTGGCCTTGCATGAAAAAGGATATCGCTGTTTTTGTTTCCAAGTGCCTTACATGTTCCAAAGTGAAAGCTGAACATCAAAGACCTTCGGGACTCCTAGTCCAACCTGAAATACCTGCATGGAAGTGGGAAAACATAACCATGGACTTCATTACCGGGTTACCTCGCACCTCCAGTGGGTATGACACCATAAGGGTAATAATCGATCATCTCACAAAATCATCTCACTTCATTCCGATTCGCGAGGACTTCAAGAACGAGAAGTTAGCTCGTATCTACATCAACGAGATCGTAAGCCATCATGGTGTACCGTTAAGCATCATTTCAGATCGTGATGGTCGTTTCACTTCACGAACATGGCGAGCCGTACAAACCGCTTTGGGTACACGGTTAGATCTCAGGACCGCCTTTCACCCTCAAACTGATGGTCAATCTGAACGCACCATCCAAACCCTTGAAGACATGCTTCGAGCATGTGTCATAGACTTCAAAGGGAACTGGGACGCTCATCTACCGTTTGTCGAGTTTTCGTACAACAATAGCTATCATTCAAGTATCGGCATGGCTCCTTTCGAGGCTTTATACGGTCGTAAATGCCGATCTCCAGTATGTTGGCACGAAATTGGTGAAGCGCAAATCACAGGACTTGAATTGATTCAAGAAACAACCGACAAAATCATTCAAATACGAAACAATCTTCTAGCGGCTCAAAGTCGTCAAAAGAGTTATGCTGACAAACGACAAAAGCCCTTGGAGTTTGACATTGGCGATCAAGTACTTTTAAAAGTATCACCGTGGAAGGGAGTGGTTCGTTTTGGCCAGAAGGGCAAGCTAGCACCACGCTACGTAGGACCTTTCAAGATACTCGAAAGAGTAGGTCCTGTAGCATACAAGCTTGACCTACCAGAAGA
Source organism: Scalesia atractyloides (assembly GCA_947069175.1). Lineage (NCBI taxonomy): Eukaryota > Viridiplantae > Streptophyta > Magnoliopsida > Asterales > Asteraceae > Scalesia > Scalesia atractyloides. The sequence goes on along the minus strand of CAMTDV010000002.1, from coordinate 82,481,548 downwards.
TCTTAACAGAATTCATCCCACATTCCACGTATCAAACTTGAAAAAGTGCCTCGCCGACGAAAACCTCCATATTCCTCTAGAAGACATTCAAGTCGATTAATCGATGCACTTCGTTGAAAGACCAGTGGAAATCATGGATTTCGGTGAGAAGCGTTTAAGGCGAAGTCGTATTCCAATGTCAGGGTGCCTTGGGAGTCAAAACGAGGACCCGAGTTTACTTGGGAACGTGAAGACTCAATGTGTGAAAAGTACCCGCATCTCTTTCCAGTTATAACCACTACTTAAATTTCGGGACGAAATTTCTAAAAGTAGGGGATACTGTAACATTCGTGTAAAACGGTCTTCGAAAACCAGCCCCATTTTATCAATCAAAGAATATTCGTTTACGTCGTTTAGTTTATTACTTACAATATTGTTTATATATATAATGATGAAATAAAATTTATGATGAAAGTTTAAAGAAATAATATAATATAATCCTTTAGTTGTAAAATAAATCAACTAACTAATAATAATTTATATAATAAATTCAAAGATAATAAAAACACTAAAGGAAAAAAAAGGTTTTTAAAATAAAAGGAAGGAACCGGGATCGAACCCGGGTTACCCCAGTTACACACACGCAACAAACACCGCCACACTACACACACTAGATGTGCTTATGTTAGAAACTTAAAACCTTTATTTAGAAACTGAGTAAGAACCTGCAAACCGAATCCATCATCACGCGCCTTTCCTTCTTCTTTTGAATCTTTCCATACGTATTTTTGGTAAAAGGAAATTTATCCGGCTGGCTCAGCCGGCATCACGCTGAAGTGGTGTGCCATGAAAAATTCATTCGTATTCCTCTCGCCGACGGTCAAACACTACGTATCTTTGGGGAAACTCCTTCGAAAGGACTCAAATTGATGTCCTGCCTTCAAGCCCGAAGTTATATTCGCAAGAACTACGTCGCATTTCTAGCTCACGTCGTCAAGAAGGGAGGCAAGGAGAGGAAGCTCGAAGATATTCCAATTGTGAAAGAATTCTCGCAAGTTTTTCCCGACGACGTTTCAGGACTTCCTCCTGTGAGAGAAGTCGAATTTCGAATCGATCTTGTGCCTGGCGCTACACCGGTCGCAAAATCTCCCTATAGGTTAGCCCCATCCGAGATGCAAGAGTTGGCCAGTCAACTGCAAGAGTTGACTGACAAAGGATTCATACGTCCTAGCTCATCGCCTTGGGGTGCACCTGTTCTTTTTGTGAAGAAGAAAGATGGAACGTTTCGCATGTGCATTGAATATAAAGAACTCAACAAGTTGACGGTTAAGAATCGCTATCCACTGCCTCGTATTGATGACCTTCTAGACCAACTTCAAGGCGCCACCTGTTTTTCCAAAATCGACCTTCGTTCTGGTTATCATCAGCTTAGAGTGCGCGAAGAAGATATACCAAAAACTGCCTTCCGAACTCGTTATGGTCATTACGAGTTCATGGTTATGCCCTTCGGTTTAACCAACGCCTCCGCTGTCTTCATGGATTTAATGAACAGGGTATGCAAACCCTATCTCGACCGTTTCGTAATAGACTTCATCGACGACATTCTTATCTACTCCAAGTCAAAATCCGATAATGAGCGACACCTTCGACTCATTCTTACACTCTTAAGGACTGAAAGGCTTTACGCTAAGTTCTCAAAATGCGAATTCTGGTTAGGAGAAGTACAATTCCTTGGTCATGTCGTCAATGACAAAAGGTATTCATGTCGATCCTTCGAAAATCAAGGCAGTACAGGAATGGCAAGCGCCACGTACCCCTACTGAAGTTAGGTCATTTCTTGGCTTGGCTGGTTACTACCGACGCTTCATTGCCAATTTTTCCCGTATCACCGTTCCGCTCACGGCCTTGACTCACAAAGGAAAACCCTTCATTTGGGGACGTAAGCAAGAGGAGGCCTTCCAAACTTTAAAGCAAAGGCTTTGTGACGCACCTATCCTTACACAGCCTGAGGGTTGCGATGACTTTGTGGTTTATTGCGACGCATCAGGGCAAGGACTAGGCTGTGTATTGATGCAAAGAGGAAAAGTGATAGCCTATGCCTCTAGGCAACTCAAAGTTCATGAGAAGAATTACAGCACCCACGACCTGGAACTTGGAGCCGTCGTGTTCGCTCTCAAGATATGGAGACATTACCTGTCACACCCCGACCCGCAGCGGAATAAGAGTCGGGGCATAATTGGGTTATCACCAAAGCTCATGATGTTTACTAAAATGTTTCATATTTATTAAATTCAAATTACAACTTCAATATTCCAAACAAGTTCATACAATTACAAGGAAAAAGTAACTAAGTAAACAATCCAAAGCCTAAACTGATTTATTCTTCTAGGCCGTCCTATATGTTTCTTGCTGCAACTGGATCACCTGTATCATGTGTAAAAATGGGGGATTTTGGGTCAACAAAAGTTGGCGAGTGAAACTTGTTAAAAACATTTGATATTGATTTCTTATTGTATTTAATATGGAAAAATTGTGCAATAATCATATGTGAGCAAACGTATATAATCAAACAATAACAAACCACCTTGAATGAGTATATGACATGAATGATAATGTATATGTTGGCAACGTCACGTTCCGCTCATAGGTAATGGGGAACGGACGGCCTATGATGATGTATGTGCGATCAAGGCTCAATCAAACGGAGCCGATCGTATGTTGGCAACGCCATGTTCCGCTCATAGGTAACGGGGAACGGTTCCGCTCATAGGTAATGGGGAACAGACGAGCCTATGATGATGTATGTACTGAAAATGATAAATTTAATCTAAACATTAACCACACAAACAATTGATACATATTGGATACACATTTGATCATGGCTATGATGGATGTACAAGTGTTTAAATGTAATAAATAATAAGCGACACATGATACACCCCAAAATGTGATTAAAATGGGGAATTTGTAGAGATTCACTCACATTGGGTGCGTTTGTTTGATGATGTTGAATGCGCACGAGTTTAGAGAGTTGATCAACGAGGAATAACTAACCTAAATAATAACGAAAAGGTACGGTAAATAAGTGGATTTTATTAACAATTTTAATAGGGTTTTTAGATTTATTTTTGTGAGTTTAAGGTCATTTTCTAACTTTAAAAATATTATTTTTAAGTATTTTTAATTGATTTTTAAATTAAATAAATAAATAAAAATATAAAAAAAATGTTGACTTTTTGGGTTGACCGTTGACCGGTCGGACAGTGGCTTATGTGTGCGCTGGGTGAGGCTCGAACCCGAGACCTCTCGTACGCGTGCACGCAGCTCTACCAACTGAGCTACGTGTCTAACCTGAAATATTCTATGTTTTAATTATATATATATACTAATTAAATGATTAATTTATTTGGTTTTATATTAAAAGAATTTAAATGGTTGAACCGGTTGCAGGGAAACCGGATCGAACTCGTGTCCTCTGGTTTGTAAGCGCACAGCCCAACCAGTTGGGCTGTGTGTCTTATCTGTTAAACTTACAGTTTATATTAATCTTAAAAACATCCTGGGACCTACTCTGATTCAGTTAAAAAAAAATTTGGTTTTAATTCAGAAAGCCGGTGCGTTTGTAAGATTCGAACTCGTGACGTGCGCTATGTTTTTGCACACAGTCCACCGCTGGACTGTGTATCTAACCCGGTTTTATATCTTGTTTTAATTAAACTTATACCTATTGTTCGACTTCATCTTCTTCGTTCAAAGACACAGACAACCGATATTCGACAGTTCTTGTTTAATTCATTCGTCGGACATATAAGTGATTGAAATGTAATGGATAAAGAAGGTTTTGGAAATGAATGTACCGGAAAAGATGTTTTTCTCAGAACTCCGGCAAAAGTCGTCGGCTTCGTTTTATGAATTCCGTCTGAGCGGATCAATTAACAGTTTTGATCAACTAATTGTGAAACTGAGTTACTAAACAAAGATTATCAAAGGGTTTAGATGTTTGTACCGTTTCACAGCGTGTTTTCGGAAATGTCCTGAGATTTTCCGGCGAGCGTGGAATATCCGGTAACGTCGTCTGGGACCGATTCTGGTTGAAGGATTTAAGTTAGTGAAAGTCTAACAACGGATTGAAAATGAAAGAATCGAGAATTTTACCGATTTGATGTATGTCCCGGTTTTCCGGCGAAAGTCCGGCGATAGCAAATAACGATTCCGACGAACAGAAGTTAGAGTGAAAATGAAATTGAAGGTGCTGCGAATGTCTCTGAGTTATGAGGCGATGATAATATCAGTGTAAATTGGAAGTAAATGATTTCGGTTTTCAACTCACAAAAATCATATGAATCGAGGCAATTGAAGACTGAATTGATTAGAACATGGGTTGTAATGGATTTATCGGTTATTCAGTAACTCGCGATCACTCAAAAGTCTGGATAGTTGAAAGCCGATTATCGGTTTCAGTTTTGGCGCAAACAGATGAGTTCACGGGTAGAAGTTAAGTTTTATTTGTTTCATTGATTACACAAAAGAACCAAATGGCGGAGTGGTTAAGTGTTTGTGTGTTAAATGAGCCGGCTGACCCGGGTTCGAAACCCGGCAGCGGCATTTATTTTTTTCTTCAACCGTTTTTTATTGTTTGTTAACTATAGCTTATAAATTCTAATATATTTATTAATTATGTATTGTTTAAAATTAAAAAGAGCGTTAAATAAACAACGAAAAATGTAACTGACTATTCGATTAATAAACGAAGCGGGTTTTGAAAACCCGTTTTTCGACGGATGTTACAGTATCCCCTACTTTTAGAAATTTCGTCCCGAAATTTAAGTAGTAGTGGTAACAGGAAAAAGATGCGGGTATTTTTCGCGCATTGAGTCTTCACGTTCCCAAGTAAACTCAGGTCCTCGTTTCGACTCCCAGCGTACCCTAACAATTGGAATACGAATCCGTCTTAAACGTTTTTCTCCGAAGTCCATGATCTCTACTGGTCTTTCAATGAAGTGCATAGATTCATCGATCTGAATATCTTCTAGGGGAATATGGAGGTTTTCATCGGCGAGGCACTTCTTCAAGTTTGATACGTGGAATGTGGGGTGAATTCTGTTGAGTTCTTCTGGTAGGTCAAGCTTGTATGCTACAGGTCCTACTCTTTCGAGTATCTTGAAAGGTCCTACGTTGCGCGGTGCTAGCTTGCCCTTCTGACCAAAACGAACTACTCCCTTCCACGGTGATACTTTTAAAAGTACATGATCACCAATGTTAAACTCCAAGGGCTTTCGTCGTTTGTCTGCATAACTCTTTTGACGACTTTGTGCCGCTAGAAGATTGTTTCGAATTTGATGGATCTTGTCTGTTGTTTCTTGAATCAATTCTGGACCGGTGATTTGAGCTTCCTCAATTTCATGCCAACATATTGGTGATCGGCACTTACGACCATACAAAGCTTCGAAAGGTGCCATGCCGATACTTGAATGATAGCTGTTGTTGTACAAAAATTCAACTAATGGTAGATGAGTGTCCCAATTCCATTTGAAGTCTATAACACATGCTCGAAGCATATCTTCAAGAGTTTGGATGGTGCGTTCAGATTGTCCATCAGTTTGAGGATGATAAGCGGTACTGAGGTCTAATCGTGTACCCAAAGCGGCTTGTACGGCTTGCCATGTTCGTGAAGTGAAACGACCATCGCGGTCAGAAATAATGCTTAAAGGTACACCATGACGGCTTACGATCTCGCTGATGTAGATACGAGCTAACTTCTCGTTCTTGAAGTCCTCGCGAATCGGAATGAAGTGAGCTGATTTTGTAAGACGATCAATGATTACCCATATAGTGTCATACCCACTGGAGGTGCGAGGTAACCCGGTAATGAAGTCCATGGTTATGTTTTCCCACTTCCATACAGGTATTTCAGGTTGGACTAGAAGTCCTGAGGGTCTTTGATGTTCAGCTTTTACTTTGGAACATGTAAGGCACTTGGAAACGAAAACAGCGATATCCTTCTTCATGCCAGGCCACCAGTAGGTGTATCGAAGGTCTTGATACATCTTGTCGGCTCCTGGGTGTACAGAATACCGTGTTTTGTGCGCCTCATTCATAAGGAAATCACGAAGGTTATTGTGATCGGGAATCCATATGCGATCTAGATAGTACAGAATACCGTCGGATTTGGTTTCGATTTTAAGTTCTGCTCCACAAGACAGCTCATTGCGTACGTCGTTTTCTGTTACAGAAACATGTTGGGCTTCTCGGATTTGATCTTTGATGTCGGTTATGATTTGCGAACATAGAAGACGAATGGAGTTCGTATAACCCTTTCGACTGAGCGCATCGGCCACCACGTTTGCCTTGCCAGGATGATACCGAATTTCACAGTCGTAGTCATTAAGAAGTTCGACCCATCTCCGTTGCCTCATGTTTAACTCCTTTTGGTTGAAGAAATGTTGGAGGCTCTTGTGGTCAGTGTATATTTCACACTTAGTACCGTAGAGGTAATGTCTCCATATCTTAAGAGCGAATACAACGGCTCCAAGTTCCAGGTCGTGGGTGGTGTAGTTCTTCTCATGAATTTGAGTTGTCCTGAAGCATAAGCTATCACTTTTCCTCTTGCATCAGTACACAGCCTAGTCCCTGCCCTGACACGTCGCAATAAACCACGAAGTCATCACAACCCTCAGGAAGTGTGAGGATAGGTGCGTCACAGAGTTTTTGCTTTAGAGTTTGGAAGGCTTCTTCTTGTTTGGGTCCCCATATGAAAGACGTTCCTTTATGAGTCAAAGCCGTGAGTGGTACAGCAATACGGGAGAAATTTGTAATGAAACGGCGATAATAACCAGCCAAACCAAGAAATGATCTTACTTCGGTAGGTGTACGAGGCGCTTGCCATTCTTGTACTGCCTTGATTTTTGAGGGATCAACATGAATTCCCTTGTCATTGACGACGTGTCCAAGGAATTGTACTTCACTTAACCAGAATTCACATTTCGAGAACTTAGCGTACAACTTTTCTGTCCTTAAGAGTGTAAGGATGAGTCGAAGGTGTCGTTAATGATCAGACTTAGACTTTGAGTAGATGAGGATGTCGTCGATGAAGACTATGACAAAACGATCGAGATAGGGTTTGCAGACTCTATTCATTAAATCCATAAATACTGCTGGAGCGTTGGTTAAACCAAATGGAATGACCATGAATTCGTAATGACCATAACGAGTTCGGAAGGCGGTCTTTGGGACGTCTTCTTCATGTACTCTGAGTTGATGATAACCAGAACGTAGGTCGATTTTTGAAAAACAGGTGGCGCCCTGAAGTTGATCTAGAAGGTCATCGATGCGAGGTAATGGGTAGCGGTTCTTGACCGTTAACTTGTTGAGTTCTCTGTAGTCGATACACATGCAAAACGTTCCATCTTTCTTCTTCACAAAAAGGACAGGTGCACCCCAAGGCGATGAGCTAGGACGTATGAATCCTTTGTCAGTCAGCTCTTGCAGTTGACAGGCCAGCTCTTGCATTTCGGATGGGGCTAACCTAAAGGAGATTTTGCAACTGGTGTAGCTCCAGGTATAAGATCAATGCGGAATTCGACTTCTCTCACGGGAGGAAGTCCTGAAATGTCGTCAGGAAAAACTTGCGGAAAATCTTTTACTACTGGGATGTCTTCAAGTTTCTTCTCCTTGGTTCCCTTTTTGACGACATGAGTTAGGAATGCGACATAATTCTTGCGGAGATATTTTCGGGCTTGAAGACAGGACATTAATTTGAGTCCTTTCGAAGGGGTTTCTCCAAAGATTCGTAGAGTCTGGCCATTTGTAAGAGGAATGCGAATAAACTTTTCGCGGCATACAACTTCAGCATGATGTTGGCTGAGCCAATCCATACCAATTATAATGTCGAAACTTCCCAACTTCATAGGAATGAGGTCAACTGGAAAATCGTGATCGTTTAGGGTGAGAGTACAATTGCGTATAATAGAGTTTAATGAGACCGGTTTTACGTCAGCAACTTCTACCGTTATGGATTCCATGAGTTTATCACGAGTTTGGTTGAGGATGGGTTCAAATTCTAAGGACACAAAACTCTTATCCGCGCCAGTATCAAATAACATGGATGCATAACTACCATTGATGAGAAACGTACCGTTAACCACATTGTTGTCAGCCCTAGCTTGATTAGCGTTGATGCTGAAAGCTCTTCCTCTTGCAGGTGGAGGAGCTTGGTTAGCCTGGTTTACTGGATTAGCTTGAGCTTGGGAATAGATGATGTTCACCAAGCGTGGACAGGTGTTCCTGAAGTGGTTCGGGTCTCCAGAGTTGTAACAAGCCCGCATAGGTTGCACCATGGGATAGTTGGGTTGGTAGCAGGATTGGGCTACATGTTGGGCAGGTGGTAGGAGTAAAGGTTGTTGGGCTTGACCCACTATCTGATGGTGGGTTTGGATTGAGGGTTGATTGCGGTTCGTTCGCTGAAGTGCGCGACAGGTTTGGATGGTGTGACCTGCGCGGCCACAGCCGGTGCAATGTTGGCAGGGATGATCAGGAAAGTGATGGTATTGGCAACGGTTGCATTTTGGGTATGGGCCGGAGTATGGCTTTTTATATGGTGCAGTTGAGGGGGCAACTTGGGTGATGGGTGCAGCAGGGATAGGGAAGTTTGTTTGTGTGACAGCAAAGTTTCTGCCATTTCGTTTCCTCTTACTAGAAAACTTTGAGGAGGAGGTGGAATGGTTTGAAGTTTGGCCCTCAATGGGGGCTTTCTTTTTCTCGTCCTTAAATTTGCCGTTACGGATGCGATTCTCGGTAAGCTCGGTAGCTAGTTCCATAGCGGCTTCCAGTGTTGCAGGCGAAGTGCTTAGTACCGAGTCTTGAATTTTTGAGGGGAGGCCTCGAATATAGTGTTCAACTAAGCGGTACACTGGGGTGAACAAGTTGGGGATCATTTGGTTCAACTCTAAAAACCTTTTGTTGTAGGAAGTATGATCTCCCTCCTTTTGCTTTAACGAGTGAAATTCATCCTCTAACTTTTTGATCTCGCTTCTTGGACAGAAGCGTCTCGTCATGATTTCCCTTAACTCCTCCCATGTTAAGGCCATTGCATCTTCGATTCCTCTCTTACCTTTTTCTGTATTCCACCAGGTAAGAGCTACTCCAAATAGTCTCCCGGTTGCGTAACGTACCTTGCGATCCTCGGGACAATCGCAATTGAGGAAGGTGTTTTCCATTTCCTCAAACCAGTGGAGGAGAGCAGTGACACCTTCGGTCCCTTCATATTTCGGGGGACCGCAAGACTTGAAGTGTTTGTAAGAGCACTTTTTGGAGGGAGGGTTGTCGACGTTCTGGTCTTCTTGATTGGGAGGGTTGAGGGGATTTGCGGCGAGAGCTTGTTGGACTTGAATTACGATGTCAGGAAGCACCGCGGCCATTTGTTTTGCGATTTGGGTGGCCAAGCGTTCGTTTGACCTTCCTGACCTTCTACCCCCACGTTGTTGCCTAGCCGACATCTACAGGAACATACATAAGAAGATGGTGAGTTTAGGAGTCTTTTTAGGTGTCATGTGTCGTCAAATGAAATAAAAATAACATAATTATCAATAATCCAACTACATCCATAGGATGTCTTGGGTTTGCTCATGTTTGGGCCTCCAATGTCCCCCATACCATCGCCTGTATAGTCATGTGGGCCCCATGACTATTGGCTTAGTAGGATTCACATTGGTGTTGGCGGTTTAACACTCGCATCACCCGAATGAAAACCATGAAATATGTTTGCGAGATGTATGGTAGGAGGGTGTCCAGGTGTAGACACAATGACAACTCAAAGTGGGGTTAGCTCACACGACGTTTGGTATAGCATGCTTTGGCCTAATAGGTCCTTCGTACTCTCATCGTTAGTCCCCAGGTAGGCAAACTGGTCCTTTATTTTGGATTTATACGAATGCCAAGCCTAGACAGGACGTTCCGACTACCGGTACTTGTACCCTTCCAGTTACTACATGCCCGTCATGAGAACTCACTTTGATGTGATTTGAAAAAAAAATACAAAAATCGTTGCAAAAATCATGGAAATTGTGTGGTGTGTGCTCTCATGGATATGATATGTTATGAGGATATGATTCATGATGAGCATTGTATAGTAATACGTACTTATGAACATGCTTGCATAACATTGAATGTAACAATAAACATAAAGCATATAAACATCATGAATTTTGTATGTAACACATAAAAAATTTTAAAATTCTAATCAACTATAGTATAGGCTCTAAGGGTCTAATAACCTATTCTATATCCCTATAGTCATGGCTCTGATACCAATCTGTCACACCCCGACCCGCAGCGGAATAAGAGTCGGGGCATAATTGGGCTATCACCAAAGCTCATGATGTTTACTAAAATGTTTCATATTTATTAAATTCAAATTACAACTTCAATATTCCAAACAAGTTCATACAATTACAAGGAAAAAGTAACTAAGTAAACAATCCAAAGCCTAAACTGATTTATTCTTCTAGGCCGTCCTATATGTTTCTTGCTGCAACTGGATCACCTGTATCATGTGTAAAAATGGGGGATTTTGGGTCAACAAAAGTTGGCGAGTGAAACTTGTTAAAAACATTTGATATTGATTTCTTATTGTATTTAATATGGAAAAATTGTGCAATAATCATATGTGAGCAAACGTATATAATCAAACAATAACAAACCACCTTGAATGAGTATATGACATGAATGATAATGTATATGTTGGCAACGTCACGTTCCGCTCATAGGTAATGGGGAACGGACGGCCTATGATGATGTATGTGCGATCAAGGCTCAATCAAACGGAGCCGATCGTATGTTGGCAACGCCATGTTCCACTCATAGGTAACGGGGAACGGTTCCGCTCATAGGTAATGGGGAACAGACGAGCCTATGATGATGTATGTACTGAAAATGATAAATTTAATCTAAACATTAACCACACAAACAATTGATACATATTGGATACACATTTGATCATGGATATGATGGATGCACAGGTGTTTAAATGTAATAAATAATAAGCGACACATGATACACCCCAAAATGTGATTAAAACGGGGAATTTGTAGAGATTCACTCACATTGGGTGCGTTCGTTTGATGATGTTGAATGCGCACGAGTTTAGAGAGTTGATCAACGAGGAATAACTAACCTAAATAATAACGAAAAGGTACGGTAAATAAGTGGATTTTATTAACAATTTTAATAGGGTTTTTAGATTTATTTTTGTGAGTTTAAGGTCATTTTCTAACTTTAAAAATATTATTTTTAAGTATTTTTAATTGATTTTTAAATTAAATAAATAAATAAAAATATAAAAAAAATGTTGACTTTTTGGGTTGACCGTTGACCGGACCGTTGACCGGTCGGACAGTGGCTTATGTGTGCGCTAGGTGAGGCTCGAACCCGAGACCTCCCGTACGCGTGCACGCAGCTCTACCAACTGAGCTACGTGTCTAACCCGAAATATTCTATGTTTTAATTATATATATATACTAATTAAATGATTAATTTATTTGGTTTTATATTAAAAGAATTTAAATGGTTGAATCGGTTGCAGGGAAACCAGATCGAACTCGGGTCCTCTGGTTTGTAAGCGCACAGCCCAACCAGTTGGGCTGTGTGTCTTATATGTTAAACTTACAGTTTGTATTAATCTCAAAAACATCCTGGTACCTACTCTGATTCAGTTAAAAAAAAATTGGTTTTAATTCGGAAAGCCGGTGCGTTTGTAAGATTCGAACTCGTGACGTGCGCTGTGTGTTTGCACACAGTCCACCGCTGGACTGTGTGTCTAACCCGGTTTTATATCTTGTTTTAATTAAACTTATACCTATTGTTCGACTTCATCTTCTTCGTTCAAAGACACAGACTACCGATATTCGACAGTTCTTGTTTAATTCATTCGTCGGACATATAAATGATTGAAATGTAATGGATAAAGAAGGTTTTGGAAATGAATGTACCGGAAAAGATGTTTTTCTCAGAACTCCGGCAAAAGTCGTCAGCTCTGTTTTATGAATTCCGTCTGAGCGGATCAATTAACAGTTTTGATCAACTAATTGTGAAATTGAGTTACTAAACAAAGATTATCAAAGGGTTTAGATGTTTGTACCGTTTCACAGCGTGTTTTCGGAAATGTCCAGAGATTTTCCGGCGAGCATAGAATATCCGGTAACGTCGTCTGGGACCGATTCTGGTTGAAGGATTTAAGTTAGTGAAAGTCTAACAACGGATTGAAAATGAAAGAATCGAGAATTTTACCGATTTGATGTATGTGCCGGTTTTCCGGCGAAAGTCCGTCGATAGCAAATAACGATTCCGACGAACAGAAGTTAGAGTGAAAATGAAATTGAAGGTGCTGCGAGTGTTTCTGAGTTATGAGGCGATGATAATATCAATGTAAATTGGAAGTAAATGATTTCGGTTTTCAACTCCCAAAAATCATATGAATCGAGGCAATTGAAGACTGAATTGATTAGAACGTGGGTTGTAATGGATTTATCGGTTATTCAGTAACTCGCGATCACTCAAAAGTCTGGATAGTTGAAAGCCGATTATCGGTTTCAGTTTTGGCGCAAACAGATGAGTTCACGGGTAGAAGTTAAGTTTTATTTGTTTCATTGATTACACAAAAGAACCAAATGGCGGAGTGGTTAAGTGTTTGTGTGTTAAATGAGCCGGCTGACCTGGGTTCGAAACCCGGCAGCGGCATTTATTTTTTTCTTCAACCGTTTTTTATTGTTTGTTAACTATAGTTTATAAATTCTAATATATTTATTAATTATGTATTGTTTAAAATTAAAAAGAGCGTTAAATAAACAACGAAAAATGTAACTAACTATTCGATTAATAAACGAAGCGGGTTTTGAAAACCCGTTTTTCGACGGATGTTACATTACCTCTACGGTAACAAGTGTGAAATATACACTGACCACATGAGTCTCCAACATATCTTCAACAAGAAAGAGTTGAATATGAGTCAACGAAGATGGGTCGAACTTCTCAACGATTACGACTGTGAAATTCGGTACCATCCTGGCAAGGCAAACGTGGTGGCCGATGCGCTCAGTCGAAAGGGATATGCGAACTCTATTTGTCTTCTATGTTCGCAAATCATAACCGATATCAAGGATCGAATCCGGGCAGCTCAACATATCTCTGTAACGGAAAATGATGTACGCGATGAGCTGTCATGTGGAGCTGAACTCAAAATTGAAACCAAATCCGACGGTATTCTATATTATTTAAACCGCATATGGATTCCCGATCGCGACAACCTTCATGATTTCCTCATGAATGAGGCACAAAGAACACGATACTGTGTATACCCAGGAGCCGATAAGATGTATCACGACCTACGATACACCTACTGGTGGCCTGGCATGAAAAAGGATATCGCTGTTTTTGTTTCCAAGTGCCTTACATGTTCCAAAGTGAAAGCTGAACATCAAAGACCTTCGGGACTCCTAGTCCAACCTGAAATACCTGCATGGAAGTGGGAAAACATAACCATGGACTTCATTACCGGGTTACCTCGCACCTCCAGTGGCTATGACACCATATGAGTAATAATCGATCGTCTCACAAAATCATCTCACTTCATTCCGATTCGCGAAGACTTCAAGAACGAGAAGTTAGCTCGTATCTACATCAACGAGATCGTAAGCCGTCATGGTGTACCGTTAAGCATCATTTCAGATCGTGATGGTCGTTTCACTTCACGAACATGGCGAGCCGTACAAACCGCTTTGGGTACACGGTTAGATTTCAGTACCGTCTTTCACCCTCAAACTGATGGTCAATCTGAACGCACCATCCAAACCCTTGAAGACATGCTTCGAGCATGTGTCATAGACTTCAAAGGGAACTGGGACGCTCATCTACCGTTTGTTGAGTTTTCGTACAACAATAGCTATCATTCAAGTATCGGCATGGCTCCTTTCGAGGCTTTATACGGTCGTAAATGCCGATCTCCAGTACGTTGGCACGAAATTGGTGAAGCGCAAATCACCGGACCTGAATTGATTCAAGAAACAACCGACAAAATCATTCAAATACGAAACAATCTTCTAGCGGCTCAAAGTCGTCAAAAGAGTTATGCTGACAAACGACGAAAGCCCTTGGAGTTTGACATTGGTGATCAAGTACTTTTAAAAGTATCACCGTGGAAGGGAGTGGTTCGTTTTGGCCAGAAGGGCAAGCTAGCACCACGTTACGTAGGACCTTTCAAGATACTCGAAAGAGTAGGTCCTGTAGCATACAAGCTTGACCTACCAGAAGAGCTTAACAGAATTCATCCCACATTCCACGTATCAAACTTGAAAAATTGCCTCGCCGACGAAAACCTCCATATTCCTCTAGAAGACATTCAAGTTGATGAATCGATGCACTTCGTTGAAAGACCAGTGGAAATCATGGATTTCGGTGAGAAGCGTTTAAGGCGAAGTCGTATTCCAATCATCAGGGTGCCTTGGGAGTCAAAACGAGGACCCGAGTTTACTTGGGAACGTGAAGACTCAATGCGTGAAAAGTACCCGCATCTCTTTCCAGTTACAACTACTACTTAAATTTCGGGACGAAATTTCTAAAAGTAGGGGATACTGTAACATTCGTGTAAAACGGTCTTCGAAAACCCGCCCATTTTATCAATCAAAGAATATTCGTTTACGTCGTTTAGTTTATTACTTACAATATTGTTTATATATATAATGATGAAATAAAATTTATGATGAAAGTTTAAAGAAATAATATAATATAATCCTTTAGTTTGTAAAATAAATCAACTAATTAATAATAATTTATATAATAAATTCAAAGATAATAAAAACACTAAAGGAAAAAAAAGGTTTTTAATAAAAGGAAGGAACCGGGATCGAACCCGGGTTACCCCAGTTACACACACGCAACAAACACCGCCACACTACACACACTAGATGTGCTTATGTTAGAAACTTAAAACCTTTATTTAGAAACTGAGTAAGAACCTGCAAACCGAATCCATCATCACGCGCCTTTCCTTCTTCTTTTGAATCTTTCCATACGTATTTTTGGTAAAAGGAAATTTATCCGGCTGTCTTCGCCTCAGCGATTGCCAATCACTGAAACAAGTTTCCAAGAACCGAACCGAAACACCCCTCTTGCTCACCTATAAATACTGGACCGTGATCCCACCCTCAACTCACTCAAATCACCTTGAAACTTCCTTTGTTCAGTCGAAATTTCTCCGTCGTCAGAGTTCCCTTCTCGCCGGAATTCAACTCGCACCGGAACCCAAGTCACCGTCGACTCAGTTAATCGGTAGACCCTCAACCTTTTATTTTTCGGGTTCTATGAAATTAATTTATTGAATAGAGGTTTTTCTGAAGCATCAGATTAAATAGGAACGGGTATGATTCTGGGTAAAATTCAAAGTGAAGAAGACAAAGCAAAACTCGTGTTTTATATATTTAAATTACAAGATTCAACCAGGTTAGAAACACAGTCCAGTGGTGGACTGTGTGCAAATATACCCGCATGTCACACGTTCGAATCGGTGCACACCCACCGGCCCGATCACTTTCAAACCTTTTTAATATTGACCACTTATGCAACAACCCAGTTAGTGTATATGTATATTTAAATCACAAGATTTGTCGGGTTAGACACCCAGCCCAGTTGGTCGGGCTGGGTGCATAACATCTCAAAGGTCACCGGTTCGAGTCCTTTGACTCATACTGATTGAACTATTTAAATCTCTTTTTAAACCTGATCAAAATTTAATGAACGTAATATGTGTATAAGAATAATTAAAATCATGATTCTTTCGGGTTAGACACGTAGCTCAGTTGGAAGAGCTGCGTGCACGCAACCGAGAGGTCACGAGTTCGAGCCTCACCACACGCATGCTTTAAATCGATTAAACCGGCCGACTGACAAGCCCTGTCAGTCTGACATTTTTTTTATATTTTATTAATTTATTTTATCTTTTATTTTGTTTTAATATTTACTTTATTGGCCTATTAATTTAAATAAATTAAAAATATATATATTTTCCAAGGGTTTAATATATCATTAAAACTCACAAAAATAATCTAAAAACCTAAACAAAAGGTTATAACCTAAATAATAGTTTATTTATTATCAAGTTATCGCGTTGTTATTTTAGGTTAGTATTCTTTCGTCGGTCAAATTCTCAACTCGTGCGCACTCATCATCAATCAAGCACCCACTGTGAGTGAATCTCTACAAATTCCCCGTTTTAATCACATTTTGGGGTGTATCATGTGTCGTACCATTCCTTTATTTTATTTAAACACTTGTGCTTATATCATTTTGTGATCAAATGTGAATTGGTTGTTGTGTGGTTTATATGTGGATTAAATTTATCATTTCAGTGCACTCATTTCATTAGGCCTATCAGTTCCTCGTGGGATACGGGTTGAGCATCAGGTGCCTCATTAGATCGGCTCCGTTTGATTGAGCCTTGATCTCAGATACATCATCATTCATGTCATATATTCATTCAATGTGGTCTGTGATTGGTTACATATTTATATTTGCTCACATGTGATTTATGCACAATTTTCTTTAATAAACAAAATAAGTAATTATTTAAAATGTTTTATCAAGGTTCACTCGCCAACTTTTGTTGACCCAAAATCTCCTCTGTTTTACACATGATAAAGGTGATCAAGTTGAGGAAAGAAACACTTAGGATGGCCTAGAAGAATAAACAAGTTATTGCGTTAGAACAAACATTTAGATTTTTATTGTATTTGTATGAATTTTGTTTGTTGGATATTTAAATTGTAATTTGAATTTAATAAATATGAAACTTCTTAGTAAATATCATGAGCTTTGGTGATAACCCAATCATGCCCCGACTTTTATTCGCTGCGGGTCGGGGTGTGAGAAGCAATGGCACTTTAATTGAGATTGACAAAATTTTAGTTGGTCATGGTAAATGTCTAGCTGACTTTCCTAATTTACCTCAAGTTCGTTTAACAAATAGAGTTGTTAGTCGATTGATGGCAGCTGAGCTTACATACGACATGCAAGAAGAAGAAACAATTTTCTCTAATCTACTTCATGGATTGAATGCACAACAGAAGGAGATATTTGATTATGTAGTTGATTCTGTCAATAATGGGACAGGTGGCGTTGTCTTTGTTTTTGGAAGTGGAGGGACAGGGAAAACATATTTATGGAAGACACCCATTTCCTGCATCCATGCACGTCGCAAGATCATTTTGTCTGTTGCCTCTTTTGGGATTGCTTCTCTTTTACTACCAGGTGGTCGTACCGTGCACTCTCGATTTAAAATTCCTTTAGATATTGATAAGGATTCTTGCTGCTTGATAGATGTTGAGTCGGATTTAGCCAAGCTCATTAATGATGTTGCACTTATCATATGGGATGAGGCACCGTTACAACACCGGTATGCGTTTGAAGCTGTTGACCGCACTTTTAGAGATATTTGTCGGCATCACACCCATGATGCAGACTGTCGAGTTTTTGGCGGTAAATGTGTGGTTCTTGGAGGTGATTTTCGACAAATTCTTCCGGTACTTCCGCATGCTACATGTAGTGAGATTGTCGCTTCATCTGTAAATAAGTCGTTAATTATATGGGTGCATGTAAGGTGTTTTGTCTAACAATTAATATATGCGCTTGCGACATCCAAGTGTCAGTAGTGATGCTCTAATACAACAACAACAATTCAATAAATGGATTTTAGATATGGGGGCCGGTCATCTTCGTACAGTTTCTGTTGACGGGGAAGATGAGAGCACTTGGATTCGTATACCTTGTGATCTTTTGATCCCCATTTAAGATAATCCGATGGAAGCAGTAGTATCTAATACTTTCCCTGACATTTCACAAAAATTTACTGATATTGACTACCTACAAGAGCGTTGTATTTTGTCTTCTACTAACGATGAGGTGGATAAAATCAATCTTCATGTTCTTGATAAGTTGCCTGGCGAGATTCACGAGTTGTTAAGTGCTGATGCCATTTGTCCAAGTACGAATAACTTTGAGGAAATTCAGGCTATGTATCCGGTCGAGTTTCTTAACACTTTGCAATTTTTCCGGTATTCCGAATCATGTACTAAAGTTAAAGGTTGGTGCACCAATCATCTTACTACGTAACTTGAATTTGAAAAAAAGGATTGTACATTTATTCATGTATGTACCACTGATGTATGGTTTCTCATTTTCTCCATGGTTATGTTTTAATAATATATAGTGGCAGGGATCTCACCGTATCTCTATGGGGCAAACTCGCACTTAAGTATAGTGACAAGGACATGAGGCGTCATGCCGCTAATATAGTTGTCATCGCTTTGACCTCTTGTAAAGTTAGATTGTTTGAAGGTATGTTGATCTAACAAAATAAAATACGCGTATATAGTTTTTTTTCTTATATGTATACTTCATGTAGTATGTTTGTTATTCTTCTAGGTTCTCAATGCTTGACGTCAACAATCTCTTCTCATTTATATATTAACCTGCCACTTCCAATTTGTGACGTATTCATGAATATGTACAGTCTTCATCATTTATGACTGAAAAAACTAATTATGTTGTGACCACACTTACACGATGCCTTTTTAGGTTGCCGATGCCTGTTTTGTTCAAATCAAACATACAAATGAAACAAAGCTTTCATGTCAATAGTGTTTCTCATGTTTATCGCTATTTACGTGAAGAGGAGGTTCCCAAGGTATTCTTTTTGTAACTATATATTCAACAAATTGTTATTGTATTTCATTTCTTGAATTTTTTTAATTTTTTAATCGTAGGGCACAATGTATACTATCACTGCAACAATAAATGATATTGATTTTATGGATGACTGGAAGTATATTAGATGCTCTACGTGTGGTAAGAAGACCCAATTTGTTGATGCTGCTTATTATTGTCTAGCATGTAAAAAAGATGTTGCCAACCCACACCAGGCGTAAGTTTTTATACGTTAGTCTCCTTATTTTTTATATTGCTAACATTCTGACAATGATGTTTGTGTAACATTTGTCGAAAAAGGGTTCTAAAACCCGCACCATTTTTTTATCAAGTTTATATTATGGTCCTTTCGTTACAAATTTACGTTAATCATTTCAGAGATTCGTTATACTAATAATATAAATAAAGATAATAATAATAATAATAATAATAATAATAATAATAATAATAATATAATAAATATATATATATAACAGTTATACAAAAAAAATAAAAAAAAATATAGAAGGGGTAGACCGCGGGAATCGAACCCGGGTCTCACCCCTAACCAAACACACAACACACCGTTACACCACTCACAGAACATATGAAATAACCAAACCAATAAATCTTTTAAA